>CM040932.1:23173794-23657834 GCA_023029165.1 Gobiocypris rarus
TTTTGGCGATACATTCTACGAGATTGCACACTGCATTACTATTGATACGCATTGTCATGAGATCGTTGAAATATACATGTAAGTGACTCGTTTTATTTTTTATTATTCACTTAGGGAAAAATTATGAGATTTTAATGTTAAGGTCCTGAAAATAAGCATAATATAAAACTGAATGTCTGATCATGTTTTGATTCAAATTTGAGGATGATTCTCTCAAAAATGTAGCTTCTGTAAGCTTTTATATCAAGAAAAGACTAGGCGTCCTTTCCAAAAGGCCTTTTATTTTAGAACATTTGTAATTGCAAAGAGTAGTTTTTTATTCAAATAAATCTGCAATAAACTGCTGATTATGATTAATTTACAGTTACTGAAAAACTAAATGAACTATTTACAGAATTTTTAAAGTGTAAAAAACTCATTTAGTTGATAAAAACAGTCTGTCATAGAGCCTGCGCGCTCCACTGCAGTGTTGCGCAATCTGACTGGCAGGCGCTTGGCTGCTATGGAAATTGTGACTAGAGGCATATTCACCAATAATGCTTACAAACACAACGTAAGATAATGCCTTGTGATTAGTTACTACGTCCGTCAATCAAACCTTTGCTGGCAAGGCATTGGCTAGGCATTGATTGCCTTTATCCAACGAAAACCATGCGCGCTTTGATTGACAGCTGGCGGAGCGAGTAATGCGGCAACTCTGTATAATGACTCGTCAGAAAGCCTGTGATTGAAGCAGAGAGACCTGGGAGGGTTTAACGTGACAGGAAGAGTCCACAGCACAGGGGAGATCGTCAGAAACGGATTAGAATCATATTTCATTGAAAATGGACACGATTGATTACTCTAACTCAAAACGCCCAAGCAAACAAATTAGTATTTTTAGTTTTTTTCCTTATTTTTTCGTTGTTTTGGATTAAAAAGTGGGATGCATTTGGAAGAGTGGACTCTTACACGGACATGTATGCGGTTGTTTTTGGATTAAATCGATCTGATCTGCACGATAGGAGATGAAAGATGAGTACTGTGTTCATTATGCTAATGTTTAAATATATTATGCTAATGTTTAAAAATGTTTAAATAAATACTGCTACAGCATTTCATTTAACCCTTTCCTCCCTGGTGTATTTATTGCAAAAACGAGTTCAGAACATGAATCTCGAGTGTTTTTGGCTTTCAAATGATGCATAGTTTGTGATGGTTGATTGAATAATTTGTATAAAACAAAAGTGGATAATATATATATATATATATATATATATATATATATATATATATATATACATATATATATATATATATATATATATATATATATATATATATATATATATATATATATATATTACTCACATTAGCGTGTCGCTTCATTCATTTATGCAATCTCATTCTGTCTGCAAATCTAATCTCTTGTTTACAAACAAATCCGTGGTGAAATGAAGGAACAAACGCACAATGTCTTCCCCACGTGAGCTGGATATTCATTAAAAAATAAAGTTCATCCATTCATAATATTAGGATCCAAATGAAGCTTATACGGCATGTTTATTGCTTAGAAGTTTGATCCGGTTTATCTCTATCTCTATCTCTCGCCTATGTAATGTCAGGCACCAGTCGGTGGGCGGGGCTACAGAATCCGGTGTTCTTCTTCTTCTTCTTCTTCTTCTTCTTCGGTTAAGTCTGTGTTTCATCACACTCTGACGTCACAGCCTGGCACATTCTGAGATCGATCGTTTGCTGGGCCGGGTTTCAATAAAAGCTTTTCTTTGACTAACAAGGAAGTTTTCTGCTCTGAAACTTACAGGATATTTTTATATTACCATGACCTTTTATATATTAAAAGCTCAAGTGAAAGTTGATTTCTCAATTCATCACCCCTTTAACATTTACTATTATAAAATTAAAAGTTGTATCTATTATTTATATATTAAATAATGTTATATACATACAGTACATTACATAATGGACTTGAGCTAGGATGAACTTAAAATGAGCAGTTGTATTTTTATTAACTAACATCAACAAAGATTACAAATGTATTGCTCTGTGTTAGTTAATGTATTAATTAACGTTAATTGCTTTCTTTCTTTCTTTCTTTCTTTCTTTCTTTCTTTCTTTCTTTCTTTCTTTCTTTCTTTCTTTCTTTCTTTCTTTCTTTCTTTCTTTGACTGAATCTTGACTGGATACATTTATATTGCATTCATATTCATAATTATATTTGACATTTCCAGCGACTTTTTCTGTTTGGAAATATTTTTTTAATGTCCCCAGTATCATGACTGATGGAATCATATACAACCTTTACACTGACATATAAAGTTGTGACTTGAGACTACAGAATTTGCTGACACTGTCATGCAGTCACAACCATGTTCAAAGTGAAAATTCCATTGGGGGAAATGTAAGGAGGAACTAGAGCATATAGAACAAATGAGAGTAATTTAAAGGATATAATGGCAACAGAATTTCGTGCAGGTAATGAAAAAAAATACAATGTGCGTTGATCTAACTAAGCTCAATGAGCCAGTGTACAGAGAACTGCATATATTATCATAAGTAGCACAATTACTGGCTCAGTGGAATTAAGCAATTTTTTTTTTTTTTTTACCAATTTAGATGCTTCTGGCAGATTCTTCTGGCATGAGAATGTTGAGAACATTTATCACACCATTTGGCTCTGCTCTTACCCTTTGGCATCAGCTCTAGTTTAGAGATGGATGTCTCAAATCTTAGATGGACTTACAGGGGTGACTGCCATGTGGATGATTTGTTAGTGTGTGTTAAAAGATAAAGCCCAACACGATGAGCGGCTTACACTGGTCCTGTCACGACTTAGGAAAACAAACCTAACTCGAAACGAGATGTGTTCAGTTGCTCTGTCTGAAGATCTGTTTGTAGGCCACAAAGTGTTCATGACCTCATGTATGAAGTTTGAGACTTTACCCATTACTAGAACCAATTATATATTATCCATATTATCTATGCATTTTTTAGCTGAGATTCAGCTTTTTCTGTAGATTGTGTAACCAAGTAAGCTCATACTTTATCCAAAGTAATGAGGTTTGTGAAAATAATCAAGGCCTACTGAAGAATCATGATGCTTACTGGGCCTACAGCTATTACATGGTCCTTCACCAACTAAATGTTAATGGTCAGAAAGCTGAGATCTCCAGTACCACAGCCGACAATACAACTTTAGCCACAGTGGCCCAACAGAAGAGTATTACAGCTAAATAAATACATAAATAAAAGTATATAAATTGAAGTAGAACAAACTGATTTTTTTATGTTATTATGCTATTACGCTTCTTCTGAAAGATTACTGAATCTCCGGATCAATACACAGGCGAAAAAGCAACATAAACATTCAGAGATGCAGTCGGGAGATGGGAGAAAGTTGTAGAAAGTCAACCATCACTGCAGCCCTCCACCAGAGTGGAGGCAGAGTGGCCACGGAAGCCTCTCCTCAGTGCAAGACACACGAAAGCCTGCATGGAGTTTGCTAAAAAAAACACCTGAAGCACTCCAAGATGGTGAGAAATGAGACCAAGATATAACTTTTTGGCCTTAATTCTAAGCAGTATGTGTGGAGAAAACCAGGCACTGCTCATAACCTGTCCGAACAGTGAAGCATGGTGGTGGCAGCATCATGCTGTGGGGGTGTTTTTCAGCTGCAGGGATTGGACGACTGGTTGCAATCGAGGGAAAGATGAATGTGGCCAAGTACAGGGATATCCTGGACGAAAACCTTCTCCAGAGTGCTCAAGACCTCAGACTGGACCGAAGGTTCACCTTCCAACAAGACAATGACCCTAAGCACACAGCTAAAATAAACAACTCTGTGACAGTTCTTGAATGGCCCTGACTTAAACCCAGTAGAGCTTCTCTGGAGAGACCTGAAAATGGCTGTCCACCAACGTTTACCATCCAACCTGACAGACCTGGAGAGGATCTGCAAGGAGGAATGGCAGACGATCCCCAAATACAGGTGTGAAAAACTTGTTGCATCTTTCCCAAAAAGACTCATGGCTGTATTAGATCAAAAGGGTGCTTCTACTAAATACTGAGAAGGGTCTGAATACTTTTCAAGACTGAAAACTGACTGAAAATTTTCAGGTTTTCTTTTTTTTATAAATCTGCAAAAATGTCAACAATTCTGTGTTTTTCTGCCAATATGGGGTGCTGTGTGTACATTAATGAGAAAAAAAAAAAACTTAAATAATTTTTGCAAATGGCTGCAATATAACAATGAGTGAAAAATGTAAGGGGGCCGAATACTTTCCATTACCCATATAAATTAATTTAAATAAATAAATTACCCATATAAATTGTTTTGTCAAAGGTTTTTTCTTCAGGAATCTTTGAATACAAAGTTTTAAAATATAAATATAACAATGTCTTAACTGTCACTTCTGATCAACTTAATATATACTTGCTAAATAAAATAATTTATTTTTAAAAAAAAATCTTACTGAACCCAAACATTTGAACAAATATACAGTATTAGTATTCATATTAGTATATAGTATACAAATTATATTTTGAAATATTTGAAAATAATTATTTCAATATATTTAATATATATAGTGTATATAAATCTAAGTTTCTGACAAGTTTCGTCACTAAAGGTCCAACTTTGTAAAATTCATATTCCAGTCATTTCGATCCAAATCAACATTCCTTGGCCAATTCAATTCAAATTCCAGCTCATGAACTGACAAGGGAGCCAATTATTAAATTCTGATTTCTGATACCTTGACTGCAAGTTGCTGTGAATAAAATTAGCTGGCAAGGGCATACATTTTAATGTGAAAGCTCCGTTTATTGAAATCCTCTGACAGTAATGCAACTAACTGTGTAAACTGTTCATAACTTCTGAAATAGTCTGGGCCCAATACCCTCGTTTTCCCACATTTGATAGCACAACTCCCACTAATGAAACAGCGGCTAGCCCTGGGATTTTATGTCCTAGGAGAGATGCATGCACAAGGCTGCACATCCCACAGTGCAACAGTCACACCGTTAATTAGCCAAATTAGTCAGAGGAAGTCAAACTCTGTGTTGACACACACACATTTCCATGACAACGGCACACAGGAGAAAGCAGGAGCATCAGGTTTCAGCACACAGAAGAACATACGGTGACACACATATAAACACACACACACACACATTTAGCTGTCCATCCCTCACCAGCTGAAAGTTGATTAAAAATTATTATATCTATACTTGTCCTATAAATAATTCATAGGTGCATAATTACTACAGGTTTAGAAAGGGAGAAATGATTTAATTTAGCCACAGGGTGTGAGTCTCACAATTAGAGCTGGATAAATGAAGATGATTTGATTACAGCGACAGTACTGACCCTCACGCAAGACGACAGGGAAGGAGGGAATGGGAGAGAGAGATAGAGAGAGACTAGTCATCAAAAAATAAATAATAATAATTATAATAAACCTTGACATTGAAGAATTGTGAAAGTCTGATACACACACCTTGCCTACTGACATAATGGCTGGCATATTTAATGTATGCTAATTAGGAAAAACCTCATCTGCATAGGAATGTTTTTTTGAAGTAGCCATCTGTGTGAAAATTAAGCATTCCAGTTGGAAAAAGTGATTGGAAAGTCAGAAGTTTAAAAGCATTTATAATTTGACGGTTCAAGGGCTGACCGTACATTTGAGGAATCTTGGGTCATGTTATGAATTAATACAGAGGAAAGCAATTACTTTAAATGTACTCAAATTTGTCTGTGTAAAAAAAAAGAGGCATAAATCACTATCCAATTTGAAATCTAAACTGGATACTGATAGTTTAATATGTCTGTAATTTCAGGTTGCATGTCATTCATTTTACGTCCTTTTTAAAGTCAGATAAAACTCCATTAGATTCATTTCTTCCAGAAGTGAGACTCTTTCACAGCTTATAAAACAGGTCAAACAGCTGCTAAGATGAAGTCTTAGGTAAGTCGTTGTTTCTCAAAGATTTGCACACTTGCTCACAGCTGTGGTTTTTAGCTTCATATTTCATGGTTTTTCTTAAGTGTCCTGGGCCATAATCTGGACAGAAAAGGCTTTTCATCAGCGGCTAAATTCAGAGTAATCACTGGTATGAGATAGATACCATTATGCTAATGATAGACTGCTGGCCTACTTCAGTGAAGAAATTAAAGTCTTCACCTTTCTAAGCAGCAGAATATCTTTGGGCATGTGAAACACATTTTACAGGCTGCCTTTACAGTTTCTATTCCTCTGCAAGAATTAAGATGTGTATTTTGGGAAGAGTTATACAGCTCTAAAAATGTTTGCAAGTCACAGGTACTATAAATGAATAGATTTTTAGCCTTGAGTGTTTGAGTTGAAGGGCAGAGAGAAGGAGTGAGTTTGAAAGGAGCTACACTAATTGAAACAGAAGAGGCGCTAAGTAACCTGCCATGCTTGAGGCTTGTTGTTGTTGTCAGTATGAACTTTGAAGCACAAAACTTCCAGTGATACTAAAATGAATGACGCTATTGTGCCACAGAAAGTCAAGGTAACACTGCTTTTCAGAGTATGTGTGTGTGTGGTCCCTTTTACAAATGGGGTATACATCAAGGCCTAAGACTTAGTTTATACAGTATTGTTCAAAATAATAGCAGTACAATGTGACTAACCAGAATAATCAAGGTTTTTAGTATATTTTTTTATTGCTACGTGGCAAACAAGTTACCAGTAGGTTCAGTAGATTCTCTGAAAACAAATGAGACCCAGCATTCATGATATGCACGCTCTTAAGGCTGTGCAATTGGGCAATTAGTTGAATTAGTTGAAAGGGGTGTGTTCAAAAAAATAGCAGTGTGGCATTCAATCACTGAGGTCATCAATTTTGTGAAGAAACAGGTGTGAATCAGGTGGCCCCTATTTAAGGATGAAGCCAACACTTATTGAACATGCATTTGAAAGCTGAGGAAAATGGGTCGTTCAAGACATTGTTCAGAAGAACAGCGTACTTTGATTAAAAGTTGATTGGAGAGGGGAAAACCTATAAAGAGGTGCAAAAAATGATAGGCTGTTCAGCTAAAATGATCTCCAATGCCTTAAAATGGAGAGCAAAACCAGAGAGACGTGGAAGAAAACGGAAGAAAACCATCAAAATGGATAGAAGAATAACCAGAATGGCAAAGGCTCAGCCAATGATCACCTCCAGGATGATCAAAGACAGTCTGGAGTTACCTGTAAGTACTGTGACAGTTAGAAGACGTCTGTGTGAAGCTAATCTATTTTCAAGAATCCCCATAAAGTCCCTCTGTTAAAAAAGGCATGTGCAGAAGAGGTTACAATTTGCCAAAGAACACATCAACTGGCCTAAAGAGAAATGGAGGAACATTTTGTGGACTGATGAGAGTAAAATTGTTCTTTTTGGGTCCAAGGGCCACAGGCAGTTTGTGAGACGACCCCAAACTCTGAATTCAAGCCACAGTACACAGTGAAGACAGTGAAGCATGGAGGTGCAAGCATCATGATATGGGCATGTTTCTCCTACTATGGTGTTGGGCCTATTTATCGCATACCAGGGATCATGGATCAGTTTGCATATGTTAAAATACTTGAAGAGGTCATGTTGCCCAATGCTGAAGAGGACATGCCCTTGAAATGGTTGTTTCAACAAGACAATGACCCAAAACACACTAGTAAAGCGGGCAAAGTCTTGGTTCCAAACCAACAAAATTAATGTTATGGAGTGGCCAGCCCAATCTCCTGACCTTAATCCAATTGAGAGCTTGTGGGGTGATATCAAAATGCTGTTTCTGAAGCAAAACCAAGAAATTTGAATGAATTGTGGAATTTTGTTAAAGAATCATGGAGTGGAATAACAGCTGAGAGGTGCCACAAGTTGGTTGACTCCATGCCACACAGATGTCAAGCAGTTTTAAAAACTGTGGTCATACAACTAAATATTAGTTTAGTGATTCACAGGATTGCTAAATCCCAGAAAAAAAAAAATGTTTGTACAAAATAGTTTTGAGTTTGTACAGTCAAAGGTAGACACTGCTATTTTTTGAACACACCCTTTCAACTAATTGACCAATTGCACAGCCTTAAGAGCGTGCATATCATGAATGCTGGGTCTTGTTTGTTTTCTGAGAATCTACTGAACCTACTGGTAACTACTGGTAACAACATTCCAATATATATATATATATATATATATATATATATATATATATATATATATATATATATATATTCACAGTCATGTAAATATTTATTTAAATATTAAATATTTATTTAACATAAACTAGGCCAAAATGGAAAAGCCATGCTCTATAAAAGCAGAAGTTTTGCAAGTTAGCGTCAAGGGGGAAAGACATTTGCAATGATCTTTGTTGCTGCCATCAATCTGAGAAGGGTTATACGGCCATTACCAAAATATTTGAAGGCTTTTATTCTACAGTAAAGACAGGAAGACTATTCACAAGTGGAAAACATTAAAGACAGTCGCCAATCTTCCCAGCAGTGGACGTCCCGGCAAATTCACCTCAAGATCAGCCCGTGCAATGCTTAGAGAAATCACAAAACACCCAAGAACTACACCTCAGACACTACAGGCCTCAGTTAACAAGTTCAAGTTCATGGCCGTACAGTTGCTGAATTCTTGCCAAACATGTATAGTTTATCCAAGTTTAAGGATCACAGAATGTAACTTTGTGAAATATTAAGTGACAGATGCTAAGTATACCAGTAGGTAGATGTGTTGTTATTTTACACACTCATGCTGTGCCACTTTTGACTTCCTATTCTGTCTATTCCAGCACAAACAGTGAGGGAGCTGTTGGTAGATTCATTAGCGCACAAGCATATCTTAGAGTATGGCTTATGTGAGAAACACTGACATCTGGCATATCCAAACAATGCGTGGCACATAAACTCATTTAGAGGATCCAACTGTTTTCTGTTCAGATGATTCGTTACCAAATGCTCAGGAAAGCTCACACACAAATGACAGCAAACTGTGCTGGGAACACACATGAACGCATGGGGCAGAAACATTTGACATATTAACTGCATTTAGTCTTTGAAATATGTTCACAAACACTCATACAGATATGTTTGATGTCCTATCCAGAATTAGTAAAGGTTTGTAGTGTTAGAATACAACTATGTATATGTTCAAAAGCGAAAGAGCAACTGTTCTATGAGGTACAGCTCAGTTGTGCCAATTAATTCCTACCATGGCACTGAGACTCCATGCTGAGCTCTCATAACTCCCTGATTAAAGCTACTTCATTTAATCATTCCATTTTGCTGGCAATTCTATTTTGTTTTGTAAGTGTTTTTTTTCTCACAGTGGTATAGCATGTGTTTTATCAATCCCTTTTTCCAAATGCTATTGATGAATGTGCCTCTTTACCACATGTAGATAACATTATCAGGCACACACAGAGAGGTGTGATTAAAGTTAAACAGCCTCATCTCCATCAAGCATGACCTTTCACTTGAGAAAGATGTGACTAAAGAAAATAATTGTTGGTAATTGTGGAGCATTTTTTGGTTGTAGGGTAAAATCATCCACTTTTAACTGCCTAGTGTGTTTGGACCGGGTGTTAAAATGCATTTTGGTTGATCTGATAATGAAGTGTACACTAAAGTGTTTGATTTACTTTGAAACTACTTTCAAATGGTTAATGTATTTCACAAATAATTAAATGTGAATTTTCGGTAAGTTTATTTTAGGGATCAATTCTTGCTATTAACTATTGCTTATTAGCATGCATATTACTAGGATAATGGCTGTTTATTAGTCCTTAAATAGCACATATTAATGCCTACAAACTTAATCTTACCAGGATCTAACCTTGAACACTACAGAAACTACTGTACTAACTATTAATAAGCAGTAAATTAGGAGTTTATTGAAGCAAAAGTCGTAGTTAATAGTGAATATGTGTTCCCCATGCTAAAGTGTTACCATATTTCCTTGTAAAAAATACCTCAATAATCTTGAAAATAATTAGTTTTACAGTGCACGTCACACAATTGAGCTTGTACCCTTTCAACAACATTCAGAGGTTGTCGAAAATACATGTTTTATACAGCTTGCATGTTCATTTGAAACATTAAAAATGTTGATAATAGCTTGTCTATGTGCAAAATGAAGATTTTGTTAATTAACATTCCCCTCACATAATGCTCAAAACAGATTCAACAGTCACCTGGTTTCCAGGCCAAACATTGCTAATGTTAGTGTTTGCTTGGGTTTGTGTGGCAACATTTCAGTTTTGTACGCATGTCAATAAAGATGTGAAAATGGGAAGATGCTAAACGGCCAGTCAACACTGTCAACCGTAACCAAAGTCTTAGCTGAGATGTATATCGTACAGTCTGACATAAAAGGCGATTGATATCACAGTCTGTCTTGGCTTTTACCCAAGCTATCATCTGGCAAGCAACATTCATAAAGGATAAAAAAAAAAAAAACATATGCACACTTATCACATTATGTCCATAACCTTTGCTCCCTTTAGCACATGCAGTATTAGCTGTGCTTTGAGGTATAAAAGGCAGAATAAATCTAAATAAATATGTTCTCTCTCACACTCTATCTGTCTCTCTCTTTCTTTTTCTGTCTCAATAGAAGCAAGTGAAGGCTGCGATAAGTCAAGAACAAATTTAATCAACTACTCAGCGCTTCAGGGGGTGGAAGCGTGGTGGTGTTGACTCTGCGGTGCTATTTGTTCTATTGTAGCAAAGCGCAGTCAAATGTCATGTTTCTAGAGCAGAGCGTGGCAAATGTGCAGCCACGTGCGTGAACGCTCCTCACACATGCGGCTGATGGGAGATGGCAGGAAAGACTTTAGCAGTCGGAGGTGATGAGAGGCGAACATACTGCTTCTTTAATAGAGTCGAAAGCTCAATGAGCTGTGAATGCAAAGACACAAGTGCGTACAAATGCGTGTATGTGTGGATCAAGAATCAGACACGTGGAAACATGATGGGCCTGAGAGGCTTGATAGACACACAACACACACATGCACACATTCATTAAAAGATGTTGGTTAAAGTCTCAGGTTCATTCTATTTTTCCCAGGGCTATGTTCATATCGGCTCAAGGCTGCAGGTTATTCTCTAAATTTGAAATGTCTCCCTGAGCTGAATCAGGGGACTTGGCCCTTCTTTTAGTTTTTTTCCCCTGCTGCTCCCGCTGTGCTGAAAAAAGAAAATGCCACTGAGAAAGCCAATATGGACTTATCAGCCCTATCAGCTGAAAATGAATTTGAACTCAGGGTGCCGATGATGGTACTGAGATAATGCATGATGGGTAAGGAACATTGTCGGAAATGTGTATTATATATATATATATATATATATATATATATATATATATATATATATATATATATATATATATATATATATATATATATATATATTGTGTGTGTGTGTGTGTGTGTGTGTGTGTGTGTGTGTGTGTGTGTGTGTGTGTGTGTGTATGTATGTGTGTGTGTGTGTGTGTGTGTGTGTGTTTCTGTGTGTGTACCTATACATTCAAGTTTCAGGGACACAACCAAAGTAATTTCCTTTGTAAAAGGAAAAGGACCCCCAGACCAAAATCAACCATTTTAGCTATTCCTAAGAATATGTTTTAATTAAAAAAAATTTTTTAAACAAAATGTATTTCGCGGGCAGCCCTTCACGGATGACTGCCATGCTCACACATAATAAAATGTAAACAAAACACAACATCAAATCCAGGCCTGGTCCTCTCTTGTCCTTCACTGGTGTCGCTTGTCCTTATAAGCCTCCGAGCTCCCTCATGAGAGGACTCGGGACCAGTGTGCCTCGCAGGTGATGCTCATTCTCAATCACGCACCGGTCTCTCTCGCTCCTCCCACGTCTCTTGCTCATCTACCTCACCACAGCATTTTATCAGGAAGTTCTAGAATCAATGAGTCAGTCAGTCTGTCTACCAACCAACCAAATAAATAAATCAATCAATCAATTTTATGTAGGACGCTCCAGTGAGAATATGCTAGTTCCCTTTCGTTCAGTCACTCCATGTAACATCAGACTGACGAATGGGGGTTTCCCCTAGAAGCCTTTCATCTTTCGAGATTTAGAAAATGTCCATGTAACTCTGCCCTATAAGGAAGTACACTGGCAACATCGCATTATGTTTCTGCTTCGGAGCCAAGAGCATCTCTTCACTACAGCAGCCTGAATTCTGAGTTCTCTCTCAGTTCTTCGAGACGAGCGGTTCTCCAGGGTGTTGGTGTGACGGCGCGTTCCAGCGATCTCGCATTGCCTGCCTGCTGATCTGTGCAGTGATCTGCAACAACTATGTGTGCACTCTGCAGAGCTTTCCTCTCACAATAAGAGCTTCTAAAGACGGTTCGCCCTCGCACTTCCGGGTGCGATCGATCTCTGTTACCATCTGATGGGCACAATCACTGCTTGACATGTTTGGGCTTCAGCACGCTCGGGCAGTGATTGTGGATGTGCATGTTTTTACTGCGGGAACATGACCATCGCAATGTTGCGGTCGTGACTCAATGATCTCTGTAAAGGAGAGAGAGTCCCCTTTGCTACACCCCAATCTACCGTCTCCGAGAGAGATGGTACTTTGGCTGGTAGCCAGGGTGACCTGAGGGCTGTGCTATGGTATTAAGAACCATACAATCATTCCTCAGACCACGCCCTCCTCTCGCACATCGCTACTGGTGAGTGCTTGGACTAAAGTGGCAGGACCGTTTTTGATGCCCTGTTCATTTTGTTCACACTCCAGATAGCTACGAGATGTCGATTGCTGCATCCCCAAGGTGGGCTAAAGTCCTTTGGGGATGACGATTCGGCTGTGCTCCACCTTCGGGCGTGTCAGCACTGCTCCAGTCCAACCCAGAGCTGACAGCCACATTATCTCAGGCAGCCGCGTGCCTTGGGTTTGTCACGAGTGCTCATGGTTGGACGACAGCTGCTGGCCCCGAGGTGCATGAGGAGCTCACGTGGTCCCGGAAGTCCCCGTGTCTTCCTGTGACCGTTCAGTGGCCTCCTCCGCCTTCTCTGCCCTCAATGGGGCCACGACCTTTCAGTACACGGTCCTCCCATTCGGGCTAGCTCTGTTCCCTCGCGTCTTTATGAAGACTGACATTACTTGAGTGACTGAACGAATGGGAACGTCTCGGTTACGTATGTGTGGCGAGCAGCGGGGCGAGGGACCGCGAGAGCGGGACCGGGGACGAGTGATAATGAGTGCCAGCTGCGCGTCACACCGGTCTCGTCTCGCGGTCGAGTGACGGGAGCATAAAAGGAGGAGCGAAGACAGCGGAAGGCGAGAGAGGACCAGGCCTGGATTTTATGTTATGTTTTGTTTATGTTTTGTTGTGTTAGTGGGCAGTCGTCCGTGAGGGGCTGCCCACGGTTTTATTGTGTGTGAGTGTTTGCGGGCAGTCGTCCGTGAGGGGCTGCCCGCGGTTTGCTTTTGTTTTGTTTATTTATTTTATTAAAATATGTTGAATGTTCGCCGGTTCCCGCCTCCTTCCTGCCCACAACAACTAACCTCGTTACACTGGTGCCGAAACCCGGGAGGAAGGAGGGACATGCTGTCGAAGAGCCCTCGCTGCTGAGGGGGATCGCGGTGCTGAGGAGTTCGGGCAGCGCGGATGAGGAAAGACCGCGAGTGGCTGCCCGAGGCGGTGGTGCTGGAGCGAGGAAGATCGATGGACGGAGACCTCGCTGCCGTGCCCCTGGGTCGAGGTGGGGTGGCTGCCGTCCGAGAGGAGCGGAGGAGTCGCCGCTTGCCGTGGAGCCTGCTGCCAGCCGCCATAATGGGGAGTAGCAGGGAGCGCGGGACTCGCTGCCGGCTGCCCTCAAGAGGAGGAGCCACGCCGGCCGCCAGGGGCGGAGGAGGATCGAGCCGCCCATCGAGCGCCCAGTACCATCGCATGGCACCGCGAGTAAGAGCCTCTCAGCTGGCTGAGGACCGAGCGGCAGTGTGTCAGGGAGCCGGACCAGAATTTTTTTTTTTCTCTCTCCCCTCTCTCGTCCTGTCGCTCCTCGTGCTCCCGTCTTCATTTCTCTCGCCTCTCTGTCTTTACCCCCAGGTGCCGCGCCGCCAGGATCGGCCCCGGGAGAGGGGGAGTAGAGCGCAGTCTCGGGAGTACCCCGGCCTGCGAGGCGATGGGGGTATGTGGCGAGCAGCGGGCGAGGACCGCGAGAGCGGGACCGGGACGAGTGATAATGAGTGCCAGCTGCGCGTCACACCGGTCTCGTCTCGCGGTCGAGTGACGGGAGCATAAAAGGAGGAGCGAAGACAGCGGAAGGCGAGAGAGGACCAGGCCTGGATTTTATGTTATGTTTTGTTTATGTTTTGTTGTGTTGGTGGGCAGTCGTCCGTGAGGGGCTGCCCACGGTTTTATTGTGTGTGAGTGTTTGCGGGCAGTCGTCCGTGAGGGGCTGCCCGCGGTTTGCTTTTGTTTTGTTTATTTATTTTATTAAAATATGTTGAATGTTCGCCGGTTCCCGCCTCCTTCCTGCCCACAACAACTAACTTCGTTACAGTATGTAACCCTCATTCCCTGAGGAGGGAACGGAGACGTAACGTCCCTCTGCCGCATCAGCTGTACCGCTGGAATAGCTGTGAGTTCAGTCTTGGCTCCTCAGCAGGTAACCTAATGCGATGTTGCCAGCGTACTTACTTATATACCCACAAGGTGGGGCATGGTTACGCATGGAAATTATGCATGCCCATGGCATTGGCACTGCCACTGGGCGTTTTTTTAGATCTCAAAGATGATAGGCTTCTAGACGAAACCCCCATTACGTCTTCATTCCCTCCTCAGGGAATGAGGGTTACATACGTAACCGAGACGTTCAAGTTTCCAAGGTTTTTTTTTGCTCTATCCTCTGCGTTTTTGTGTTTGTCACTGGAACTTGTGTTACACCTGTGTCCTACGCTGAAATGCCAGTCTCTCGTGAACATGCATACGACAGTTATTGAAAGTTAGAGATTACAGATTAGAGATTGTAAAGTTTTAAATAGGGGTATTTTTCTTACACAAATGCATGGCTTCACTTCAGAAGGCCTTTATTAACCCTCGGAGCCATGTGGAGCACTTTTATGATGGATAGATGCACTTTTATGGACCAAAAGTGAAACAGCCAGAACCAGCCATGCACTGCCATTATAAAGCTTGGAAGAGCCAGGGCATTTTTTTATATATATAACTCTGAATGTCATATACACCTAGGATGACTTTAAGGTGAGTAAATAATTGGGTCATTTTCATTTTTGGGTGAACTAAAGTATATGAAATATAAGCTAACAGCATGAAAGGCAATGAACGAGCTAGCAGTTCTTGTCTTCACCGCACACACAGTTTTCACAAACGAATAATCTTTGGATCACGAAAAGAGGTCAAGGTCATCCTGTCTTTGTGCAAAACCTACAATTATTTTCAATCTCTCTTCGGCATCTCTGTCCCTCAGTATGGCTTAATTTCTTCAGTTGTTAATACTGAAATGTGTGCGTCCGCTGAAAGTGTGCTTCATGCATTAATAAGTCCCTCGCTGAGCGGCATCTTTTTTGTTTAAGCCCTCCATCCTACATGAAAGGGCATATTTAACTTCACATCTTACTCAACCTTTCAATAGAAGAGTGATGGGAATTTTGGGAATCATTATTTCAACCGGTTACACATTCTGAATCAATACCAAGAACAAAGCCCAGTCTGACAAGATAGTTGTATAATGGAGCAGTCGTGTAAGGTTGACGTGCGATTCGACCGCTGAAAAAACCAATGAGGCGCGAGCAAAGAGGTGTTACCGCCTGCCGAGTAATGTTAGGTTTGTGGATTGTTTGTTCTGGTTTGAGTGTCTGTGATTAACAGCTATTTGAGTTAACGGGTCAACCACTTTAGACTTGTTTTTGGGGAAGTCTAAGATAATGGACATTAGCATTTTCATATAAACAGTAGCTGCAGTCTAGATGCTGAAATCTAAACTTTACAAATCTAAATATTTCCCCTGTTGTCTATAAGCAGTCTAATTAGAAATTATGTAAGGGCATATTTTAGGCCTATTTGCTTATTCACTGTTAAATTAACAGCATTTAGTCACACTGTATGACATATATATAAAAATGTGAAGTGTAAATAAAAACAGTTTAAAGTGCTGAATTTTTTTATTGAAAGTATATCCGCCTTTTACCTTTTGAGACATGCCTTCACAAGCACAAAGTTAACAAAGGTTAACAAAGCTGTGTTTGTGATGCTTGAGTTGAGGGAGGCATGATGCACAAAAGGGCTTGATGAATGTAAGGGTCGTTTGCAAGGTTGTTTAAAAAAAATTGTTGTTTTTGTAATTATTCTAGGTTAGTAGTGTATCAGAAATGGCATACATCACCTTTATCACTTTCCCCACCAGCATTTTTTTTTTTTTTTTTACATTTTCATGCATTGTTTTTTAATCAACTCTTGGGTACGTTTCATAAAAAAAGCTACATTTTTATGATCAAACACAGATGGATTAGATCAACAAAGTCCATCAACACCCCTAATATGCTTGCACAGTCCTATCCTGGGTTGATATTTCATTCAGTAACATTAGCCATTTTTGTTTTATAAGCTGTTTAATGTTGGCGATTGTGTTATTTTACATATGCAAATGACTACATATGAGATTGCTTGTTTCTGCTTCTTCTTTGTCTGTGTTTTGATCTGGAGATTCAGTACAGAAGGTGTCCTAGCGTCCCCTAGGGCATAACAGTGAAAACACGGAAACTGTGAAATTTCTATTTGGTGAGGAAAGAGTTACTTTATAAAGATATGTGTATGGCGTTAGTATATAATGACATTGGTGAATCCCCTTGCACATTTTGAAGTGAATTTTAACAAATTTTTTGACAAAATATAAATGAGGAGGATATTGATTTCAGCCTATATAGCTGCATGATTAATTGTTAAAAGATTGCGATCTTGATTCAAACACCTACACAATCTCATTCCTAATGACAACTATTCACCAATCTATTTAACATTTGACAAAATCGCGCCAGAACATTCAAATCTGGCGCTGAGAGAGAGCAGTTGACATGCGTAGGTATGAAACGGCTTTCTTTTCAAAACCTCAACCACACAGTATTGTTACTTCTGTGTCACAAATATTCATATTAATCACAGATTTATAGTTCGGATATAATGTCTACGGAAGCAATCAAAATAGAGTATATCTCCTTTTGAAAGAATCATGGTGTGTATTGATCATTGAATCATTAATTCAAGAGATTTGTAAAAAAGAAAAAAAGAAAAAAAAAAGTATGTTGTGTGTGTGTGTGTGTGTGTGTGTGTGTGTTTGTTTGTTTGTTTGTGTGTGTGTGATAGTGTGTCTGAGGAGAAAGTGAGAAAGTTTGTCTGTGTGTGTTCTTACATCAACAGAACATTCCATAACCAAAGGTAAGTGTAGCCATGAGAGATCCTTCATGGAGAAAAGCCACTTTAGAAAATAGTATAAAAGGGCTGGGAAAAATAGGTAGAAAGGAAAGGGAAAAACAGAGAAGCGCTAAGCAGCACTTCACCAAGCCCCCTCGTGTGACCCCGTCCCACTCAAGGTGATCACGGGTCAGGACAGAACTCAAAGGAGGCGAGGCAAAGCCACATAAAAACAGCATCTCACACTCCCTGCTTCCATTTTTATCCATTTCTTTGTTCAGCGGCAGGTCAGCTTTGAAGCCTTTGCTTTGAGAAAAAAAGAAAAAAAACTAAACTAAAAAAACAGCCTCCATGAGCCGTTATTATCATTTATTCTCTTAGAAGCACTTAACATGTTGCAGTGCTGGAATATATCATTGTTTTCTTCTTAATTATGGCTGTGGTTCTTAATGCATAATTGTCTTATAGAAATAGTTTAGGCAAAAATAAAAATTTACCTAACCTCATTTCATCATAAACGTATGACTACCACTGAACACAAACAGTCATAGCAAAATTAATTTACTTCCCGTTGCTTTAATTTATTTAATGAAGAAGGATAGTAGCTGAGGTCAGTGCTATCATCGGATTCAATCACATGACCTATTCAAAAGATATCATATATATTATGTATTATATACATACATTTGTGTGTGTGTGTGTGTGTGTGTGTGTGTGTGTGTGTGTGTGTGTGTGTGTGTGTGTGTGTGTGTATAGATAGATAGATTGTGGATCTTTTTTTATTAACATTTTATGAAGCTTGACAACCTTCACATAGATTCTGTGTTGTATAAAAAAAGCACAAAAAAAAGTTTTAGATATCTCCTTTTCACCTTATAAAGTCTCCTTTTGAGTTTTGAAAAAAGAAAGAAACTCATAGAGGTTTGGAATGACATGAGGAAGTGTAGATGATGGATGACTTTGCAACTCTTCAGTACATACAATATACAATAATATAGCAATATTGTTTATTGAAGAAAAACAGTTTCTAGGGAAGGTTTTGCAATTGATACTTGATTAACACAAATACATTTGAGACATTCTACAGGAAAACTTGGATAATTGTCAATTTCGGACCATTTACATTTTTTTCTGATGAAATGTGTCTTGCGCAACCCATATTGTATTTTGGCACCTCGAAAAACTCTTGGCTATCTTAATATAAAAACAGGATAATTAAAACAGTTGTATAGAGAATTTTGAAAATAAGAAGAAATAGAAATTTACAGTTGTAAAGAAAATGATTACAGTATATATAGATAAAAAAATAAAAAATAAAGATGATGCATAGATTAGATTAGGTGCAATCGGTCGGACATACAGTGGCTCAGTGCTCATTCAGTAAATGCACAGCTGAACAGATGTGTTTTGAGTCTGGATTTGAATGTGACCACTGTTGGAGCACATCCGATCTCTTCTGGAAGCTGGTTCCAGCTGCGGCTGGCACAATAGCTAAACGCAGACTCTCCTTGCTTTGAGTGAACTCTTGGTATTTCTAACTGACTTGATCCTTAAGATCTGAGTGATTTGATGGGTTTGTATTTAATCAGCATGTCTGCAATGTATTGAGGTCCTAGGTCATTGAGTGATTTATAAACAAGTAATAATACTTTAAAATTGATCCTAAATGTAACTGGAAGCCAGTTTAAAGACCTGAGGACTGGTGTGAAATGGTCATATTTTCTGTTCTGCTCAGAATCCTGGCCATAGCGTTCTGTATGAGCTGCAGCTGTCTAATGGTCTTTTGGGAAGGCCGGTGAGCAGACCATTACAATAGTCCACCCTGCTGGTGATGAAAGCATGAACGAGTTTCTCTAAGTCTTGCCTGGAAACAAAGCATCTGATTCTTGCAATATTTTTCAGATGATAGTAAGCTGATTTAGTTATTGCTTTGACATGACTATTGAAACTCAGGTCTGACTCTAAAATCATACCAAGATTCCTGACTTGATTTTTTGTTATTAGACCTTTTGTCTCAAGATATGTGTTCACCTTGAGAATTTCATCTTTGTTTCCAAATGTAATGATTTCAGTTTTGTTTTTGTTTAACTGGAGATAGTTTTGGCTCATCCAACTGTTAACTTCATCAATGCATTTGCACAGTGAATCAATGGGGCTGTAGTCATTAGGTGATAGTGCTAAGTAGATCTGGGTGTCGGCAGCATAGCTGTGGTAAGCCATTTAGTTCTCTCTCATTATTTGGCTCAGTGGCAGCATATACAGGTTGAATAGGAGTGGTGCAAGAATTGACCCTTGTGGTCCAGTCAGACTTATGGTCACCTATACTCACATAATAACCTCTCCCTTCTAAGACCTGAACCATTTAAGGACCATCCAAGAAAGTCTGACCCAGTTTTCCAGCCTGTCAAGAAGTATGTTATGGTCAACAGTGTCGAATGCAGCACTGAGGTCGAGTAGTACCGGAATTTATGTTTTGCCTGTATCCGTATTGAGGCGAATATAATTTATTATCGTTATAAGTGCTGTTTCTGTGCTGTGATGTGGTCGGAAACCAGATTGAAAATTGTCAAAGTATCCGTTTGAGCTTAAGAATTTGTTCAGCTGACTGAAGACAACTTTTTCAATGATCTTGCCTATGAAGGGGAGATTTGAGATTGGTCTGAAGTTTACTGTTAACATGTTTACTGTTACATGCGGGATGTAAAATAAAACTAAATTATAACACTTTGCATATTACTAGGATATTGGCTGTTTATTAGTACTTATAAAGCACATAGTAATGTAACTTATTCTGCATGACCATATTCTTCATCCTTAATTCTACCCAATTTTTGTGCTCAAAGTGGGTCGGTACTATGGATGCCAGCCGAATTTAGCCCCACCCACAAAACGTTTTGCTCTGGGAATTCGGTCTAGACTCGATCCATAGAGGAGTTATTATGCCCGAACAGAAACTGTTCGGACAAATGAAATTGTCAGGGCGGGCTTTAGACGATGATGGACAGATGATCAACAGTAACGTAATCATCCACGTCATCAAAGGCCCTTGGGTTGAATTTGCTCTTATCCTAAACGGAGAACTTGTTCGTATATGCATTCATCTTCACTATTTCTCTCAGAAATGATGATCGTGTTGGTAAGTACTCTGTGTATCCTTCTTTTTTTGCAACACCGGCAAAGATCGTTTACACTCATCTTTTTCTTCTAAAAAAGAAAACTAGTTAGCTGCTGGAAGAGGTGTTAGTAATCCAATGCGCGTGCAGACAGGGTTGCCAAGTTTTTTTGAAATGTCGTGCAATTGCTACTCAAAACTATAGCCCAAAACAATAGCTTACCGGGGGGGTTCTCTGGAAAAAAAAAGCCTTTTGGTTGCCAAAACATGTTATTTTGGCAAGGTTGCCTGCTAGAATTTGCATTCCTGGGTCTATACATCACATAATTGGGGTCGCTTCACCCCGCGTACTTGGAGAACAACCCGCGGGAAAAACACGGACTTGGCAAGACAGTGCAGTTGAGTTCTGTTGACATTTGACATTTGACGCTCCGTTGCTCTGATTGGTGGTAGGTCTATCCAATTGAGGTCTTTCCTCATTCGGTTGAAACACGCCCCATAATCACAGCCCAATGGAGCAGTTTCAGACTCGAGTATGACCACATCAGGCTAGGTCGGTACAACCAGGTACGCAGTACTGGAACTTCTCCATTTTAAACTTTAGCATACCTTCACTTTTTCTTGCGCCCACACTGAAACATAGATTCAGGCTATTAATTAATTATACCCTATACATTGCATGTTCGGAGCTTTTCAAAGCTGTACGAACTGAACTAATCGATTGTCTGCGCACTATGACTGTGACTGATACCCAATTGTTTAATTTTGCATGAGTGGCGGGCGAATACATCGTAGGCGCGTTCACCAGTGCGCTCCTAATGTGGGATAAGATTTACGCAAGCGAAGAAAGTCAAACATAGTCTAAAAACAGCCACTAAAAAGACTGAAGAAAAGAGGGGGAAACATCACCATGCATCAACTTACATTAATAAGCTTTTTAAAGTAGCCTACTCATGACCACCTTTACTAGAATTTATCAGATTCTATTGTATTTATTGTGGTAAATTTTGACTAACATTTAGGCTATAATAAAATTTATAACAGATAATCTGTTAGGGGGATAGATTTTTGCACTCAAGATTTATATTACAACTGTTGCATGTTGTAGCCTATAGTTTCTAGATGTGTAGGCTGCTATTTTTAATAACAAACTAAAGAAAGAAAAAGGTTAACATTTGCATAAGCATGGCAATGAGGAGCCCGATCTCACGAAAATGCGTATCAATAGTACGAGTGTGCAATCTCGTAGAATGTATACGCCAAAACTCATTTTGGCGTGCATATGGTACGCCGTTTTTGGCGTGCATATGATACGCACTTTATGGCGTATTATATGTCTGAACCCCACACCCCACCCTCACCCTACCCAAAAGCGTGTCATATACACGCCATAAAGTGCGTATCATATGCACGCCAAAAACGGGCGTACTCATATGCACGCAAAATGAGTTTTGGCATATACATTCTACGAGATTGCACACTCATACTATTTATACGCACTGTCATGAGATCGTGTTGCAATGAGGAGCCATTCAGTGGTCTTACATGTAATTATATCCTTTTTGTAACAAACGCTGTAGTTCAATTCAATTCAATTCACATTTATTGGTATAGCGCTTTTCACAATCCATATAGTTTCAAAGCAGCTTCACAGAAAATGCATGCGTGTATATTACAATTTAAAGTGATTTGTCCATGTTATGTATATCAGAAATACAGCACACAGATTGGCTAACAATGTATTATTAATCAATATAATAAATTAATGCAAGGTACAAAAAGTGAATAAGAACAGATGTTGTTAATGATCAGGGTATACAGAAATCAGCAAGTTAGTAGTTAGCAAGTAGTTAAACAATTACAGGAACTATGATACTTTTTCACAAGACCTAAGTTAGAATCAAGAGGTTTAAAGTGGACCTTCTTGAATTATTGACTAAACAACTAAAACAACCTTTCAGCTATTCCAAGATATGACAGGAAATTAACATGTTCAATATAAGAAAAATGGCAGTAAGTAAAGATAGTTCCCATGGCACTTTGTAAACAAGTGATTATAGGCTTTACTACAGTTATGTTATCATATCAGCCAACTTTGAATTTGTGAACCATTTTGCAAAAATAAACAAAAACAAACGAATGAACCTCACAAGGGTGCATAAACTGTCCACACCTCAACCCCCCAGTGTTCAAACCAAAACCAGTGTCTTTACAACCGAGGGAGACAAGGTACCTATAATGTAACCTAATAAACATTTATTCAGAAAGGATGCATTAAATTAATCAAACGTGACAGTAGACAAAAATATACAAAATATTTCTATTTCAAATAAATGCTGTTAAAGTATATCAAAATTTTCACAAAAATATTAAGCAGCAAAAACGGTTTTCATCATAGATAATAATAAGAACAATGATTAATAATACTTGACAAATAATTATTGATTATAATTAAGCTAAGCTTTCCCATCACAGGAATAAACATTTTAACATTTTAAAACGTATTTAAAAAAAAATAACATGTTAGACTACTGTTTTACTGTATTTTTGATTAAGCAAAAGACAAATTTAAAAAACATTAATAAATAATCTTAATTAAAAGACGTTAATCTTAATTGGAAGGAATTCAAGACATTAATTAATGTTTTACACCCCTTATAATTTTACCCTGCCTAATTCTTATTTACATAATTTGGATGAGCAAGTCCATTCAATGTTCATTAACACAGAAGATAATGTCTTAATAAAGTTAATCTATAATTGACCCCCATGCATTTTAGTCCAAAATTACAATAAAAAGGTACTTTATTGTGTGTTTTTTTCTTGTGCAAATCAGATCTTTGCTTCTGAGCCTGAATTAGCTATAGAGTTTAGCCGCTTAACCAGTACTCAGAGGACACTGGGTAATGAGTATGGCCATGCCAGAATGGCAAAAAAAGAAAGAAGAAAAGGGCCTTGTGGGCAGGCTCTCTTCACGTGTCAGAGAACCAGTATCTCTAGGTTGTGCAGGGGCTGGCACTCCAGTAATTGTTGCCACAGTAGTGTTGCCGAAGTGTGAAATCACTGAACGTTCAAGAGAGCGAGACAGAAATAGAGAACAGGGAGGGGGGGCATGCTAGGTATTAACCTGATCTCTAATGTCAGGAAAAGTTTCTTCAGGTACCTACAAGGCCTATGCTGCTGTAAGAAAGCTGTTATTGGAGGATACGTCTTATTAACTGTAGGGGTAGAAAACTCTAGTATAATGTTCATCTCGTCGATAGAGACTTGCATTCTTGAGGTTTCCCAGAGTCTGAAAAGCATTTAACTGCATGTTCAAAGTTAGGTAGAGACAACCTTCGCAGAGTCTGACCATTTGTCTCTTCCTCTCTTTCTGTCATCTCCCCTCTCCTCAGCTCTCCGACTCTCTCTGATGTAGTAGATGTTCTGAAGATAGGTCAGAGGGCTGAGAGCACACACTGGCACATGGACCCATGCCAGGGACCTGAATCTGTGCCAGCTTGGACAGAGATGAGACACAGAACAGGTGATACAGCACAGAGAACTTGCACACACATAGTTCTAAACTGAATGGCTTATGAGACAAAACTACTTTAAGCCTATAGGTACTTGGAAGTTAATGGAATTTAAGTCTGTTTGTATTTCAAAAACTTTCCTTGCCAATCTCGAGTCTGCAGTGAGTTTGACAGGACTGTGGGTTATGAAGAAAGTCCAGGGGCTCTGACTGGCCACCTGTCCCTTAGCTAAAGGTTGGCTTCACAGAGTTGCTGCCCAGCTGGCAGAGGTGGTGCTCGTGCCAAATGGCGTGCCAGGGAGGGGGAGCCCCTAACAGTACAGGACCTTGCCTGTCACAATATGCGCTAGATCAGAATCCTGCTCTCTTTTGGAGTGAAATTTAAATCCGTGAATTGGGACTCTCAAAATAGCTGTTCTGGACTCCATCACTGGCCCTGAAAGAGACACTATATGCAGAGACAAGTGAAAAGGTTTTGTAGAAGCATCAGACTATTAAGCGTTGACTTCTACCATCAGAGGGCTAGTATCAACAAGCAGTCCAGTAATTCCTCTTTGAAATGATTGTAATGTGAATTTTTAACATCTATCTGTCTGGCCTATATTTATTTTTCACGTTTCTGTTAGTGTTTTTTTTTTTTTTCATTTCAGTGTTTTAAATTCATTACACAGGATGTTGGTTTTTTGTGCACTACTAGCATCACCAAAGGAAAGCAAAGCAAAACAAACAACAACAAAAAAACACTCTTTCCTGAACACTCTTCCCAATTTCCCATTTGTTAGAAAATAGATAACTCCACTGTTTACACATTTCAGGGTAATCAGTCTAGAAACTCTAGTAGCCCAAGACAGGGCTGAGCCTGGTCAGCACCTGGATGGGAGACCAAATGGGAAAACTAGTCAGCTGCTGGAAGAGGTGTTAGTGAGGCCAACAGGGGGTGCTCACCCTGTGGTCTGTGTAGGTCCTAACACCCTAGTTTAGTGATGGGGACACTATACTGTAACAAGCACCGCCCTTCGGATGATGTTAAAACGAGGTCCTGACTCTCTGTGGTCATTAACAATCCCAATGTCTTTCGATAAAAAGTAGGTGTTTAACCCTGGCATGCTGGCCAGATTTGTCCATTGGCCCGTGTCCATCATGGCCTTCTAATCATCCCCTTATACGATTGGCTTCCCAATTATAGATTGAATTCCCAATCGTATATATAGTATACAGTATATATACAATTGGCTTCATCACTCTGTCTCCTCTTCACCAATAAGCTGGTGTGTGGTGTGCGTTCTAGTGCAATATGGCTGTTGCATCATCCAGGTGGATTCTGCACATTGGTGGTGGTTGAGGAGAATCCACCCTTCTATACACTGTAAAAAATGTCAGGCCTCTCCAATTGAAAAATGTCTAGTGACTGGTCACATCTACATTTTTCTGTTGGCCAAATTGAATTTCTGTGAATTTATACAATTTAATTCACAGAAATTTAATTTGGCCAACAACATTTTTTTGATGTGACCAGTCACTAGAACATTTTCAATTGAGACCTGCTTTTTGTATGTAAAGCGCTTTGAGTGCCTAGAAAGCGCTATATAAATGTAACAAATTATTATAATAATATTAATAACATTACAATAACACACTTCAGTGTGATTGAAAAGTGTGCCTGAAGGAAAACTCATTATTCAGATTTCTTTGAAATTGACATAGCGCAAAAATAGGTTATATGTTTGAAACTGTCTCTTATCCCTTATGCCTGCCTACATGACCCTGAGTCATTGATCAATGATCTTGGGGGCATTGTGGGTCAAATGGAACATCGGACATTAGGACAGATGTGTGATACTTGATCTGTTCTTGGTGAGGGGTTAATGTGAATTTCAGCCTTTAGATCACCGCACCAGACTCACTGCAATTTGCAGGGGTAAACTCACACCCCTGGAATGCAGCTCAGAAGACAAAAAGAGGAAGGAGGAACAGCGTGAGCTCAAAGGAAGAGAGGTGGGGGTTCTTCCACATAAACACACTAATCATTAGAGTATAAAATACAAGTAATCATCACAGCCATTTCTGTGTGAATAAATATTCTGGATGAATGATTCTCTGTAGTGCAATACCCAAGCTTTTCCTCTCGGAGCGAGTGCCGCTGTGGGCTTGCGACTATGAGGTGAATAATAGAATTATGCTAAAACGTGTCCACTCTCTGTATAAAATGGATTAAAGCAGCGCATATCACCACGTTTCAGAATTCCATAGATGCGAGTTGTTTAGCATAATGTTCTCTCGCCTGCGTTATCAAAAAGTTGGCATTAGCATTGGGAAGGTGTGCAAGGCTTTAATTGTGCAATTCTCTTATTGCTGTGCTGGTGTCTGCGTTTTAAAAGACTGTGAGTCTTCTGGGTCCATGCTGACAGAGTCTCCAGGGTTTTGTTCCCATTACTTCATGGATGCGTTGAAAAACGGTAAAATCGCTCTGGAATGAGCTGTGATTGAACACAGTGGAAGTGCTCCAATCCCGTCGAGGCACTTTGCGGGGGAACATGTCCCCCTGTTTGTCTGGCTGGCGTTTAGGGAGAAGTCCCCGGGGGTCTCGTGCACCTGCAGTGTTCCTGCCACCAATCCTTCAGTCCTTGGCACCAAAAAAAGCACAAAGTGACAGAAAAAAAAACAAGAGGAAGGGAGAAAAATAGAAAGGAAACAGTGCTCTTAGAGTACAAAACTTTTCTTTTTTGCACACATTTTCTCTTTGTTTCTCTGTGATTTGGAGGTGCTTTTCAAAGAGAATGCAGCTGGGAGGAGGGGGGGATTTGATGTTCTTTCTGGGCGTTTTTTCTCGTCTGTAGGGTGTTGGAGTCAGAAGTTTACCTGGAAAGTGCTGAGGCAAGACTACCCACACCTCCAACCGCCCTGGCCTTTCATTCCTGCACCCACGCACACGCTGCGCATCCGCGAACACACGCCATCGGATCTCGACGCACGGTCTGTCGGCCAACGGGGGTCAACACCTCCAAGTAAACAAGACGCAATCTTTGGCTAACAGGACTCAGTCTCAACTTTCATTTCTGACGGCAAGCTCGCTGTGAAGGATAAAAGAGCAAAATACCAACTGATAAAATGAAGAAAAAGCTTTGTATATAACCGTAGAGGGGTGTTTGAGAAGGATGGAGAGGAACATCACGGGGGAACGTCTGTAGGTCAATCATCCAATTAGTCCCAGAACTTCACAAAGTCATGAGCGTTTCACAACCACTAGGTTTTGTCAGTACTTGTGTTCTTTAGCTCTCAGCGAATGGTATAACTACACAAATTTTGACCTTGCTTGAAAACATTCAGCATGATAGTAAATTATTTGCTGATATGTATTTTAATCACAGAACATTTTACTCACCATATATTTTTAGAATTCATTGATCCATTTTATGTACATTTTCAGTAGTCCGTTTTATTTGGATGTTGTTATTTATCTCTAAATGTGTTACATTTTCAAAATGCTTATCAGCTAGAGGATTAGCTGAAACTTCAAATCAAAAGAGTTTGAAAATATCTACATGACCCTGCGAGGTCACATCAGGAGCGTCTGCATTCATTGACATTTAACAAGAGATCTTCTCAAATGAGATGCAAAGCACTTATGTTGGAATTTTAAACCTCTTTGCTCTATAAACTTGCTATTGCAACTCGATTCTAGATAAAAGTTTATATAATGTTTGACTTCTGGGCCAAAGGTGACGAAAAGTACTCGCACTATATTACAGC
The DNA here is from genome assembly GCA_023029165.1 of Gobiocypris rarus. Classification (NCBI taxonomy): domain Eukaryota; kingdom Metazoa; phylum Chordata; class Actinopteri; order Cypriniformes; family Gobionidae; genus Gobiocypris; species Gobiocypris rarus. The sequence continues at coordinate 23,201,575 of CM040932.1, forward strand.
GTGTCATAGGCACATGAACTGCTGTTGAAGGAGTTTGATGAGTTTTAGCCTGGCAGCAGCAAACCATCATTCTGATTGTTGTTTAAGCACAGAAATCCTATCACAAAATCAGCAATTTTGGAGTCTTTTATGAGTCTCTAGAAAGGTGAGGTCGGGAACAACTTGTGATAGCAATTCTTACTGCGGATTTTCCATTGGACATAACATTAGAAATTCTCCACATTGCAGCTGTTATCCAGAGTTGTTTTATCAAGTCTTGTGAGTCATTTGCGAAGGCACACACGTCTCAAGTACTAATTAACATGCCTCATCCCAACCCCTGTATTTACTCACTAAACCTAGATATCCCCCACTGATATGGATTGTAAACAAACATCCATATTTTTGGCAGAGTCTGTGTAGTAATTTCAAGCTTGACATATTTGAAATTAGTTCTGCTGCCACAGATCAGTGTCTGCATTACACAGTGTCATTTCCTCTCCCCTTTTATTTATGCGGTTGTCATTTATTTGCTGTAAACAAGATTGTTTTTATCCACTAAAGGAACCCAATGAGTGACCTCTAATGTCTGTAATGTAATTCCCTTTCTAACATGTTGTGAAGTGCTATTTGTTAGTTTAGGCATTTTGAGTGCAGAAATAAAACTTAAAATGCTAATTGGTGTCCAATTAGCTTTAATCAATGCAAGTATAATTATGGTAGACTATCAGTAGTGAGAACACAGATCATTACGCAGACAGTTTTGCCCTTTTTCTTTGTGATCAAAATCAATAAACAAGGCTTTAATCCTTGTAATGTATCAGATCATGTACATCCACCCACCCATCCACCCATCCATCCATCCATCCGTCCGTCCGTCCATCCATCCATCCATCCATCCATCCATCCATCCATCCATCCATCCATCCATCCATCCATCCATCCATCCATCCATCCAATTGCAAATCTTGTTTGCTACTAGTCCACCTACAATACACATGTAGGAATTGATTTGACATTTAAAGGCACTGCAACTGAACAAAAGAAAGGTTTACATTAAGATTTTTAAATTCTAAAGGCAAACATTGTTTCAGCTGTCATGATGCAATAGCACTGCAATGACATTACACATACAATTGCACATGCGATTAGATGTAACCATGAGCAATTAGAAGTAGAGAGTTATAATAGTGTACGTTTAGCTTGTTAAAGGTTTGCCCTGTGATATTAGATTGGTTTTCATACGCAGGGCTGATTTAGATGTGTGTGCACATGGCACGCTGTTTTGGCTCCCTCTGTCACCTCACTATGTGCTTTTTTGGATGGACAGACAGAAGGGTGAGGAGGTGCAGAGTTGCACAGATGGAATGCCAGGCTTGGGTTGCAGTCCTGAAATTGGAGGGTGTGATGGGTGGAGACGGGGTTGGAGGGGGGTCGTGGTTTGTGACAGACTCATAGCTGGTGGCTGTGGACACAGAGCCTGGACACTTTTGGCAGTGTGATCTGGATGGTCTCAAAGGCAGAAAAACCGCAAATGAAAACAATAAACAATAAACCGGTCTCGGCAGAGCTGTAGCAGAAAGAGCAAATACAGAACAATTCCCTGGAAAGAGGTATAAAGTGCAACAGTACCCTTTATAGCTAGAAGGGATTTTTCTTCTTGCAATTATACTGGTGAAAAGTAAAAAACAAAAAAAAAACAACACACACAAAAAAAGAAACTTTACAATAATGTTTGATTTTAGGGGATAATTCACCCTAAAATGATAATTATGTCATTATTTACGTCATGACATTTGGTCACTTGAAACGCAAATTTATGGTCATATTTAATTCACTCTGTGTATGCGTGTGATGATCCGTATTTGGTTTGAGTTGAAATTTTGTTCTTGCCCTTTTCCCATAGGGCATCCTAATGCCATGTGTTCCAGGTAAGTGACACACATGCACCTGGCCACCCACGTGATGTAAAAGAAAAAAAACATGATTCATCAGACCAGGCCACCCTCTTCCATTGCTCTGTGGTCCAGTTCGGGTGCTCACGTGCCCTCTGTTGGCACTTTCGGCAGTGGACAGGGGTCAGCATGGGCACCCTGACTGGTCTGTGGCTATGCAGCCCCATGCGCAAGCAAACTGTGATGCACTGTGTATTCTGACACCTTTCTATCAGAACCAGCATTAACTTCTTGAGCAATTTTAGCTACAGTAGCTCATCTGTTTGACTGGACCACACAGGCCAGCCTTCACTTCCTCACTTGTATCACTGAGCCTTGGATGCTCATGACCCTGTCGGTTCACCACTGTTCCTTCCTTGGACCACTTTTGATAGATACTGACCACTGCAGACCAGGAGCACCCCACAAGAGCTGCAGTTTTAGAGATGCTCTGACTCAGTCGTCCAGCCATCACAATTTAGTCCTTGTCAAACTTGCTCGAATCCTTATACTTGGCCATTTTTCCTGCTTCTAACAAGATAGCTGTTTCCATCCACCTATTCCTATGCGCATTTTGGGATACTTAAATACTAAAAATGCACATAAAAAAAAAACCATACACTCACCTAAAGGATTATTAGGAACACCTGTTCAATTTCTCGTTAATGCAATTATCTAATCAAACAATCACATGGCAGTTGCTTCAATGCATTTAGGGGTGTGGTCCTGGTCAAGAGAATCTGCTGAACTCCAAACTGAATGTCAGAATGGGAAAAAAAGGTGATTTAAGCCATTTTGAGCGAGGCATAGTTGTTGGTGCCAGACGGGCCGGTCTGAGTATTTCACAATCTGCTCAGTTACTGGGATTTTCACGCACAACCAATTATAGGGTTTAAAAAGAATGGCGTGAAAAGGGAAAAACATCCAGTATGAGGCAGTCCTGTGTGTGAAAATGCCTTGTTGATGCTAGAGGTCAGAGGAGAATTGGCCGAATGATTCAAGCTGATAGAAGAGCAACTTTGACTTAAATAAACACTCGTTACAACCGAGGTATGCAGCAAAGCATTTGTGAAGCCACAACACGCACAACCTTGAGGCGGATAGGCTACAACAGCAGAAGACCCCACCGGGTACCACTCATCTCGACTACAAATAGGAAAAAGAGGCTACAATTTGCACAAGCTCACCAAAATTGGACAGCTGAAGACTGGAAAAATGTTGCCTGGTCTGATGAATCTCGATCTCTGTTGAGACATTCAGATGGTAGAGTCAGAATTTTGTGTAAACAGAATGAGAACATGGATCCATAATGCCTTGTTTCCACTGTGCAAGCTGCTTCTGGTAGTGGTGGTGTAATGGTGTGGGGGATGTTTTTTTGGCACACTTTAGGCCCCTTAGTACCAATTGGGCATCATTTACATGCCACGGCCTACCTGAGCATTGTTTCTAACCATGTCCATCCCTTTATGGCCACCATGTACCCATCCTCTGATGGCTACTTCCAGCAGGATAATGCACCATGTCACAAAGCTCGAATCATTTCAAATTGGTTTATTGAACATGACAATGAGTTCACTGTACTAAAATGGCCCCCACAGTCACCAGATCTCAACCCAATAGATCATCTTTGGGATGTGGTGGAACAGGAGCTTCGTGCCCTGGATGTGCATACCACAAATCTCCATCAACTGCAAGATGCTATCCTAACAATATGGGCCAACATTTCTAAAGATTGCTTTCAGCACCTTGTTGAATCAATGCCACGTAGAATTAAGGCAGTTCTGAAGGCGAAAGGGGGTCAAACATAGTATTAGTATGGTGTTCTAATAATCCTTTAGGTGAGTGTATGTACTTAATTGAGTCAAGAAAACGTGCATAAATTTGGCCATTTATGTTGGCCAAAAAGTTGACTTTGTGCAAGGGAACGGCATAACTGGACTAACCAGTTGACCAATCTTGTGGCAGATTATCTCAAATGTGTTATTCTGAAATGCCTGAACAAAGTCTGTCAGTATATTTACCTGGCAAAACTGTTTTACACAGCAGGCATCTGAAAGCAAGATAACATGACTGTGATTTATTCGTAATGTTTTATGCGATATTCCCATTTTGTGCATGAATTAGATTTGCAACTTTGGATGGATGCATGGCTATTGACAGTACAGAACAGCTCTTTCGGCATTATGCTGGACATTGTATAAGCATTCACTTCATGTGTCATAAAATGAAAGAGAAGTTCCTGGGATTGTGCGTAACCGTCACATACAGTAGATTTTTCTGAAAAAAAAACAAACGTCCCGAGTCCTTCACATAAAAATTTGTCTACAGCAATTATTATTAATTTTTAGTTCACAATATCTAATTTACAAAGTACCTCATTGTAACCTCATTGAACCTCATTGTAAAGTGTTTACAACAGTGTGAAAGAGGGAAAAGCCTTGGTTTTGATTAATAAAAAAAAAAAAAATTGGAGAAACAGTCTTTAGGAAAATCTCAAAGTGACAAAGTGTGAGGATACAGGCAGAAGGTTGGAAAAGGCTAAGTGACAAATCTGTCCATAGCATTTTGTCCCACTAGTGGCGTTACATCAGCCTTCACCCTCAGCCAAGTGCCACAGATGCCTCACTCCCAGCATGCCGTTCATTACGGCAGCACACAGCATGTGTGGATTCTGGTAATAATCAACAAATGCCTCAGCCAATCAGACATGCTTGGTCATTCTACAGCACTCTTTAAAAACTGTTTATTTTACCACTACAAAACGATTGTCAGTTTGACTGTTCTGTATGTAGTGTCCAGAGCGTTTACATAAGAAGTCATACAAAAAAAAAAAAAAAAAGGAGAGAGAGAGAGAGAGTAGGACAGCTTGCTTCCAAACACACTTCAGCTCTCCACAACTACAATATTACACTTGCTAAGACCGCTGCTGTTCCGCTCTTGACAAACAACTGATGGCAGATATGAGAGTCTTATTGATTCAGCCTTGGTTTATTTACTCTGATATGAGAGTCTTATTGATTAACCTCTAAAATGAAGCCACTTGAAAGGCTACACTTTTCCTCAGCGGATTGTTCTTCAATATTTCACATAAGTATACATACCAACACCATTACAGATGATTGGAAATTCCTTTTGATGGCATGATTGCAGTTTTAATAAGAAAGAACGAGTTCGCTTTATGAGTCATAAACCTGTTTGCTTCTTCAGGGCAGGATCTGAGCAGACACATGAGAGGTCGTGCAAGTCTCACGCGAAGCATTTTCGATTGACAGTGTGTGCCCAATGTAGTCAGTCAAGGGGGAGGAACGAGGGGTTGGAGGTCAAGAAGAGAAGACAAGGCTCCTCCGAAGGTTTTAAACAATCACATGCTCATGCAAGCATATACAGGTAAGTGAAAGACAGAAGCCTTGAGGATTGGGTTTCCAAAGGAAATTGATTTGAGGGTTTTCCCGGTACCAACACATTTGCTAATCAGCCTTGCAGGTAAACAGAGGGAGAGATTGACAGCCTATAGCCAGAGAAATATAATCGACGTGGCTTAAAGGCTCAGGCGTCTCAGACATAACAATTTGCAGAGTGCAGTGGTGTAAATCACAATTAAATCGGCAGGTGTGGAGGGCCTGCGACTCTTGACGTTAGGGAGCCAGGCTCCTACCACGAATATATTGATGGGATTTCGTGGACAGAGGGCTTTGCTGTGGGGTGGAAGCCGTCTGTTTCCCCTGGCAACCGCTTTGACTTACACAAGAGAAGCTACCAAACTTTGGCACTCGAAAAGTGGCTAATGGCATGTCTCTGGGCTAGCATGGCGCTTTCTGGATTCGGAGAGGTGTACGCCATGGTTTAATCTCCCATCAGAGGTTGCGATTGACTGAGGCTTCACAATGACTACAAAGGCTAAAGAGTGTAAATGAATTGGCACGATAAATGGAGCATCGACTGAAAGTGATTAAGGATTGCAGCATTGTGTATTCAGATGTTTTAAGATGCACCTGGCCAGCTGCTGGTCCAGATGTCCGTGGCAAACCTGTGAAAATTCATGCCATTGTTTTATCCAACACCTGCATGGATGAATTGCTGAGAGACAGAGTCCTCATAACAATCTTGGCAGAACAATTACACAATAAAAACTCTTCCTGTTTCTCTGCTGAACAAACAGAAAACAAGATTCATTGGGAAAAAAGTTTTTATGTTAAATATCAAATTATATGTTTAATATCAAAATGAACAAAAGACAATGAATCATCTGCTACGTAGATTTAAAATTCCATTACCCCCGCATTGTCTCCTCGGTAAAGGATGCCATAGTTTTGATTGATAGTTGACCATGGGTTGAGGTGTACTAATAGGCTTTGAAGTGCTGCTATGTGTAATTATGTTCCCTACCAAATAAACGACAGCTTAGTACGCATAATTGAATCCACAACCACTTTCAACTCTCTGAATATTTTATTATGGGATCTGAACAAAGTGTGGGGGAGAAGGGGGGTGAGGGCACCACAGTCAGCTTTTGACTGACAACTTTCCTATTCATCTATTATACAGCCTGTTCTGGTTATAGCAAGGTTCCCATCTCGCTCCCGAATATCAAGTCAAATCTTGTCAATTTTTATCATCTTCATTGGTAATCAGGGCTGATAAGACCGAATGAAGACCTACTGGGGGCTCATTAAATTAAGATAAAAACAAGTTAAATCTTCATATCATATGTAAGGGGCCTGTTATCTCTGACGCCTGACAGTTGCAGTTTTTATTTACATATTGAATGGGTACAATCAGTTCAGGCGACTCTGTGCAAGGGAAATAGGGACAACATTTTTACTTCTTAAAATATTTCATTTGAAGGGGACACAATTTAAACAATTTAAGGAGCTTATATATATATATATATATATATATATATATATATATATATATATATATATATATATATATATATATATATATATAAAATCAATCAGTATTCTCATGACATATACAAACACAGTATTCACATAAATAAAGAATAAAACTACTTTTTCATTTATTTAAAAAGCACATCTTAATCAAAGTGAACTAATTACAAGACATGCTAATTAATTATTCAAATGAATCACTGTCACATATACAGTATTTAATGTACATCATGTAAGACATTACAATATTGTGGTAAATCATTGAATAGACAAAAAGTGGCTTTAGAAGTCAATAATTGTTTGTTTTATTTTCATATCATTGAACACAAGCCTTCAGTACACACCAAACCTTTTTTTTTTCAGTTGTCAATCTGCTTGAGGCCATTTAAATCTAAGTTGAAAACCTACTTTTTCTCTCAGGCTTACAACTGTATTTGATTTTTAGTATTGATTGTAAAGATTTCAAATTAGTGTTTCCGTTTTTTTATTTATTTTTTATTTATTTTATCCTCTTGTACAGCACAATGTCCAACTACTGTTGTACTTATTGTGCTAGGCTATATAAATCAAATTTTTATAGATTTTTTATTTATATTTACACAGAAAGTGCATTGGTCTGTGCATGTATATTTTTGGCCACCGTGTCACATCCCACTAACATATATATATATATATTGAAATGAAAGCAATTTTGGATAGAGTTATGCCCAAAAAAGCAAAGACATACACTTAGTACAAATATCATATGTGTAAATTGTATTTACAGAATTTATGCTATTACAGTATGTATAATACCATTTATTATCAAAAGTCAGTGCAGATAGCACCTTCTTCCTCTTATGCCTTTGTTTTTATTTTAAATTGAATCATTTATCCTCAGGATGTAATTTCTTTATTGAACATTTAGCCAGTTTTACATTAAAAAAAGGTGTTTATTTTCTTTCCCCCTTTTTTGTTGTTGTTTGTTTGTTTTTAAGTTATGCACATCTACTCCACTGAAACAGGAGATACATACTTTGACACACAGGGAAAAAAACAAAAAAAGTACAAATTTGAAAATCTCTGATTTCTCACATTGACACCTCTCCATTTGGCTGAGGGTCCCTTTCCTCCTTTTTATTCACCTCACAAACAGTGTAAAGATGGTTGTTATTTTTGTATGTGAGCAGCACGCTGCTTTGATTTATCCATCTCTAGTCTCATGGATAAAGAGCTGAGGTCTGACACCTCCCCTCTGTCTGCTCTCCTCAGTAATGAGCCGGCACTCTTTGTTCAGAAAGAGCACGGGAGAGAGTGGGAGAGGGGTCAAAAAAGTGGAGGAGAGATCAGACCAGAATACAGAGAGAGAGGAAGAGATTCTGATGCCATACTGATGCAATGTGTATTTATGAGTAAAAGAGAAAGACATTGATAAAGACAGCACAGCAGAGTGTTTGAAGTTATCCCCTCAGCGGTTCAAGTAGGAGAGGCATGATCGGCTATTGAATAAAATAATAAAAAACAGGTTCACTGTTAGAGTCATTTTGCTACAGGAGTGTAATATGCCTTTAAGTCACAAGCTAACAGACATTTGTGTCCTTTGAACATTAAATATAAAGGTATCCACGTAAGCATGTAGGTCTAAACTAGATTTTCAGCTAAAAAAATTGTAATCAAATGTAGAATATCAGTGCATAGTCTTCACTGTATACATATTAACACTTATTAAAGTTATTCAGTCAAGAGAAGTGAGCGATTTTTGTTTTGTTTTGTTTGATTAACATTAAAACAGACAGCAGCAGGAATATTAGGCTGCTGTCACTTTAAGAGCTGCACAAGTCCACTATACTTTTACATAATGTTTTTATCTAGACATAACCGACTGATGTTACTGAAGGCATGAAAGAGTATTCGAGCGCTTTGAGATACAGCGTTCTGGTTGCACGTTCAGGTAGCACAAGTGACAGTTCAACAAGTGATGTTTCTGCCAACCATCGGGCAGTCCTTATTGTTGAGCCCAGTTATTTTAACTCTGACTTAAAGTTACAATTAGAGAAGGTTACCATTACAATCCATTAGAACCGTATTTCTTCTCAGATGTTGTTTCTACTATTAATTACATATAGCCCATTTTGTTACAATATATTCAGTAACCATCCTTCCTTAGATAAATTACAGTTAGCATGTTTAGCATCAGCTATTAGTGTTTAATGTTTATTGTTCAGGTGAGTGCAATGGATGACATTATTTGACTCAAAAAAATGTTGGGTGGTTTTAACCCAATATTGGGTCAAATATGGACTAACCCAGTTGGGTTGTTTTAACCATGCGGTTGGGTTAAATTTTTGCTTAAGACAACCCAATCGCTGAGTTAAAACAACCCAATTGCAGAGTTAAAACAACCCAATTGCTGGGTTTGTCCATATTTGACCCAATATTGGGTTGTTTTTTAAACAGCATTTTTTTTTCTTCTTCTGGTTGTCTTTCAAAGCACGGAAACAAACCTTTGTTAATTCAGCAGACCTTTTCCACATTCAAAATGTAAAATTTTAAGTACGATCTGACACTTTTCAACAAGACAAATAACACTGTGAAAACGTTCTCTGTGATTTTCCAGCTGAGTGACTTCAATGACGATTAAGAGCTGATGTTTTTTGGAAGGGGGTGATCATGTTCTGTGCAAGCTGTTGACAGGTGATGTATTTTGGGGAAGATTATGTCCTCTGGCACCTGGATAATCTTGTATTAGAGGTGATTAAATTCACAGGGGTCCTCTTTCTTCTCCTCGCAGGTGCCCCTGTCATGCCTGATGGGTTTCTGTATAAAATGCGCAAGCCAGCAGGTCTCGGCTGTCGGTCCATTTCGCCAGCACAAAACCAGGCAGGGAGGTGGTCCTTCTCTAGGCATATGAGCGTAAATGACATTACCAGGATGTGATGACAGCCCACAGTCACTAAAATGTTCGGGAGTCTGTTTCTGGTTTCGGGATAAATATGTTGTCTTATTTACATTTTCTCACTTCACACTCTGGTTCTTCAATTTATTTTCAGTGCCTTGATCAGTCGTTCACAGATTCGAAAGCAGCAGTTGATACTGTGACATACTGTGAGGCCTGTGTAGAAAAGTGCCAAATGATCATGTAGACAAGCAGCAAACAATTTATTTAAAAGGAAAACGGGCATGTGGCTCTCGCGTCCTGCTGAATTTCTCAACTTATCAGGAGGAAAACATGGCAGGATTCTCAAGGACTTTCCAGGTCACCATTCAGAGTAAATGTAAAGAGAAAACATTTTTAGCCCTCGATGAGACCAGAAGCAGATGACCTCATGAAAATTAAGTCTGAGCTGTCAGAAAAATTCCTAGGAAACGACCTGTGATTTCAGATGTCCACTTGACCTTTGCCTTTTAGCTGTACAAGCGCCATGTGTGCAGCTGGCCTGTTTGACTCTTTTATTTATTTTCCGACTTCGATTTGCATGCATGCTGTTCCCTGATTGCTATTGTCTAACAGGTGTACACTGAATTCCATATTATTCGATTGCTTAAACCCCCTCCCATAATACACTCGTACACATTCACAGGAACTTTCCAGGAATGTCACCTTTTAGAGTTGTGAAAGGCACCTCTGCAGCCTGTGACAAAATAAATTTAAATCGGGACAGATGGAATTTGTTTCTCTCCTTTTTTTTCTTGCTTGTTTTTCCTCCTTTCTTCCTAGCTCCCCCTTTTTGATCTATTTGTTATGCATGTGGGAGGTTGAGTCTGTTGGCATAAAGACAAAAGTACCAGAAGTTTCCATTTTAATATGCCACAAATAAAGGGCATCACAAGTGCCCACATGGGCACTCAGTATGAATAGAACATGAAGTTTTTAGCATGTTATTGTAGTAGAGAGGACGCTTAATTCCCGTTTATATGGAGAGACCTTCACAGCTGACAAACCAGTGGAGTGTCACTTATCAAAACAGGCAGGTGTTGTGCGTTTTTGTATATGTGGTGAGTGCGAACACTGAGAGGTTTTTTGTCTGTAATTGTCCATATATCCTGGGGATGTTTTTAACCATTTGGCCACCATTTTCAGCTCTGAAAAAAATCCTTTCTACATTTTATGTAAATCTAACTACTATTGAATTTGGGCTTTGACAAAAAACAGGATGATGAAATTTTGGTTACATCTTAATGTGGTGTAATTTAATACAAAGTGTAACTCAGTCCAATCTACTGTGTACTGTGTGGGTGCTGTGTCGCTTAGCAATAAAAATGTGAGTTTTGTGTCTTTTAGTCCATGTCTTTTCAGCTTTGATGTCATTTATATGTTAGCATAGACCTAAAAAAAAATTGATGAATTAACTTTGTAATTGAACAGAAGCATGCAGTTCAATTTTGCAGTCTTTCTGTTCCCGGGAAACTGACCAAACATATTGATGACTCATGTTGCACTAATGCAGTGTTCATTTTTAAACAACAAAACCCAACAGGGGTGGGGGGTATTGGTCATATTGGTTTATTTAAAGTAATTCAATTATTAAAGGATTAAAAGGGATTTAACGAAATAAAGAAAAATAAATATGAATGGTACAAGTTCCAGTTCTTTTGTAGTGATGAAGTAAACAATTTGCAAATAAGATATATTTTTTTTAAATATGCACACATTCACACGTATTTTTGTCTGCAGTCATTTCTTGTAACATCAAATTCAGTTATATATACATTTACATAAATAATGTCATATTTTTAATGACTTTTTATCGTAAAACAGTTGTCAAATATTAAATGTTTAGCTACTTAATCTTTCGACACACTCTTTCACTGCTATAACTAAAGTGTCTCTTTGGAATTCGCTCTATTGGTAAGCCCCGCCTTCTTTTATTTAATTGGCCATCTCGCTCATTCTGACAGTGAGGAGCACTGAGGCAGACTAACCTAAAAATGTAACATTTTACTTATGTCATCTTAGCAACAAACAGAGCAGTGTGTAATGGAGTACAGCAGAGCAGCATCAAGAATATCAAATATTTGGGGGGACAATTTGGCCATTTCTAATTATTCAGGGGAACTTGTCCCCCTCAGTGTCTATGGTGGTTACGGCCCTGATGCATTTGCGTCACCGAGTCCCTTAAAGGGTTACTTCAGCGATTAGCATTAAGCTTTGTATCAGTAGAAACCCAGGAGTATATTCAAATGATCATACTTTCCCCCCTCATATCACCCTGAGATGAGAGAATTGTGTATTTTATTTCTGGAAAAATTCCTCCGAGGACAAAAAATTACGATAAATGAGTCAAAAGACTACAGCCAGCAGTGGGCGCTATTTCCGCATGTTTTAAAAATCGCACTCACAGCACTCGGCTCGTGGAGCTGCGGATATTCATGTAAACGGAGCGGTGGAGAGCAAAGTGAGGGTTTCACATTTTCAAATGAACTTCCTATGAAAGTTAAACTTCCAAAAACATGAACTGAAAATGTGCTAGACTGATCACGCGCTGTGAATGTGTGCGGCCACGAATCCCGCGATTACCTCAGCTCATGCGATGAATGTAATCTGACTCCTGCTGTGCTTGTGCCGTGTCGGCCATGACACTCAATCGGCTCACTCACATTATGTTGAACAGACAAGTTCAGTTTTTAATTGTAGAGTCTCTAACTGAACTGATTTTATGAAAATGAACGCAGTGGTCAAGTGATCCAGCCAGTAGCCATGCCTAGAGTAGGGCAGCGGAGTGTATTCTGGGAATTGTTGTCTTTCATCCCCACGAGAAAAAAATACATTTTCTGTGTTTTCTCAGTCTAGAAGGCACCAAATTCAAAAATAATTTCACATTTCTACTACATTAATGACCCAGTTTAAATACAGATTCATCTTCCCAGCGCTAAAGTACCACTTTAAGGGGCTCTCTATCAAGTAGCTTTTTCTTAGGCAGAAATATCCTTTAAATATTTTGTCATTAATTTTAGTACATTTTATGAAAATAGTATATTTTAGATTATGAGAGTGCAAAATTAAACCAGATATTCAAACATTTTATGTATTAATTTAAACATGTTTAGGTTGTATATATTTGATTAATCGCACATTAATTGGTGAGTGAGTTATTAACCTTGTAGCAAAATGCTTGAGTTTGGATCATTCACTGTTTATGCACCTCCAGAGTGTCAATATTGACTATGATTCAATTATATGAAACAGTCACAGTTATTCTAGATATTTCTTCTTTATTAAGGGTGTTATCACATTGTCATTATCTTTTAATATGTTTAGTTTTCATATGTCTCAGCTCATCTTGGTTATCATGTTTACTGGCAGAGCAGTTTGTCTGTTGAAAGCAATTGAAAATGCGATACGTATGTCTGAATGGGAAAGACATTTGCTCATAAAGACATTTTATAAAGAGGCATGATGATAACCAAAGGGTTCAAACTCGCTTGGTCTATTCCTTTAGTTATCATCATCGTGTCCTTGAGCAAAATGCTTTTCCTTATATTGCTCCAGGAGGGCTTTTCTGTAACTTAACATGGCAATGTCATGGAGGCAAATCCCACCAGATAACAAATAAAGAATTCCAAGGCTGTGCCCAGCGTATTCTTCAGGATAAGCATCTCACATATAAAGCAAAGAACTGTTGGTCAAGGGCAAAAGCACTCTTTCCAATCAAGGACCAAGTGCACTTTATTGAAATCTCTCTTTTCATATTAAAGTACCACAATACGTTCTTTTATTCAAGCTATATTAATACGGAATTCTCTTTAAAGAGATTCAATACCCTGCATGCATAAGTAATAGTTCTCGGGAACAGAGAAATAAGGAGAAGCTGTGGGTCATACTCCAGGCTTGCTAACGGAAATACTAATCTCAATCTCCTAGGTCCTCTGTCATGGACACTGAATTATTGGTTGTAGCCATTAGTCTAGAATGAAGTCTGGACACAAAGCAATATCACCCAGGGATAAAGTAGAGTTGAAGTTCCCTGTTTCTAAGAGTAGCAAATCCCACATCACGCATAGCACCAGCCTTTAATCTCCATATCTTGAACATACTCCTCTAGCGAGCAGATCTTTATACATTTTAATACGTATTACCTTTTGAGGCAAAGAAGACCAAATTTCTTTTGGTGAGAAATTGGTAATACAAAAGATGCATCTCTGTCGGTCTGCCCTGCAGTATGAGATTTGCATGAGGTCGCCTCATTGAAAAGGGTTTGGCGATGTGATTTTCTCGAATGAAATGAAAGACTTGTATTCAAATCATTCTGTCTTCTCACCTTCAGGCAAGGGCTTGTCCCAGTTTGCTTGTGCCTTGATTCCAGGCAGATCATCTGGAAATTGAGGCTATTTAATTATTAGATTATTGAAACCTGAGTCTGACGCCAGCGCAAATGGAAATTCTCCGCTTCTTTCTGCATGACAGACCTCTGTTCGGGCTAATAATATATGCTCACATAAATATGCATGATCACATTCTGATTGGACAATTAGCCTCTTTCAATCAGGGGAAATGCCAAGTAATGATTTTGATATGTGCAAGTGAGTTTGAAACCGGAGCCAGAGCGTCCATTGAGATTGCTCTCTCTCTTCTAGCGCAAAGAGTCAAGCTGTGGAGTCTATTACAAACACTGTTAAATCCAACAAGAGGAAATATATTCATGAGAAACCAAATAATGAAAAAAAAAAAATATATATAAAAAAAAAAATCACAAGCGCAATCACGTTCCCAGGATAACGACGGGCAATGCACCTCATTACGACATCTTAAATATCTATGATTCCCGCACCTTCGCCTAAACTCTGCTCATTCTCATTTCCGTTCCTGTCTTTTAATCCAATCTCTCCGTTTTCTGCAAATGGGCCGAACTAATAGACTTTTGGGGCCATAACTCTGCCTCACTCTTCAGTGCCACTGATGATAATCTTGTTCTACACGGAATTTATTGCACATCTGGTTGCGAAAACACCCAATTAGAGCCCTTCTCTTCTGCATGCAGTCAAATGAGAGAGCGCACTGAACCAAAACACAACATATGGCGTGTATGTATGTGTGTGTGTGTTTCTATCTGTTTATCAATGGTACACACAGTCACCAGCTGTCTGTCAAGCTTAAACTTGATCAAGCAGACAAGGTTTCCTCTCAGTGTGTGTGTGTGTGTGTATATATTCTATATATATATATATATATATATATATATATATATATATATATATATATATATATATATATATATATATATATATATATATATATATATATATATATATATATATATATACATATACAGGTGCTGGTCATATAATTAGAATATCATCAAAAAGTAGATTTTTTTCACTAATTCCATTCAAAGAGAGAAACTTGTATATTACACTCACCTAAAGGATTATTAGAAACACCTGTTCAATTTCTCATTAATGCAATTATCTAATCAACCAATCACATGGCAGTTTCTTCAATGCATTTAGGGGTGTGGTCCTGGTCAAGACAATCTCCTGAACTCCAAACTGAACATCAGAATGGAAAAGAAGGGTGATTTAAGCAATTTTGAGCGTGGCATGGTTGTTGGTGCCAGACGGGCCGGTCTGAGTATTTCACAATCTGCTCAATTACTGGGATTTTCACGCACAACCAATTATAGGGTTTACAAAGAATGGCGTGAAAAGGGAAAAACATCCAGTATGAGGCAGTCCTGTGTGTGAAAATGCCTTGTTGATGCTAGAGGTCAGAGGAGAATGGGCCGAATGATTCAAGCTGATAGAAGAGCAACTTTGACTGAAATAACCACTCGTTACAACCGAGGTATGCAGCAAAGCATTTGTGAAGCCACAACACGCACAACCTTGAGGTGGATGGGCTACAACAGCAGAAGACCCCACCGGGTACCACTCATCTCCACTACAAATAGGAAAAAGAGGCTACAATTTGCACGAGCTCACAAAAATTGGACAGTTGAAGACTGGAAAAATGTTGCCTGGTCTGACGAGTCTCGATTTCTGTTGAGACATTCAGATGGTAGAGTCAGAATTTGGTGTAAAAAGAATGAGAACATGGATCCATCATGCCTTGTGCAGGCTGCTAGTGGTGGTGGTGGTGTAATGGTGTGGGGGATGTTTTCTTGGCACACTTTAGGCCCCTTAGTGCCAATTGGGCATTGTTTAAATGGCACGGCCTACCTGAGCATTGTTTCTGACCATGCACATCCCTTTATGACCACCATGTACCCATCCTCTGATGGCTACTTCCAGCAGGATAATGCACCATGTCACAAAGCTTGAATCATTTCAAATTGGTTTCTTGAACCTGACAATGAGTTCACTGTACTGAAATGGCCGCCACAGTCACCAGATCTCAACCCAATAGAGCATCTTTAGGATGTGGTGGAACGGGAGCTTCGTGCCCTGGATGTGCATCCCTCAAATCTCCATCAACTGCAAGATGCTATCCTATCAATATGGGCCAACATTTCTAAAGAATGCTTTCAGCACCTTGTTGAATCAATGCCACGAAGAATTAAGGCAGTTATGAAGAGGAAAATGGGGTCAAACACAGTATTAGTATGGTGTTCCTAATAATCCTTTAGGTGAGTGTATATTCATTCATTACACACAGACTGATATATTTCAAATGTTTATTTCTTTTAATTTTGATGATTATAACCGACAAAAGTGAAATTGTGAAAAGGTTAAATATTGAAGACACCTGGTGCCACACTCTAATCAGCTAATTAACTAAAAAAACCTTTGAACAGGATGATGTTGTCAAAATTATATTTAAACAAAATAAGATTTGTTTAAATATAAATATAAATACATGTATCCCCTTACACTAACCCTACCCATCGCACAAAACTCATTATTTATGATTTATAAGCTTGTTTCCTCATGGGGACCTCATAGGTGACAGGAATCCCCACACTAACCCTACCCCTAAACCAACACAGCACAGAAACATTTCTGCATAACGTTATTTAGTGGTCATTCTTAAAGACAAAGCATTTTCAATTGACAGTCATCACAGTTGTGGGGTTAATACTAAAACAAGAAAATATGTGACACTGACCATGGTAACGTTTTAAATGTCTTGTTCCTCTTCCTCACTATAGAAGACAGAAGTCCTCCTGGTAAATTGTAAATAAAGAGACATACACCGTATGTCTCATATAAATCAACACTGTAGTACTGCTGCATATGTATATATATAATTATTATTATTATTATTTTTTTCAGCTGTGAAATCTGTTATCATTCTAGCAAATCACTCATGTTAGAAGTGTGCAACACTATAGCTGAGCAGATCCGATTAAATTTGGAATGGCCATATGACAGAAACAGCTGCACACCTTGAATATATTTAAGTCTAAAAAAAATAAAAAGTACATCCAGCTCATTCTTATGCTCATATAATGACTAATGGTAGCTCTCCCGCCATATGTTTCCGCTCCGTCTGTTTTAAACGTTCCTGTTTGTATTTCATAAACATATGCACACAGTCTGAGAGGTGTGTGGTAATTGACAGGTTGATCACCATTTAGATTGCGGGGGTGGAAAGCAAAGACAGACTGTAACCACCCATTCACATGTGTGTAATACATTTCATTAAGCATTTCAGACTGATACAACATACATGGTGCTCAAATTTTGATTTAATATCAGAGAGTATTTTAGAGTAGCAATATAAAAAATGAAAAGAACAAAAATATAAATTAATTAATCATAATATATAATCTTAAAATATAATATAAGGATTAACTAAATGTATTAAATATATATATATATATATATATATATATATATATATATATATATATATATATATATATATATATATATATATATATATATATATATATATATATATATATATATATATATATATATATATATATATATATATATATATATATATATATATATATATATATATATATATATATATACGAATTAATACAAAATATATAATCAGAAATAGTGAAATTAATTAAATGAAATCTTTACAGGTCTGTGTATTTATATATCTAATTATATTTTTCCAAATTAAGCTGTGTGTGTTTGTGTATATATATATATATATATATATATTATTTATTTTATTTTATTATTATTATATATTTTTATTATTTGTTTTTATTTTTATAAAAAAAAATTAATGTAAAAATGCAGACATTTTTCTGTGATGGGTAGGTTTACGGGTAGTATGAAGGGATATAGTTTGTACAGTGTGTAAGAGTGTGTGTTCCAATTTCCAGTGTGAGTGTGTGTGTAAGAAGTCTACAGCTATTATGTTTGGAACCCCTCTCCTTGTTGAACTTTGATTTATTATTGAGTGCAGAATCATAAATCTATCAGGATCATTTTATGTCATATGTATTTGTGTTTTCCAGGTTTTTGATTATTAGTCACATACTTTTTGTACATTTTCATATAGCTAACATACATGCCTTTCTCAGAATAATTTGCCTTTCCTCAGTATAAATGTGCTTAAATTGCATTGAACCCTGTCATATTAATACAATATTTGACAGAGTTTTGTATATTTAACATAAGCATATGTAGATTTGAGACTCTGCTGTGCTGTTGTGAATGGCAGGCTGTTCCCCATGAGCATTTCACGTAGAAGAAAGGGAAGCTAACAGAGACACCTCTACATTCCCAAAGTCCCTTGATCCCCCTGTCCCAGCCCTGTTTAGTGTTCACATAGAGGCCTGCAGGGTATCATGTCAGGATTACGCATTTCTGCTGTTAATCAGAGGACTGCAGGAGGGATTCTCAATACACATATGTGCATAGGCACACAGAATGTTGTGTGCTTATTAAAATACAATATGCATGATCATATGCCAACAGAATACAGTACATACAGTATGTATTTCATCACAGCAGTATATCCCCAAAGACTCTAAAACTTAGTCAAACTATATTATGCACTATGCAATTGCACAATAATTCAGTGATTCTATAATTGCAATGATTGGAAGCTAAACAGTCAGCACTGTATTAGACTTATACAGTAGAAATGGCTTGCTTTGAATTTGCACATATGTGATGTTTTTAAATCGGTCAGTATATATTTAGCTTTCATTTGCACTTAAATAACAGATGTCTTTATTGCGTTCAATTAAATATATTTTTACTAGTGTAACTGTCAGTGGGTATAATTGCATTTCATTAGTTTATTTTCATTCATATTTACAGGCATGGCTTATTTCAAAGATTATTTCTAATAATCTCTGAATCAATTATTTTTTTTTATTATTTTTTTTTTAAGCCAATAGCTTTGTAAATCAGTGCAGTGAACATGCAGTGAAGACTGAAAATCTTTAGGTGGTAAAGGGAGTGAATATATTATCCTAAAAAATATTCTAAAACTTGTCTCATATTGAATGCCAAATTTCAGTAACTGTTAATGAAAGGCCCCCACCCCTTAATCACTTATTATTCAGAATGAGAAATTGGACTTATGTTTTATTCCGCTGGGATCATTAAATGCAATAAATAATTCAATGAGTCTGCTGAGAAGTCATTTAATTCTCTTTAATTGATTCAAATGGATCTGGAATTAGTTCAGAGACTTTTAAGAACATGTTTCATGTTTCAGAGAAACAGAGGTGTTTATTGTTCCACTTAGCAAATATTATCACCAGTATATAAAGATTATTGACTTTCTTTTGCTAATTACTGTCATTTTATGAGCAGGTTATAGTTATAGTTTCAACCAGCTGATTTCAATTAAAATAAGTCAAGAAGATTAAATTATTTCGTTCTCATTTACCTAACCACTGGTAGCAGAAAAAGTAAGCAGGGTTAAAGGAGAAAAGCTAAATGTGTCTTTTAGTCAAGAAATAATTTTGCTCATTACAAAAGAGCATTTAAAAATATAATAATGTTCCTTTTTGAAATATGTGCTTCTTGTCTCATCAAAATATCTTTTTGTGTGTTTCACAGAAGAAAGTCATTGATTTTGAAAATGCGTATGATAAAATCATGACACAACTTTCATTTTTGGGTGGACTGCTTCCTAAATAATGAATCAAGCATTTTCTACTCTTTTCTGTACTTCTGACCCTATTCTCATCTCGTGCAATCTCGTAGAATGTATACGCCAAAACTCATTTTGGCGTGCATATGGTACGCTGCTTTTTGGCGTGCATATGATACGCACTTTATGGCGTATTATATGTACGAACCCCCCACACCCCCACCCTCACCCTACCCAAAAGCGTGTCATATACACGCCATAAAGAGCGTATCATATGCACGCCAAAAACAGCGTACCATATGCACGCCAAAACTCATTTTGGCGTATACATTCTACGAGATTGCACACTGCATTATTTATACGCATTGTCATGAGATCGTGTTGGAAGAGTAGTGATGTCACTTGTTATACAAACTGCCACCTGCAGTGACCACACATTTTAGACAACAAATCTTAAGCAAATATTATCATCTGCTGTGTCTGTGTGCATAGAAATCTCACGCACTTTTGATAAAAAATTTTGTCATTCCACTCAGTTCTTCTTCTGGCTTAGAGGAATACGAGGGAATTCAAGTCACACTTATAAAAGAGGGTGAGATCTAAAAAAAAAAAAAAAAAGTTTTAATTGAGGAATCAGATGCAAGAGGAATCAGATGAATAACAAAGACAGAGCAAGTCTGTAGGGGACTGGAATCAAGGGCACCTCAATGCTTTTGATCACCGACATCTTGCAGAGCATGAGGGTTGCCAACTGCAGGACACAGGTACAAGAAACAGAAAGCTATACCCCAGCTACTTCTGCACCATTCTGGTAAACATGATAAAATTGCACATGCTTCATGAAGTTAGAGTGCATGTGTGCGCATCAGTCCCTAAAGTTTTTATTTATTTATTTATTTTTTACCTTTATTTTGCTTTCATCTGACAATCATTTGCATTTAAACTACCTCATTAGGTATGCTCTGGTGTTCACTGACATACTAAAGCTTATCGTATTAAGATTAGATAAATAAGAGAATAAGTAAAGCTGAGTGGAATACAACATTTCCAGAGTTCAACTGAGCAGCTGAGCTTTTTGGCCTTAAATAACATTTGATTTTTCCCTAATCATTTTGTATTTCCGGAATACACAGAATATTAATGCATATACTTATTCCAGGCTGACACTGAATAGGGAACACAGAATTATGCAGATTTCTAAATTGCATCCCTTGCATGCATTTTCATTAATTATGAATAATATGAAATATTTGAGCTAATTTTCATAATGCCCTCAGCACCCTTTGACATATTTTACCACATTTTAAACCCATTCTGCAAAATGGCACATATTTCATCCCAAAATCGTTCAATAAATAAATAAATAAAAATAAAATACAATTCCAGCAGAGATTCTCTTGCAGACAAACATGAATGGAATGGAATGGTTGATTAGGAATAAGTTTGGATTAACGTTTGTAGAAGGTGAACAACACTTAACCAACATTTTGTTTTATCCCTTTGTACCTGAACGTGTTCATGAATATTCATCCTCTTGTGCTAATTAAGATGCCTACCTAGGATGCATTAGGAGGGTCAGAATTTGTAATGCCAGGTGTTGACGATGACTTCCTGTTTGGACCGTTGGGACTTCCCATTGCCACATTCACTCTGGCTTCAAAGCTGATTGCAAAGCATATCCCAGGAGGCCATAGGCCAATCTTCTACCTCCTCCTGTTTTGAATGCGTGACATTATTTGCAAAGTTCTACTCGTGTTTTCTGCTGCATTACAGAGCATATGGTGGAGGCCATAGGCCAATCTTCTACCTCCTCCTGTCTCTCTCTCTCTCTCTCTCTCTCTCTCTCTCTCTCTCTCTCTCTCTCTCTCTCTCTCTCTCTCTCTCTCTCTCTCTCTCTCTCTCTCACAGTCTCTCTCTCTCTCTCTCTCTCTCTCTCTCTCTCTCTCTCTCTCTTAAACGGATGCCTTTCATTCATTTAAATGTTGCATTAGCTACTTTAATCTTCTTTAACCCTTATGTGATGTGATAATTTGAGGTTTCTGAAACAAATAATTTTTCACAATGTGTAACATAAAAGAGCAGGTGCTAAGCAGGCCCAGAAGATATTACCATGGAAATATAATTTATACTAATACAGTCCTTCCAGCCATTCCATAACGACATAATATTAGCATAAAAAGTAATTTGCATAAAAAATCCCTTTATGATTGCTTCAAAGATGATGCAATTGCAGTCTTGTTCATTCAAACAAATGCTCAGTGTTATGAGGACCCTTCTGCACAAGACCCTTCAAATCCTTGTCCACAATGACTAGCATTTAACATTTGTGGCAGTGCTTAATTTGAATCGGATTTTTGCGTCCCGGTATTTGCTTTCAAACAATCTGGCATTAGCAAGTGCATTACATGGTGACAGTGTAAGCCGTGCACTGACAGAAGTTTATGCAAAATATTTTAAGTAATGTTTTGCTATTGGCCTTTAAAATATTTATTCATTTTCCACAAGTTGGTATGCTTCTTTAGGGTCTTCATGTAAAGTATATAACATAATACATTTCTCAATGTTTGTGTAAAACAACACGCCTTTTACCTCAAAAACAGCTCTGTTGACAGCGTCCTATTTCAGTGCATGTCTCTTTAAATGATAATGAGCTACTGCTCACCTCACACCTCTCTCCCGTAGGGTGTAGACACAAGACACGTGAACTGTTGCTTTGGTGGACACTGTACAACTGGCTGAGGGTGGAAATATGCTAATATGACATTCCGTCAGCAGTCGTCAAATTGCTCAGAAACTTAAAACGGCTTGATTATTGAGAGTATTAGAGTTTTTGAGGATAAAAAAAGAAGGAGTGAATTGATTTTTATCATTGTAGGAAATACACATTTATATGCAAAAGTGGATTTTGCATCCGATGACCCCTTTAAGTTCAAGATCACTCAAAAATCACTCAAAATCACTTACTTTGCATGCAGTGAGCAAGGGAAAGTTTGGAGAGACTGTACTGTACAGGTGCTGGTCATGTAATTAGAATATCATCAACAAGTTGATTTATTTCACTAATTCCATTCAAAAAGTGAAACCTGTATGTTTTTTTCATTCATTACACAGACTGTATATACTTAACAAATTATTTTAATAAAAATAGTGTTTTTTAAATTACAGTCTAGATGCACATTGTACTTATCACCGTTACGATTTTGAAAATGACCCGATACTCAGAGAAAGCCTAAACCGTGAAGTGAATTTCAGTGAAACATTTTCCATTTTCTGTCATGCTGTGTGAGTGGGACTTGTTTTTTTTCCTCTAATTAACACTACATGACTGTAGGGTAGGCATTTTTCAGAGAGGCAAGCAGTAGCGAGCTAGCTTTGAAAGCATAAGATCCCACCCTCCTTTCAGAGCATCTCCAAAACCATGCCTCCATCAAAACACACAAAGCAGGGTGCGCGGAGGTATGAAAACGCATATGTTGACAGGCAGGTTATAGACATTGAATCATCAGACCGAATGCAATGATTGGACAAAACATTTTATGGTCCAACGCCTTCCACAGACTATATACAGTATAAATACATTTAGACCTCTTAACTTAGTAATTGTTATCAAGACGTAAAGAGACGTGAAGAGCATAACAAAAAGTATTTCTCAAACAAATCACCTACCCTCCATATCGGCAAAATGTCAAAAAGAAAGTTAGCATATTTACATTTTTCTTATTCGCGAGTAAAGCTGATGGTGTTTCTGATCAAAAGAGATCCAGAGAACTGGATAACTCTAATACTGATGAGGATAGCGAGAGACAAGCAACGGGAGTTAGGACAGAAATCGATGTAATGAAAGAGGCAACAACGTTGTCAATGATAGACTATCACTGATCAACTGAATGATATTTGTTCTAAGTGTAGACAGAATAATACACTAGGGTGTAGAATAAACCATGTATTCATATAATTTCAATATGTATGTGTGCAAAATGAGCCATTCAAAAATTACCTAAGTAAACTTGCCTGTCGTTCTGAGCTTTCATGTCATCATCATGTTAAAATGGCAGTAAGAAATAAATGTGTGTTGTCACATGACCAAACTACCCAACAATGTTAGACCTGCCCAGAACTCATGTAGACATCTTACATTTGCATTATAAATGAACATGTGCATCATAATAATAGTTGCTTTTAATACCACACTAAAATGTGTGAGGAAAAGTTGTGGTCACAATTGTGACCAGTGGGATTGGCATTCATTAGGTAGATGTTTCTATAACAGTCCTTGGACAACAACCTTGCTCTTCTCAAGTCACAAGGGAAAATTAATTATGAAAAGTGTTGCTTGATCACGATTATCTTTTATTATTATTTTTATTTCTAGGCAGGTTGATTTACATCTTCCCATAGTTTTCTTTTTTCACCAGCCCAGCCAATTAAATGTAATCTTTTAATTCTGTTGATTGGCTCAGCTGTCAGCAAGGTCAGATTCCTGTGATGTAAAACATAAAAATTAAAATAAAAACCTACAAGAACAACAACAACAACAACAACATACATGATCCAATCCACAGTTCTGGTTATCCAATTAGCTAATATGAAATACAGTAGGTCTCCCATACCAGCATACACTATACACCCTTCTTACATACTGTTAAGCTAAACCGAGACACAAAGCATTTTCAAAGAGGCCAGGGTGAGTAGAATCTCACACATACATGAATGCCAATTTGGTTTCCATTGCCTGTTATTAATGGCAAGAAGCTTCAGAGGTCAGCTTGGACTAATGAACGCTCACCAGGGCAACACTCTGCCTGTCTGTAATCACTGAACGTTTTCAAGCCTGACCTCTCATTCTCTCCTTTTAACCAACAAATAAAGAATCAAACTGACGCCTTTGTTCGCACTGATTGCATTAAAACCATTATCAGAATTAAGGAACGCACACACAAGCGCAGTTCAAAGAGAGATTTCTCCCCTTGAATGCGGGGCACGATTGAAGTGTTTGTTTGAGCGTGAGCTGGGTTCTTGCCTTCTGCAAACTCATTTCGCTTGATGGATATCTGCGAAGTTGATTCTGCCCACTTATTCCTTTTGAGTTAGATGGTGAAAGGGAGGGTGAGAGGAAGTAGCTTTAACACAGTGGCTTGTTTTGCTAATAGCCTCCTGTAATTTAAACCCTGAACCTGACAACAGTCTTTGTTATGGATTGGACCTCAATCACTCTTGTGTACTCTCATGCCAAAGAGCTTGGTCCATTCATCATATTGCTTTTGAGGGAGCTAGATCAGATTGTATATTCCATTAGGTAATTCACAGGCATGTGCTGTTGTGTGTGTGTGTGTGTGTGTGTGTGTGTGTGTGTGTGTGTGTGTGTGTGTGTGTGTGTGTGTGTGTGTGTGTGTGTGTGTGTGTGTGTGTGTGTGTGTGTGTGTGTGTGTGTGTGTACAGTATGTGCTAATCTGAATTGATTTCCCTCCAAAGATACCCTCTATAACACTTCTACCAATCAGAATACAAATGCTCTTCATCATTGGTCAAACTCAAGCTAAAATGTATGCACCATCTGGGGGTTTATGAAGAAAGGCCTGTGTGTTTGCTGACCACTGAAGTGCATGTAATGTTGTATATTCAATAACCTCTTAAAGACTCATGCAATCACTTGACAAGCTCAATTTTCTTGTTACAGGATTTATCATGGGGATTGGCACTTTTTTATTTTTATTATTATTTTAAATAACCAACAGGCTTTAGTACATTTCAGTTATGAACCACAATTTTGCTACTTGCTTTATGGTTGCACTATATATTCGGGAGAGGGACATTCACATTCTAGAGAGAATTTGATTAGACAATAATTTAAATATATATTTTTAATACATACACATGTAATAAAATATTTAAATTGTAGTATAATAGAAACCTTAAAGGGCACATATTATGCCCCTTTTTACTATATGCAATATAAGTCTCAGGTGTCCCTAGAGTGTGCCTGTGAAGTTTTAGATCAAAATTCCTAACAGATCATTTAATATACCATGTTGAAAATGCCCATTTTGGGGTTGAAGAAAAATTAGCTGTTCAGTGTGTGTTTCTCCTTAAATGCAAATGAGCTGCTGCTCCCCACCCAGAGGGCGGAGCCTTCACAGCTTGTTCACAGACAGGAATGCAAACTGAAACATGATATCTGTGTGTTTTGATGATCATCTCTATCGCAGACATGTTACAAACTAGTTCTTCATCATCATGAAATATCATCTGCATGTGTTTTAAAGCCTTTTCGCTATCAACTTAAACACACACATATGCTCCTGTTGCATGCGCACAGAGCTGGATGTCAGCGCATCTGTGAGTAGTCATTAAACTAGTTAACGGCGGGGCCATTGCAGTGTGACGTCACTCTGCAGGAATCTGGAAACAGCTTGTGCTGAGACACTGCTTATGATTTATGGGAATTAAAAAAAAAAAATAGTGGGTGGATTTTTACCATTATAGGGTGGTTGTATACACACACTGCCAACACACATTTATGTTCAAACACCTTATAAAAGTGAATTTTTCATAATAGGTGCCCTTTAAAGGGATGCTAAAAAAGGAAAATGATCCTGTAGCGACACATAATTACTTGCTACATTTATGCTGTAAATGCTCTATGCTTAGTAGTAGACCTTCCCCCTAAATAATGCAGGAAAGGCCTCTCCGCTACCAGTGCTACCATCAGATAAGTCTTTACGCGACTAGTACTAGTTAGTTTACTAGTTTGCTGAGAGAGAGCTGAAACTCAGCAGTCTTTCCGAAAAGGACAAACAAACCACCTTAAATTCATTTAACCTATATGTAACCACTTGTATAGGGTTTTCTATTTAACTTTTCTTGTATAGGGTTTGGTCTACGTGTTAATTCAATCTCTGTTGGATTTATGTTTCAGAATTGCATACTGTGGTTAAAGAAAACCATGTATATAACATGTTTGGTGTCTATGAAGTTGAAATTGAAAGATCTGAACTATTGTGTATATAATATGTTGATCTCATGTGCAACATATTAGTATTACAAGAATCTTTAATAGTTCCTTCATCAAGCAACCGATCTCCAAATGATCTGCTTGAGACAAGAGGTCATAAAACTTCCCCTCTAAGAGCCTGAACACGATTGGCTCAATGACCCACAAGGCGGGAGTTTAAAAAAAGCTTAAAGGAGCGAGAACAACAGATCCACCTTCTTTTCTCTCAGGCACCTATGAAACACGCTGGGCCTGTGGGCTTCCACCCGGCAGGCCACCAAGAATGGTGTGCCTACACACATAGAAACTGCGTGTGTGGGACAGGAAACCCGATGCCAATAAACGGCCATGGGCTTGCAGGCCCAAACTCTTCATGCTACGTGCAACTTCCTCAGTCTCAACGGAGTCGAAACAACCATGCAAGCTCATAATTTCCTCTTCAGTCAACACGGAAGGAAAAGGTTGCAACTGCAGAACCCACAAGGCTTTCTCCTGCGACTGTATATCTGGACGCCTTCCAGGCAAATGCAAGTTCAATTCAATTCAATTCAATTCAAATTTATTTGTATAGCGCTTTTCACAATACACATTGTTTCAAAGCAGCTTTACAGAAAGTGCATTTTATAAATGTACATTGAAAAATGTTAGAAAAAGTTAATCAATCATGTATTATTTTAGGCCGCTATAACAGCGCTGGCGTTGAGTCGTCTCATCACAGGTGTTGGGGCATCTGAAGTCTCCATGAGAGGCTGGATACAAACTGAGCTGACTAACTATTTACCTCGGGACTAGTGTCCCGAGATAATAACAGAAAAGCAGATGGGAAATAATTAGCATAGCTGCTGTTCAGAATATTAATTCTTTCGATCCGTAATAGATTTTTATACAACTGTAGTATAAAAGGTAATTATAATGTGAATGCTTGGCTAAAGAGATGCGTCTTTAATCTAGTTTTAAACTGGGACAGCGAGTCTGAACCTCGAACAATATCAGGAAGGCTATTCCAGAGTTTAGAGCTAAATATGAAAATGCCCTCCTCCTTTAGTGGACTTAGATATCCTAGGAACGACCAGAAGCCTCGAGTTTAGTGATCTTAAAGAGCGCGATGGATTGTAGGGCGATAGAAGATCCGTTAAATACACTGGAGCTAAACCATTTAGGGCTTTATAGGTCAGTAGCAATACTTTGTAATTGATACGGAACTTAATAGGTAACCAGTGTAGAGATGATAAAATTGGTGTTATATGATCATATTTTCTTGACCTAGTAAGAACTCTAGCAGCTGCTTTTGGACTAACTGTAGCTTGTTTATTGAGGATGCAGGACAACCAGCTAATAAAGCATTACAGTAATCTAGTCTTGAGGTCATGAATGCATGAACTAACTTTTCTGCATCAGAAATAGATAGCATGTTACGTAGCTTAGCAATGTTTCTAAGGTGGAAAATGCTGTTCTTGTAACATATGAAATATGATTTTCGAAAGACAAGTTGCGGTCTAATATAACACCCAGGTCTTTTACTGTAGTGGATAAAGTGACAGGACGTCCTTCCAAGTTTAAGTTGTATTGTGAGAGGTTTTGTGGGCCGTTTTTTGGACCAATAAGTAATACCTCTGTTTTATCTGAATTTAATAGCAGAAAATTACACGTCATCCAGTATTTAATATCTTCAACACACGCTGTCAGTTTAGATAATTTAGCTTTCATCTGGTCGTGATGAGATATATAATTGAGTGTCATCAGCATAACAGTGGAAATTAATTCCATGTTTTCTTATAATATTACCAAGTGGCAGCATATATATTGAGAATAGCAGAGGGCCTAACACAGATCCTTGCGGCACCCCATAGTCTACTGACGTTATCTTTGATTTTCCCCATTTAGACAGACAAAATGGTAGCGGTCTGATAAATGATCTAAACCAGTTTAATGCCTTTCCCTGAACACCAGTGTAATTTTGAAGTCGATCTAAGAGTATTTTATGATCTATAGTATCGAGCAGCACTAAGATCAAGTAGAACTAGTATTGAGATACAGCCTTGGTCAGAAGCTAGAAGTAAATCATTTGTGATTTTAACGAGCGCAGTTTCTGTGCTATGATGTGGTCTGAATCCGGATTGAAATTTTTCATAGATATCATTTTCTTGCAAGAAAGAGCACAATTGAGCAGACACAACTTTTTCTAGTATTTTAGACATAAATGGAAGATTTGAAATGGGTCTGTAATTTGCTAGGTTATTATGATCTAATTGTGGCTTCTTAATGAGAGGTTTTATGACTGCCAACTTGAATATTCTTGGAACATGACCTAAAGATAAAGACGAGTTAATAATATTGAGAAGAGGCTCTTCCACTACAGGTAACAGCTCTTTCAGTAGTTTAGTGGGTATTGGATCTAATAAACATGTTGTTGATTTAGATGCAATGATAAGTTTATTTAGCTCTTCCTGTCCTATAGTTGTAAAGCGGTGTAGTAGTTCTTGAGGGCGATAATTGAGGTTGAATCATAAGACATCATTAAAGGTTGTACATTTACAATTCTGTTTCTGATGCTTTCTATTTTCTCAGTGAAGAAATTCATAAAATCGTTACTACTAAACTGTAACGGAATATTTTGCTCAGGCGATGCTTGTTTATTTGTTAATCTAGCCACGGTGTTAAATAAAAACCTTGGATTATTTTGGTTATTTTCTATTAGTTTGCGGAGATGCTCAGCCCTGGCTGCTTTTAGGGCCTTTTATAACGTGACATACTATCTTTCCACGCGATTCTAAAGACCTCTAAATGAGTTTGTTTCCATTTACGCTCTAAGTTCTGAGTTTCTCTCTTGATAACATGTGTAGCACTGTTGTACCATGGTGCTTTAGTTTTCTCTCTAACCTTTTTAATCTAATTGGTGCAACATTTTCTAATGTACTAGAGAAAATGGTGCTCATACTGCTAGTCATTTCCTCTAGTTCATCTGTTTGTTTGGGTTCACTGAGCAGCTGAGACAGATCAGGTAAGCTATTTGAGAATCTATCTATAGTGGTTGGAAGGATCGTTCTGCCTGGTCGATAACGTGGCGCAACATGACAGATTTCAGCAGTACGCGGTATGCAAGTTACCATGTAATGGTCAGTGACATCATCACTTTGTTGTATAATATCTATATCGGTTGGGTTGGTTCCATGTGATATAATTAAATCTAGTGTGTGATTAAGGCGATGAGTTGGACCAGTGACGTTTTGCTTGACCCCAAAGGAGTTTAATAGATCTGTAAGCAGCCCCTAACGCATCATTTGTGTTATCTACGTGTATGTTAAAATCTCCAACAATTAATGCTTTATCGACATTGACCAATAGATCTGAGAGAAAGTCTGCAAACTCTTTTAGGAAATCAGCATAGGGCCCTGGAGGTCTATATACAGTAGCCAAGGCTAGAGATAAAGCGGTTTTCTTTCTTACATCTAAGAGCGTAACATTTAGCACTAGTACTTCAAGCAATTAAACCTGTGACCTGTTTTCTGAGTAACATTTAGAATATCTCTATAGATTATTGCAACACCGCCACGACCAATCAGGCGGGGCTCATGCTTATAACAGTATCCTGGTGGAGTAGACTCATTTAGACCGAAATAATCATTTGGCTTAAGCCAGGTTTCAGTAAGGCAAAGTACATGAAACTATTATCTGTGACCATTTCATTTACAATAACACGCCTTAGGTGTGGCGATCTAATGTTTAGAAGACCTAGTTTTAGAAATTGTTTTTGTTCACTAATATTGAGATTTTCTGGTTTAATCACAATTAGATTTTCCTAGATCTTACAGTAGATTTAAAGTTTGACCTCACTAAGCGAGGAATAGACACAGTTTCTATATAATGTTCTACATTGGTACTTATGTCAATTAAGTTAGGACAGCAAAGACTGTGATTTGAACTTTGACTTACTAGTCATATGGTGGTGTGTAACGCCCTGGAGATGTTGTCCGACAGTAGAGCGCTCCGATTCTGCTGGGGTGGAGGCCATCAGGACGGAAGAGCCTAGGTCGCTCCCAAAACAGATTCCAATTATTTACAAAGAGCAGCTTCTGTTCATTACACCATGACATTAACCATTCATTTAGAGCAAGTAATCTACTAAACCTTTCATGTCCTAGTCGGTATGCGTGGGAAGGGGTCCAGACACGATGATCGTTGCTTCAGGCGATGTTCTGCGCACCGTCTCGACCAGACTCCTGTAGTCCTTCTTCAGAACCTCCGTCTGCGCAGCCTGATGTCGTTCGTTCCGCGTGCAGCCGACAGCTCCGATCGCTCGTCACCGTTCAGGATCTCGGGAACCTGCGCAGCGACGCCGAGAACACGAGCACCAGGAAAGCAGTGAGTGCGCACCTTACCTTTACCTGAAGTAAGCGCGGACATGCGGACGATGGAAGTACCGATGACCACAGCGTCGCGTTCCGTCTCGCGAAGAGGAGAAGCGGTTCTGAGTGGAGATCTCGAGACCGGGAGGGTGGAGAGGTCCTTGCTCTGGTCCTGGCTCGCGTCTTCCGCTGTGGAAACACCCAGGGTCCATGGTGCTGTGTCGGTGCGGAGTGAAACGAAACCAGGGATGATCGCGTCCTGGGTGCTTGGGTCCTGTGCAGAGAAACACACGGAGTAGGCAGGTCGGAGTCAAAAGGTTACCAACCACTGACTTGTGAGCATCGGCGCGTGATGTTTCCAGCGCTGAGCGGCGCTCTCTCAGCGGCTCGTCTGTCTTGTAGGTCGCGAATCTGCTTGTCCAACGACTCCAACTCCAACTGCACGAATGCAGCTCGAGCGTGTCCTCACCTGCACTCAAAGGTAACATTAGACACACATCCGAGTTATTCGCCATTGTAGTAAATGTGCTACAATGGCGAATTGTAGGTTTCAGTGGTTACGGTGTAAATAATTTACCACGCGTGCAATGCTAGCGGTCTCACGGCTAGTAGCGGAAGTTCGGATATAAGTAGCGATATCAAAGCAATCCGATTGTTGTTGTTTTTAGAGAATCGTATCGGTGATATGTTCACACGCTGTAATTAATAGAAAGTATTCGTTTGTGGCGAGTGTTAAGAAGAAAATCAAGGATTATGAGTCAATTCGACGGAGCTACAAACACATGTGAACGAAACCACTGACGCATGCGCACCAAGTAACGCACCATGAAATACAAATTGCTCTGTAGTTAGTCGAACTGTAAACTCTTTTGCTCAGACAAAGGATCTTGTTGTCACCGATGGTTCCTCCCAGCATTTAGACTCTTTGCATAACTTCATCCGTCTGTTCTGACCCGGCTCTTCTAACCACTTTAACTTTACCTCTTGCCATATATGTTTTGTGTATGTACGTTGTATGTCTGTTTAATCTTGTATGTGATTTAGTTATTAAAGTTAGTGCACAATATATGTTTGGTTCTGACTCCCTGCCTGCAAACATATTGTCACTTAAACGATCTATCTTGTTAGACGCTCTAAGCGCTTATGTAAATAAATTACAATGGAAGAATTATTTTTCTGTGGCCATGAAAATATCCTTTTCTTAGAATTAGTTAAAAATCGATACTGAACGTTCATAGGATGAACTGATTGGTTGTAATGTTAATGTAGCCACATCAAATGAATCTATTAAACTGATTCAAATATTCAAAATGAATCATAATGAATAATCATAATAATTAGGAATAGTTATTAATATTTCCCCTCTGAGCTAATTTGCTACAACCCCATGATTTACTCACCCGCAAGCCATCCTAGGTGTGTCACAGAGTCAGTCACACCGCCACAGCCCAAATCATCACCTAATCGCCAGGACCCGCCCATCAGAGCACCTCATCAGAGTCTCTCAATATATATATATGCACCCAGTCACTATTCACTCTTTGTATGGTCTCGTGTCAGTACACACTGATTCTGCACCAGTGATGACCAACCCTGTTCATGGAGGGCTACTGTCCTGCAAATTTCAGTTCCAACCCTGCTCCAACACACCTGTCTGCAATTATCAAGCAGCCCTGAACACCATGATTAGCTGGTTCAGGTGTGTTTGATTCAGGTTAGCTCAAATCTGCAGGGTGGTGGCACTCCAGGACCAGGGTTGGACACCTGTTCTACACACTCCTTACCTCTCTACTCACCAATGATTATCCCGTCTCGTCTCCTGTCTTCCATCCGTCAGTCTGGTTACCGATCTTCACTAATTGAGTTCTCCATCACCTGCAAGACACCACACTCTGCGTCTGCACCAGCTAAGTCACCATTTCCCTTCTACAAGTCACCATCTATTTCCATTGCCTGGTTCACGCTATTTCAACCCCACTCTACAATTAATAAAGAACACTTATACTTACCTGCTTGTCTGTGCCCTTCTATTCCGTGACAAGGTGTATATGACATTCTTCTCTCTGACAAATGCAATCAGAGTTATATTTAAATATGTCCTGGCTTTTCCAAGCTGTCACGGTTCAGTTTGTGTTATTGACTTTCAGTTTGTGTTTTGATTTAATTCCTGTTTTCCTTTGTTTTTTTCCCACCAATCCTTTGTTTCCACAGTTACCCTCATTAGTTCATTTGTCCCAGCTGTGTCTAGTTAATTGTCTTGTTTCTGTTCTCTACTTAAGTTGCACCCTCACCTTCAGTCTTTGTCTAGTCACTGTTATGTTGGAGTGTAGTTCCTGCCTTTCTATTTCCTGAGCATCATTATCATTTTATCGTCTGAATCTTTAGCCTTTTCCTGGTTTACCAACCGTTACAGATGACTAGACCCACATCTAAGATGGCGGAATAATTTCTCCTCTCAATCTGGCAGTTGTCCTCTAGGGCAGTATGTGTAGGAGTTTGTAAAGTTTTCCCACCCCATTTTCCCATCTTTGAGCAATTTCTACACTCACACCTCGGAGGCTGGCCCTGAAGGGTCTGCGCTGCCCTGGCCTCCGGAAAGGTCTGCGCCGCCATGCCTCCATGGTCCCCTGAGCTGCTGGAGCCGCCGTGGTCCCCTGTAGCACTGGCACCACCCTGGAGGCTTCCTAGCCAGTAGGCAAAACCCGGATAACCTGCCTTTGTCCTCAATGATGCCTTCTGGGAGGGGGAGGTAATGTCACAATTCTGTTTGTGTTATTAAAGTTTAAGTTTGTATTTTGAGTCTTCAGCCTATTCCTGGTTCATCAACCATTACACAAGCATAATAATGACAGTGAATGGCAGCCCAAAATTTGAAGCCCAAAAAAGTATATCCATTACATATATTTTTCAATGTACATTTATAAAATGCACTTTCTGTAAAGCTGCTTTGAAACAATGTGTATTGTGAAAAGCGCTATACAAATATATTTGAATTGAATTATAAAAGTAATCCACACAGCTCCGGGGGGGTTAATGAAGGCCTTTTGAAGTGAAATTATGTTTTTTTTTGTTGTAAGAAACAGTCATATTTAATTCGTTTTAAAGTAAAATATGTAGCTTCTGACGGACCGCCTTCCGCATTCAACTTACGGAAAAAACGTACCTTGCGTGATGATGACGTCGGACGTAGCATAAGCTTTCAGTACAGTGAACTCATTGTCATGTTCAAGAAACCAATTTGAAATGATTCGAGCTTTGTGACATGGTGGATTATCCTGCTGGAAGTAGCCATCAGAGGATGGGTACATTGTGGTCATAAAGGGATGGACATGGTCAGAGACAATGCTAAGATAGGCCATGGTAATTAAATGATGCCCAATTGGCACTAAGGAGCCTAAAGTGTGCCAAGAAAACATCCCCACACCATTACACCACCACCACCACTAGCAGCCTGCACAGTGGTAACAAGGCATGATGGATCCATGTTCTCATTCTGTTTACGCCAAATTCTGACTCTACCATCTGAATGTCTCTGAAATAAGAATGTCATATACACCTGAATGTAAATCAGGGTAACATTTTTGGTTGAACTATACCAATATATTTATTGCCTTATTTATTTGTATCCCTTATTTGGTGGCATTTTAATTTATTATTATATAAATAAAAAAAAAAAAAACACAAGAGTATCTGACCTCTAGCATCAACAAGGCATTTTCACCCACAGGACTGCTGCATACTGGATGTTTTTCCCTTTTCACACCATTCTTTGTGAACCCTATAAATGGTTGTGCGTGAAAATCCCAGTAACTGAGCAGATTGTGAAATACTCAGACCGGCCCGTCTGGCACCAACAACCATGCCACGCTCAAAATTGCTTAAATCCCCTTTCTTTCCCATTCGGACATTCAGTTTGGAGTTCAGGAGATTGTCTTGACCAGGACCACACCCCTAAATGCATTGAAGTAACTGCCATGTGATTGATTGATTAGATAATTGGATTAATGAGAAATTGAACAGGTGTTCCTAGTAATCCTTTAGGCGAGTGTATGTATATCTTAACATTTCATACATACCAAAAAACAAATTTTCTGAATCTTAAATGCTATACAATATTAACCGCCAAAACAGTTTATTTAATTCAGACTCTGTTGAAGCAAAGTGCTTGAAATGACCGTATTACTAATGTGTTTCAGGTAGCAGTAAAGAGCACTTGAGAATCACTGCTTGTGTTATGGCAGTTGATGTGTACTATAGCAATAATTTTTAAACGGTAGATATGAAGTTAGAGAGGTTAAAATGTGCCATTTTTGAGACGTGGGGTAATTTCATATGTAATGGGAAAGAATACAACTTCTGGCCGTAGGGTCTGTGTAGCATGAACTTTAGAGGAAGCTGATCTGCCAGCCAAATGCACCAGGGGATAAATTAAAGTCTTCACTACCATCCCATACTAATGCTGGAATTCTGTCTGGAGATGAGCCTAGTCTCATAATTAACACTCTGATTCAGAGAGCTCCAGGCACACACACACACACACACACACACACACACACACACACACACACACACACACACACACACACACACACACACACACACACACACACACACACACACACACACACACACACACACACACACACACACACACACACACACACACACACACACACACACACACACACACACACACACACACTGCTCTGAATAAACACATATATCAAATCAACCCATTTAAAAACGACAACCCAATGATGTTTAGGTGAAAGACAGGATGAATGAAGCTACTGGGCGAAATGGTTATGAAACATGATTAAAGAGGATTTTAAATTTCAGAGATGTGCTTTCGTTGAGGCATTCTGGCTGATGCAATTATACAAGCTGTAGTCCGTAGTCAGTAATCTGATTTGTACATTTATTTGAAACCATAATAAGATATTCTACTGAGATCAAGTCTCCCTCAACATTGAACATTTTAGGTCTATTTGGGGGGATTTTTTGCCACTTTTTTTTTGACAGAGACAATAAAGAACGGAAATGGGGTCTTGATGATACAACAGCATTTTTGTGAATTTTCCTCAATAAACTTCTAATTACTGCTCATTAATTGTTAATAAAGTAGTTAGGTTTAGGTATTGGGTAGGATTAATGGATGTAGAATATGGTCATGCAGAGAAAGGCATTAATATGTGCGTTATAAGTAATAATAAACAGTCAATATCCTAGCAATATCATAGTATTAGTGCATGCTAATAAGCA
The DNA here is from genome assembly GCA_023029165.1 of Gobiocypris rarus. Classification (NCBI taxonomy): domain Eukaryota; kingdom Metazoa; phylum Chordata; class Actinopteri; order Cypriniformes; family Gobionidae; genus Gobiocypris; species Gobiocypris rarus. Next base: position 23,237,919 of record CM040932.1, read on the forward strand.
ACTAGTGATAATTAGGGTGGCAAAGAGGTGACTTGATGACTAGGGGTGGCAACTTCAAAACAAGTGCTCATGCAAAGATTTTGTGAATTTATGGCCTGACATATACATTTGTGATCACGACCAGATGCATTACCTCAAGTAACCATCTACAATTTATTAAAATAATAAAACAATAAAAATATATACACACACACACACACACACACACACACACACACACACACAATATTTATAATGAAACCATTTGTATCGGCCTTTCGTAGTAGGGCGTGGATTCAGGGAACAGTGATTAGCCTATTTTACACTGTAGTCCACCGCTGTCTTTATTTCAAAATGAATTCCGTTTCATGAGTTCACACTTATATATAATATAGAGAGTAAATTGAAATGCTTCTTTGGCGTGCTGTCCGGGGGGAGGGCTTCAAGCTTGGAACCCAGAGTACCCCCTGTAAGTGGTTTAGAACTAAGTGTAGAGAAGGAGTGGTGGGGGGATGCTGATAGACTGTCAATGAACAGAGGTAGGACTGCTGAGTATATACACTCACCTAAAGGATTATTAGGAATACCTATTCAATTTCTCATTAATGCAATTATCTAATCAACCAATCACATGGCAGTTGCTTCAATGCATTTAGGGGTGTGGTCCTGGTCAAGACAATCTCTTGATCACCATATTTCACTGCTCAGTTACTGGGATTTTCACGCACAACCATTTCTAGGATTTACAAAGAATGGTGTGAAAAGGGAAAAACATCCAGTATGAGGCAGTCCTGTGTGTGAAAATGCCTTGTTGATGCTAGAGGTCAGAGGAGAATGGGCCGATTGATTCAAGCTGATAGAAGAGCAACTTTGACTGAAATAACCACTCGTTACAACCGAGGTATGCAGCAAAGCATTTGTGAAGCCACAACACGCACAACCTTGAGGCGGATGGGCTACAATAGCAGAAGACCCCACCGGGTACCACTTATCTCCACTACAAATAGGAAAAAGAGGCTACAATTTGCACAAGATCACCAAAATTGGACAGTTGAAGACTGGAAAAATGTTGCCTGGTCTGATGAGTCTCGATTTCTGTTGAGACATTCAGATGGTAGAGTCAGAATTTGGCGTAAACAGAATGAGAACATGGATCCATCATGCCTTGTTACCACTGTGCAGGCTCCTGGTGGTGGTGCAATGGTGTGGGGAAGTTTTCTTGACACACTTTAGGCTCCTTAGTGCCAATTGGGCATAGTTTAAATGCCATGGCCTACCTGAGCATTGTTTCTGACCATGTCCATCTCTTTATGACCACCATGTACCCATCCTCTGATGGCTACTTCCAGCAGGATAATGCACCATGTCACAAAGCTCGAATCATTTCAAATTGGTTTCTTGAACATAACAATGAGTTCACTGTACTGAAATGGCCCCCACAGTCACCAGATCTCAAGCCAATAGATCATCTTTAGGATGTGGTGGAACGGGAGCTTCGTGCCCTGGATATGCTTCCCACAAATCTTGATCAACTGCAAGATGCTATCCTATCAGTATGAGCCAACATTTCTAAAGAATGCTATCAGCACCTTGTTGAATCAATGCCACGTAGAATTAAGGCAGTTCTGAAGGCGAAAGGGGGTCAAACACAGTATTAGTATGGTGTTCCCAATAATCCTTAAGGTGAGTATATATAACAGTGCCTCTTCCTCGCTTAGTATCAACTGGGCTGAAATGATCCATACCAACATATGTAAATATAGGATGATCCACAGAATCTCTGTCTGTAGGTAGATCTGACACTTTTTGTTCACATGGCTTTTGGCCCTTTTGTTGACAAATCACACATTCCTTGATTATTTTCCTAGAAGCTGAGTTAGGAATCCAGTATTGCAGACGAAGAGTTGAAAGCACTTTCCATGCACATTTCGGAGGATGAGTTTTGAAACATGACAAGATTTCAGGAAAATTACAGGATGTTTTACTTTTTTCTACAACACCATCATTATTGTTGTATTGTAAAGCACTTTTGATCAACTATGTTTTTTAAACTTGTGCTCTATGAATAAAACTTGACTTGTCCTGTGACGTATGTCAACAAAGTACAGGGAGAGCGATTCGAGAGCAGTCTGCTATTGTTGATTAGCTGTGTGCCCTCCACTCGTGTCAATTATCTGAACGTGCTGCTCCCGAACCATGTTGACAAAAAGAATAATTTATTAAACACAAAAAGTTTGATTCCAAAAGCACTTCTAAATTAAGTTCATAATTATAATTTTTTTTGATAATTAATTAAACAAATTCCTAAATACAAGTATGAATATGCACATAGTAAATAATAATAATAAAGTTGATAGATTTAAATAAAAAAAAAGTAAAAAAAGATATTTAATGTCCAAAATTGTTCATAATCTTTCCTTGAACAAATATTCTTTCAAAAAGGAAAAAAGACATGTTATGAAAGTGTATGTAGGTCTGCCAGTATATGTGAGTCAGTGTAAATGTAGAGTCAAAAGTAAACAATTTTTTTTTTATTTGACTCTAAAGTTCAGCATGCTGCTTTCCATTAGCAGACATAGCTTATTGATGGGTCTTTCTAGTTCGCTTGTTTGAGTCTTCAGGAACACACAACAGGCAAATCCTTTAGAATCAGCCAACATTTCTGTAATGCGTCCCATGGGCCAAGAGTTTCTAGGTGCTGTTTCATCGACCACAAGTACCACATCTCTAATGCTAAAGTTTTGCTGAGTTTTATTCCATTTCCAGCGTTGCTGCATTAGGAAGGTCTTCTTTCACCCACCTTTTCTGCAAACGAGTCCGCTTAGTACTGAACTTGTCTCTGTACTGAAGATGGAATGATTGGATGGCCATTCAGCACGGCTTCTATTTTACATAACAGTATGCAAAGCTTCATCATCTAGCATCTGCGGTTTCACTACTGAGTAAAGCACTTTCTTGAATTGCTGGACTAAGTGCTCACAAGCACCATGAGGCGGGTTGAAAGTCAATGTGATGCTATTGTTGAGAAGTGAGTTTGGAATCTTACTTTGATTTAACTCTTTCAAAGCTTTTTTTTAATTCCTGATTAGCACCGGCAAGACTGGTGCCATTGTCTGAGCAAATTTCCTTCACTTCACTTGTTGACATAAGAATCTTCCGCATGGATACAGGAGTCTGTATCGAGAGTATGGGCCATTTCAATGTGAGCTGCTTGACATGTCAAACATTTAAATATAACAAATCTTTTAACAGTGCCTCTTCATCGCTTAGTTTTAACTGGGCTGAAATAATCCATACCAACATATGTAAATGGAGGATGATCCACAGAATCTCTGTCTGTAGGTAGATCTGACACTTTTTGTTCACATGGCTTTTGCCCCTTTTGTTGACAAATCACACATTCCTTGATTATTTTCCTAGAAGCTGAGTTAGGAATCCAGTAGTGCAGACGAAGAGTTGAAAGCACTTTCCATGCACATTTCGGAGGATGAGTTTTGAAACATGACAAGATTTCAGAAAAATTACAGGATGTTTTCTACAACACCATCATTATTGTTGTATTGTAAAGCACTTTTGATCAACTATGTTTTTTTAAACTTGTGCTCTATGAATAAAACTTGACTTGATCATATTTAAAAACTCAAAATCTATATTAAATTAGTATGGGGTCTCCTCCAATGCTTTCATAATCTTTACTTTTTTAAATAATTTTTTTTCTATATTTTTTAAAAAATATAAAATTTTAATGACAGCTAATTTATTGAACAAAAAATAATTATATTTATTTATCAAAATTAACAGAAAATTGCTCAGACTTTGCTAAAGTGATTATTGACAGCGATCAGCGATCATGACAGCGATCATGTGTGTTTCGTGTTTATTCCAAAACCTTCTGTTTTTTATAACGGTAAAACCTCTTTTCATGTAGCCGCGATGTTATATTGACATGGTTATCAAAATAAAAATGATAAATAAATGTAGGCCACACTTAATTGGTGGTGTATAGGCTTATGTTGAACTTTATTCTTGTACAAACAGACGCTGTATTAAGCAGAACATAAAGTATTGAATGAAAATGTCTTCTGATACATCTGTGTATTTAACAAATATTGCATTTATTTCACTTCATCTGTGTTAAAGTATGCAAACATAGCACGAGCCTCACTATGGGAAGCAGAAAGTGTCTGACTTCATATCTCCTTTTGCAGCTCCTCCCCGCCTGCATGCGGCTACTCTCGCCGATCGGATGCATCCAGCCGCAGCCCATGCCCAACACACCTTATTTAATTGGCTTTAAAACAAGACAGCATGCATCTTTCAAACTTAGCCTAATGGGTGATGAATTGAGAAATCAACTTTCCCTTGAGGTTTTGATATATAAAAGGTCATGGTAATATAAGAATATCCTGTAAGTTTTAGAGCAGAAAACTTCCTTGTTAGTCAAAGAAAAGCTTTTATTGACACCCGGCCCAGCAAACGATCGATCTCAGAATGTGCCAGGCTGTGACGTCAGAGTGTGATGAAACCGCCTCAACAGAAAAAGATCAACGCCTGATTCTGTAGCCCCGCCCACGAATCTTGCCACTGACATAACACAGGCCTACATAGAGCTAAATTGGATAGAATTTCTAAACATCCTGCATTAACTTAATTCGGATTCCAATATTATAAATATAACTTTATTTTTAATGAAGATCCAGCGCACGTGGGGAAGACTTTGCACATCTGTTCCTTCATTTCACCACAGATTAGTTTGTAAACAAGAGACTGGATTTGCAGACAGGATGAGCTTACATTAATACATGAAGCAACACACTTATGTGAGTACAAATGTTTTTTAAAAATTTGATAGTATTGCATTGTAACAGATCGTTTGATATCTACTGAATTTGTGTGCGTGTCTAGCTGACAGATTAGCACGCTGTCAAAGGCTGGAGAATCCTTTATTTGTGGTTTTATTGGTTCATTGCGATTCGGGATCAGACTTGGACATGTATGGACCAGGGCTCACAAAGCCCAGTGTCCCGGGGCTATGAATTTTCCAGATAGGCTACCAAAAAGTAAGTCTGGCCTGCCACTATCTTAAATAGTGAAACAACATTCTTTTCTTGATGTGCGTTCACTCTCTTGACTTGATATTTACAATCGCAGAAGTTTTGATCATGCAGTTTGCAACCTACTGCGTGTATGTGTGCATGTGTGTGCGTGTGTGTGTGTGTGTGTGTGTGTGTGTGTAATGTGCCGATTGGGTGGGCCAAGTAATAAAAATATAACATTCCACTCAAGTGTGGGTGAATGAGAGAGAAATCCTTGTTTTTGTTTGATAAAGACATTTTGCGAGCCCTGTGGGACTAATCATTTTGGTTGCCGTTTCTCCACACGCTTTCAAAATTTCTTGTGTACTCACGGGGGAGACGAAGCTCATTAAATATGCAAATCTGTTATCAGTTCAGGCTTCAGTGCGGCATGCCCATCAAAACCAAGTGTTTCTTGAGAGAGCCTCACCGGAAAATGATGGACTGGCCCCCTCAAAGTCCTCATTTGTACGTGCATTTTGGCCTCACTGTCTTAACTCAAATAACCGATTCATTTGTCAAGAGTAATTTGTTAATGAAGCTGACTACAATGTGTGTGCTGCATGCGCAAGCGACCTGCTAGGACGATTTATGGAAGACGCGTTGCCATTATTTTGCGGCACGCTTGAATTTAAGCCCTGCTGTTGAACGTGTTACAGGAAGCACTGCTTACATTTTTATTGTATATTGGAAAGCTCCTGGGGTGGCAAAGCTTTTTCTTAGGGTTGCAGTTGACAACCCGGTAGATCCGCCCCTGGACCCAAAACTAAAATGTTACCATATTTCTTTATTAATAAATTTTCTAATGCATTTATTTTGCTTTAATGTAGTTTTTAAATTATCAATTTAGTTTTTCACTTTTGTCTTTAATTGAAAGGCCGGTACAGGTAGACAAGAAATTGAAAGGAAACAGAAAAAAAAGGGTTGGACCCATGTCCCTGTTAGGAGGAGCTTTGCCCATTGTGCAACAATTCTTACATAAAAATGTTTTTGTCAACCAACTGCATCTGTGTGGTAACCATCTCAGTGTGTTGGCAGTCTTTATCTCTGAACAGCTTTTGCGAGTCACACCAGCCCTTCTCCTCCAATTTCACAGCAGTTTTACCCCAGGATAAATAATGCCCTGTTTTCAGAGAAAAAAAAAATCACATTATGATTCATCAGTCCGCCGTTTTTTGATTAAAACTCCCCACAAAAACATTTCCATTTGCCTCGTTCCCTCGCCAACCCCCTGCCTCGCTTATTTATTCCATAGCTGGTGAGTGCTAACTTTTTTTCTTTTCTCCCTCACTGCTTTCTCTTGGCATAATTTGATTGTGTGAAATGACCATGAAAAAACTATTACAACAGGTCCTTAGCTGTGACGAACACAAACAGGCGGCAGGGCTTGTTTACAGAAGGCCTGACGGTAATGTCTTTTTCCTGAGGTGTTGAAAAGACAGCATATGCAGCCAGTGGTCGTACAGAAATTTCAAAGAGCACCATGTAGGTATTCAGAGAGCTCTGACACACACGCTCACACAAAGAGAGAGACACAAAGACACAAATACAGAAGTGGCAGGAACAGTAAGGTCAGAGATGTCTGTATCGCCATTTGATTTGAGTGTTGGTGACTCGATTTCTGAACATTAAAGTATACAGAGAGGAAGTCTTTTTTTTTTTTTTGAAGACTTCGTCCCCAATCATTTCAGAATACACTGCAGCACATGGTGTCAACTGATAAGAAACAAAAAAAAATGGGTATAAATGGGTATTTCTAACAATGAGATATTGTTTTGTGTATTTTTTTATTATTTCTTTATTTTTTTACGTATGCATAATCATCATGGTTATTGAATACTTTATCTCACTTGGATATACATCACAATAGGAAGAAAAACTATCACAACTTCTGTTTAATTGTAATTGAGTAAAATCAAGATTCCCTCAATTAAGGACTATTATATCAATGTTTATATGTGAATAAAAGCCTAAATTTGATCTGTTCATCATATAAAGCAATCATGTCTCTTCAGAAAATGGGGACTAAATCGCTCAATTCATATGGATTAGATTTACAAGATCTTTATTAACTTTTTAAAGCTTTAACGTGGTAGTTGCATAGACTGTCAATGGAGGGACAGACATCTCTTAAAGTTCATAAAAATATCTTAATTTGTGGAAATGAGCAAAAGGGTGTGTAAATGATGACAGAATTCATTTTGGGGTAAACTCTTTCATTCAGAATAGTTCTGAAGTGTCGTTACTCAGATACTTTACACAACTGTAAACTAGCTACTCTATAAAGTGTCCATGAAATACAAATATGTCAAGTTCTGTAAAAGTATTAAAATTCATTTAACTGAAAAAGCCAGACTTGATGGGAATATGAAAAGCACAATGCCCTGTCTGGTGTCCTTTGCCTCTAACTTTCTCCCTCGCTCCCCCACCCCCCTTCCATTCCCTTTATACCGCCAGGGTCAAGGCTTTCCTCACCCACGACATTTCTCTCCACATCTTGTGGTTTTGAACTACATCCAGCACCATGCAAGACAACTTCATCAAAGCGGTGCAGGGCCTAACGTGTCATCCCACTGATCAAAAACATACAGTTCCATTTTCACCCCTCACAACTGAAGAGGAGGAAAAAAAGATCTTCAAAGGACAGTCAGCTTCTTTCTAGCGCGCACGTAAGATGGTTTGTGATGCTGCCAATTTCTCTAATAATTCTGCTCTGGGGATGGAGCGGAGAAGAGAGGATAGGAAGAAAGGACGGGAGGGGGGACTAAAAGGAGAGATATGCAAAAGAATGCAACATTTTGGTACGAAAAAGAGGTAATATTCATTAGGTTCATCATTAAGATAAACAGTGCTTAATGACACCTGCTTAAATTGGCCTTGGCGCTTAATAACGAACCATTTAATTTGCTGCATAGCTATCTCCTCATCTCCCCTCGGGGTACACTAACTTCAGAATGAGAGATCGACTGGAAAAAAGAGGAAGAAAGAAAGGGAGTTCTGCATTTCAGTGAGTAATTAAAGGATCCCTTAAGAAGGAGCATCATTCAGTTCAATTTAACAACATTAATTGCACGGTATCAAAGCCATTCTTTCCGTATTTCATCCATTTTCTCTCCATTTGTGGATTTCCCATATACTCCCACTCCCAAATTGTATTCTATCAGGGAATGCTAATCAGACCCGTGGGTATAAAGAAAGAAGTTGATCACTATGTGCAGTTAGTATTTTAGATGCTTCCACACTGGAATTGTCCTGACATTTTCATCTAAGAGAAAAAGGACCCACTTTATATTAGGTGTCCTTAAGTACTATGTACTAACATTTTAATTAATAATTTGATACATTGCACTTATTGTGTACATACATGTTTTTACATTGTACTTACATTTTAAAAAATACCTGCATGTAATTACATCTGTAATTAATTTCTGTAGTTACATTTGTAATAACACAGTTGACACTTCCCTTACACTAACCTACCCTTAAACTTACCCATCCCACCACACCTTTCCCTAACCCTACCCGTATCCCACCTCAATATCAGCAAAGGTGTTTTGCAACACAATATGAACACAGTAAGTACATTGTACTTATTTTTTATGTAAGTACATAGTAGTTAAGGCCACCTAATATAAAGTGGGGCCCAGTCCTTCTCCAAAGATTACACTTCAACTGTACCACTAACATTTAGATGAACAGAATTTTAAGATCCTGTGCAAATATTTTTTTTTGTCGGACTAAATTTCTCAATCAGTGTAAGTTACATACTGTACAATTTATGCTATGACATTTTATGTTTATACTGCACATCATGCATGGCTGCACCTCAGAGAGAAAATGATTATGGCCACCCTGAGGTCAGGAACAAAAGAAAATTGCGGTGTGTGATAGACAGGCTCGGCAATGTTGCATGTTATCCAAATCCACCTTTACATAAAAGATGGATGTTACCTACAGTGCTCTTGTGATTGGAAACAGGGGCATGCCGAGCTGTCAGAGAACTAATGACTCAAACCCCCAAACAATTTTCTGTACAGTCACTGAAGAAAAAAAAATAGTTTTGAATAACTTTGACTTATTTTCAAATTAGACCTGACACTCTTCATCCCTTTGAGGAAAATCAAGTAACCACATGTTTTTCCAGTGTCCTCAAACACAAGAAATACTTAGTTCTTTGCAGAAAAGTTGTAGGTTAGGAAATATGTCAAATGTCCCTATAGTGAAAAATATATCTACTCAAATATTTGAAATATATTTATTGTATGCTATACAGATACATTGACATATTTATTTATTTAATATAAATACCCTGTAATTGTACTTATACTTAAAGTCTGCTAAAATGGAACAACTAATTGTGTACTTAATGTGCTTTAGTTATCCGGAAATATTGCTGCAGTCCAAATTAAAATACACCATGCACGTATAGTTGGTTGTGATAAAGTAGAACTATTGCAATTATACTTTAGGTAAACTTTTAATATCTTACATTTAAAGACTGATATTATACAGATATCATACTATCCTTACTAATAGTGATTTTAAACACATTTAATATTAAGGAATATGCATTGTGCAATAAATAAGTACTCCAAATAAAGTTTAATTATAATATTTATATCAGTCTCAAGCAATGTGGCAGTAAAGGTAATGGATTTTTAGTATACTTAGTGTGAAATAAACATATGTTAAATACATTTCAGTATCATTTTTTTTTTTTCACTAGGGCTCTGAGACAACTGGGAAGTTAGAGGTTTTAAAAAGCAAGATAGATTTAAAAAGATTTAGAGATTTAACAGCAAGAAGAAACTCATTTTAAAGTGTGATTGTAGCCCGTTTCCCTGCTGGTAAAATGAAACATGCATTATATGAGCACAGTCACCAGTTCTCTCTAAATTCTTGACATCAAAGGCTGAATCCCACTTCACAATGCTGTTTGCATTGATGTGTGTTTATTTTCTGCTGTGAAAGTACAGCCGTTCAGTACTCCATCATCACGATTAATGTAAATTATTTATGATAGTCAAAAAAAAAGGATATATTGCTGTCTAGCGTATCATACCAGCAATAGCTTCTAATATAAAGATGAAAGTAATTTTAAAAGGATAGTTCACCCAGAAATGAAAATATCTTGTTTATTTGCTTACCCCCAGGGCATCCAATACTGTATATAGGTGACTTTGCTTCTTCAGTAGAACACAAATGAAGATTTTTAACTTCAACCGTTGCAGTTTGTCAGTCGTATAATGGATGTGAATGGTAGCAAAATCTATCAGAATAAAAAGAAAAAACATGCTCAGACAAATCCATATCAAACACTTCAGCTCGTTTTAAGACACGAAATTATCAGTATGTGCGATCACTTCAGGTGAGTGAGGTCAATGTACAATGTACACAATCTGCCACCGGAAGTGATCTCTTGCGTGAATCTCTACGCCAGATCGTGTACCTTAACCTCACTGACTTGAAGTGATCGCGCGCTGAAGGCTGTTGGATATAGTGGTGTATTAGAAAGTGATACAAATAATATGTCATCACAGGCCGCAGTCACAGTGTTTAAAATGGATTTGTCTGTCCATTTTTTTTTTTTACTCAAATAGATTTTGTTACCATTCACATGCATTATACGACTGACAGACTGCAACGGTTGGAGTTAAAAATCTTCATTTGAGTTCTACTGAAGAAACAAAGTCATATCTTGGATTCCCTGGGGGTAAGCAGATAAACTTCACATTTTCATTTTTGGGTGAACTATTCTTTTAAGTAAGCTTGTGTGACTGTTTGCGCTTTTAGAGAACATATTACTTTTTTTGCAAGTCATACTGCAATGTTAAGTCTATGTAAGAACTCAGAGCTTAGTTTGGTTTGTGTGCTTTTGTGTGTCTGAAAAATTGATTCCCTCCGCCTGTCTTTTTATTTTTCGTTTTGTTGTACCTTTAAATGTTAGAACAGGTTTTGGCAGTTCTGGCACAGTGGTGATGTAGATTGCTACAGAAAAAAAAAAAATCCTTTTGACTGGCTTTTGACAAATCTCAAATATTTTCTCAAGGTGACAATTTTGTTATCTATGCAAGTGCTGAATGTCAAGGTGATTTTTCGATTTCTAACTCAAAATGGACAAAAACAAACAACAAAAACTGCATAACCGCTTCTGGCTAACAATACACATTTAGTGTCAACTTTGACCAGTGTGGGCGCATTTACTTTTTCCTATGCTCATAAGGAGTAAGGTGAAAACAGGAGAGCTAAAAGCCAGTTCATACCAAGGACGATAACTATAAAGATAACAGAGTTCACACCACAGCAATAACGCTGATAAACAGTATCATTGGATTCACTTTCAGAAATTTTTTTCCAGCTGATGAACACTAAAAAACATTGACAGCCAATCAGAATCCATTGTGCTCCAACAAGCTCAAAAATTTAAAGCGGCAGACAAGAACAAAATTATTATTCCAGTCAATTTGCATTAAACATTAAACACCCCAAAATGCCTCTAGATATAAAATTATATTTTACGATTACTAGAAGAATATTACGTCTGTTCATTTAATGTTTTAAATAAGTTAATATGGACTACAAGAAGCATTTATGATTTGTGTGTACTGGGCTTATTTGACAAACCATTGTTTGAATGTTACGTGCTTGCGTGATGGTTTTTTAAAATTCACATTTGAGGAATGGCTGTTAAGTAATTTATTTTGTAAAACAAAACATCAAGGTCTCCCTAAGTAGTGTTACAGACTATATTTTTACTCATAAATCCAATTTGCTATTCTAAAAACCCATTCAAAATTCCTGAGGGAACCCATGACTAATTCTCCATCGGGTTTTAGGGACCCTTTAGACACTTCAAAAATGAGTTTTCACCTTGCCCTTCAGGGCTTCATTGTGTGTATGAGATTTGCGATGACTGAATATTTCTGTGCCCTGTTTTTGTGTTATTTATAGTTTAAGATGACTATGAAGGCAATTATAGCTGAATAAAATGATGAATTTAAGTCTAAATGTTTTTATTCTCTTTTTGTTGCATATCTTTGCTTACTGCATGTTTGCATACCTGATAAAGACTGCCTTGTTTTTGACATGAAATGAGAAACTCTGAGGAGACTCCCGGTAATGCCCCTGCGTATGAAACAATCAGACAGATGATAATAGCTTTAATAAGGGGTTGAGAGAGCAGGAGATGCGTAGGTCGGCCTCTTTCTACCAGGCTCCGTGGCGTGAGATTGTTCTTGTCCCTTTGGGATGGAATCTAATTGTTTACGAACTACATTCTACACTCATAACATCTCATTTGGGACGTTTCTCATGACTGGTGAAATTAAAACATAATAGAGCCTTTAAGAGTATCCGTACATTTTATTTACACATAATGAATTACTTTGATTTGGTGTTTTCAGAGGGGGGGAGTCTCTGATTAAATTTTGCATTAATGAATAAAGTTTGCTGTTGACTGCGCCGGTCTCCGGGGCTTGAGACGGCAGCCGCAGCTGAAAAATAATTGATTTCCTCTGTGTTTTTGTTTTATTCTTTTGTTTAGTTCCTTTTCCTTCAATAGGGAGAACAAGGATCACTGATAGTCTTTAATATTACCCCACCCACTGTGCTGTGAAAAGCACTGGCAAAAACAGAGACACACAGACATACACAAACACACACACACACACACACACACACACACAGACATACACAAACACACACACACACAGAGAGAGAGAGAGAGAGAGAGAGAGAGAGAGAGAGAGAGAGAGAGAGAGAGTGAGAGAGTAAAACCCACAAATGCTTAATGTGACAATTCATTGAAGGAACATTTCTGCTTTCAAAGTCTGTTTTCAGGCGAAGAGGCGGATGGCCCCAGGTGTAATGCTATATAAGTCCCATGCTTTCTGAAAACAGATTTGTACTGTCACACTGTCATGGGTATTGCAAGATGGTATGACCTACTTGCACCCCACTAATACTGGGATCAAAACAGTCTTCAGGGTAGAGACCCATATTTCTGATCTTAAAGCTGCTGCCATCTATTGTGAACTATGCATACGTGTGTATGTCTCCGATTGATAAATGAATCAAAGACTGTTCTCATGAGCTGTCAAGATTTATGTGATAACCTCACTGTCTGATGATCTAGTGTAATTAGAGAATTACAGCCAATAATGATGAGGGTGGCGCAATGTCTACAAATCTAGCCTGCTAACTAAAAGGTTTTTCTATTTCAGGTAGGAGTGATTTAAAAACTGGAGAGTTTTATATATATATATGTGTATGTGTATGTGTATATATATATATATATATATATATATATATATATATATATATATATATATATATATATATATATATATATATATATATATATATATATATATATATATATATATATATATATATATATATATATATATATATGCATTTAAACATAATTATATATTTATGTTTGCATGGTTTTTATATTCAAAAAAATCATAAGTAAAAGTAAAAATCGTAAGTAATAGGCTATTTCTATCCTGGTTTTGAGCCTCTCTCGTGGAACGCTCAGATTTTATGGGTGTGCTGCACTGAAGACTTGGAAGTAAACGCCCACTGCTAGGATTGGATAAGATTAGCATATTATAATGAGCTTCAGCTCCTTCGTCAGTACACGTGGGAATTGTTTTGAAAGCGTGTGGGAAACAGCAACCAGAATGATTGATCCATAGGAGTCAGAATAAAAAGTTGGTACAGAAATTAAAACATGCCTAGATAGATCTGGCTGAAATGCTTGCTGGGAAAATCATAGAAACACCATATTTATAAGAAGAACAAAAAAACAGCTTAATAATACATTCAGACCAATTTGTTGTGGAGACCACTGTTTAAAATTGTATATTCACCGAACATATTTAATTGTGCTCAGTCAATCTATGAAGTCGAAGTGAAAAATCCATGTTGGATGAACAAGTCCAACGTCCGAAAAACTCTATACGCATGCGCAAAATGTGCCCGAGGAAAACCGTTCGTGTGGGGATTTCAAACGCGGAAGCGCCACTGCGCCAGAAGTCACTCTTCTGCCAGAAATAGATCAACAGAAGCCAGTCACCTGAATCCAGTGACTATAGCTTATAAAGTTATAAATATGGATATTTTTCTTTAAAAAATTCAAAGCCCTTAAAGAAAGCCTTTTAAATCATTTTTAATTAACGTTTGATGGATGGGCTTTAAAATATCAGGTTACCATTCATTCATTTTCTTATACAACTCAGATTGTGTTTGGCTGTGTTTGGTGTGATATGGATGTCATTTACACGGATGGCTTGAGGGTGTATGGGATCATTTTCATTTTTGGGTGAACTAACCCTTTAAGACAGATTTATTTAATTTATTTTATTGTAGTTAATTTATTTAGATTTTTAAGAAGTCTTTTCAGAAATATGAACACTTCTTAAACTGGGTGAGTATAGTAGGGGTCTTATGCCTTCTGTGACTCTTGACAAAAGTCTTTATTCTCTTCTCCATGCATAAAATGAACTTGGAGAAGTGGACAAGCGCCCTTGAGTGTTTGCGGCAACACCTCTGCCAATTCCCACCCTTTCCTGCAGGAGAAATCCATAGCCGATTAACAGGAATCTGTTTGCAAACACATAACGCTCTGATGATGGAGTCGCCACTAAGCGCCACAACTGTGGCCTGGCTTAATCTGAATTCCAGGAAAGCTTCAAGGAGGAATATATCACATGAAAAGAAAAGAAGGAAAGAAAAAAAAAAGCATGCGTAGCATGCGTAAACCTCCGGCAAGGTTCTAAACTCTCTTTCATACACAATAAATTATTCATGACTCTACGAACTGGAGTCAAAGTCAATGATAAATGTGTTGGAGTCGATCATCCACACTTCATTAAGTTCCCACCTTCCCAATAAGACTACTAGTGTGGAGAGAGAGAAAGAGAGGGAAAGATACACATAGGTAGATTAAATAAAGAGTAATAATAAGCGTTTCAGAATTTTTTTCAAAGCACAGTGACATACAGTGGAAAATATAAATATACGTTTAGAATGATGTGGCCTTGCTGTGCAAATGTTTAGAAAATGACAAATGTAGTAGCAGATAAAGCTTGATGTCTGAAATATTATATGGCAGTGCATTGAAGAAACGGATCCCATGAGACATCAAAGACCCATAAAGTGACCTGTAATCAAAGTCCACTAAAAGCTTTATTTTTTATATTTTGTCTTTCTTTGGTTATTTCAGGCAGTGCTTTGAGGATGGGGTGTCCACTGTGGCTTGCCTATCTCTCTGGTTCATCCAAAACAGATTAAAGGAAGAAAGAATAACACTTTGATGTTTCTCCTTACATCTGTTTGAATCTGCACTGAAAAATGTACAGGTGATATACAAGCAGCAGTGCTGTTCAATATACAGTTTCACTCTCTGGAGCTTCTTAAAACCAAGTGGCACCACAAATTTTTCATTACATTTGAGAGTGTAGATGTGCAAACTGTAAACAAAGCAGCACTTGCCATTTTGAATATCAATCATGCTAGGCGGCGTTTTTCAAAAGCATCGCAAGTTAAGTTGATCGTAGAGAACAGTGGTTGCACTGGACTGGCAATGCTTTTGGGAAACGCAGCCCTGATAACTTTCTTTCATTTCTGTCTGTCGTCTTGATTCATCGCTTTCACTTTTATTCTTGTGCACTGCCTATTCCCCAAACTGAACAGTCAATCAGAGCAATCTCTTTCATTGACTAATAATGAAACTAACATGATGAACCCAGAGCCAGCGAATTGAACACTGCAAAAACTACCTCGACCGACGCTTACACCAATTTAATGCGGTTGAAAACGAGGCTGTGAGGAATATACTTGCAGTCTTAACAATGGCAATCACTCTATGAAGATGAAGTGATTTTTACAACTTTTTTTTTCTCTGAAAGACGTTTAATCGGCTGAATAATCTGTACAGGTCCTTCTCAAAAAATTAGCATATTGTGATAAAAGTTCATTATTTTCCATAATGTAATGATAAAAATAATCTTTCATATATTTTAGATTCATTGCACACCAACTGAAATATTTCAGGTCTTTTATTGTTTTAATACTGATGATTTTGGCATTCAGCTCATGAAAACCCCAAATTCCTATGTCAAAAAAATTGCATATTTCATCGACCAATAAAAGAAAAGTGTTTTTAATACAAAAAAGTCAACCTTCAAATAATTATGTTCAGTTATGTACTCAATACTTGGTCAGGAATCCTTTTGCAGAAATGACTGCTTCAATGCGGCGTGGCATGGAGGCAATCAGCCTGTGACACTGCTGAGGTGTTATGGAGGCCCAGGATACTTGATAGCGGCCTTGCGTCTCTCAACTTTCTCTTCACAATATCCACAGATTCTCCATAAGGTTCAGGTCAGTAGAGTTGGCAGGCCAATTGAGCACAGTAATACCATGGTCAATAAAGCCTTTACCAGTGGTTTTGGCACTGTGAGCAGGTGCCAGGTCGTGCTGAAAAACGAAATCTTCATCTCCATAAAGCTTTTCAGCAGATGGAAGCATGAAGTGCTCCAAAATCTCCTCATAGCTAGCTGCATTGAGCCTGCCCTTGATAAAACACAGTGGACCAACACCAGCAGCTGACATGGCACCCAGACCATCACTGACTGTGGGTACTTGACACTGGACTTCAAGCATTTTGGCATTTCCTTCTCCCCAGTCTTCCTCCAGACTCTGACACCTTGATTTCCGAATGACATGCAAAATTTGAGTGACAGTCCAGTTCTGCTTCTCTGTAGCCCAGGTCAGGCACTTCTGCCGCTGTTTCTGGTTCAAAAGTGGCTTGACCTGGGAATGCGGCACCTGTAGCCCATTTCCTGCACACGCCTGTGCAGTGGCTCTGGATGTTTCTACTCCAGACTCAGTCCACTGCTTCCCCAGGTCCCCAAGGTTTGGAATCAGTCCTTCTCCACAAGCTTCCTCAGGGTCCGGTCACCTCTTCTGGTTGTGCAGCGTTTTTGCCACACTTTTTCCTTCCCACAGACTTCCCACTGAGATGCCTTGATACAGCACTCTGGGAACAGATTTTTCGTTCAGAAATTTCTTTCTGTGTCTTACCCTCTCGCTTGAGGGTGTCAATGATGGCCTTCTGGACAGCAGTCAGGTCGGCAGTCTTACCCATGATTGCTGTTTTGAGTAATGAACCAGGCTGGGAGTTTTTAAAAGCCTCAGGAATCTTTTGCAGGTGTTTAGAGTTAATTAGTTGAGATGATTAGGTTAATAGCTCGTTTAGAAAACCTTTTCATGATATGCTAATTTTTTGAGATTTTGGGTTTTCATGAGCTGTATGCCAAAATCATCAGTATTCAAACAATAAAAGACCTGAAATATTTCAGTTGGTGTGCAATGAATCTAAAATATATGAAATTAAAATGTTATCATTACATTATGGAAAATAATGAACTTTTATCACAATATGCTAATTTTTTTAGAAGGACCTGTATGTTGTTAAACAACAGTTGGCTACAATCCATTGAACGTATTGTACTTCTATCTCATAATTCCCTGATTAAGATTATTAAAGTGTTAGTTACCCAAAAATGAAAATTCTGTCCTTAATGAGTGTCCTTCTGTCCCTAATGTCGTTCCAAACCCGTAAGACCTCCGTTCATCTCCGGAACACAATTTAATACATTTTAGTTTTAGTCCGAGAGCCTTCTGTCCTTCCATTGAAAGTGAATGCCCACTCTACAGTCCGTGTCCAGAAAGGTAGGAAGTAAGGTATGAAAAACATCATCAAAGTAGTCCATGTGACATCAGCGGGTTAGTTAGACTCTTGTGAAGCATCAACAATACATTTTGGTCCAGAAATAATAAAAACTACGACTTTATTCAGCATTGTCTTCTCTTCCGTGTTTGGTTAAATCCCGCTGCTGACGTGTTATCTGGTGCGCCAGAGCTTCCATGTAGTCTGAGGGAGAGGCACCCTTTACGTCTTACGTCAGCAGCGTCACTGTGGACTCGTGAACGCGTGTTTCATTTTTGGGTGAACTAACCCTTTAAGATGAGTTGTAGGCGACGTTGAGGGAATAACGTGACAATATATATATATATTGAATGAACCTCTTCTGTGATGAACATTTTCTGAATTACAATTGATTTTGGTATTTTTGAGGGGGTATGAAGTTTTTTTTATGAAGTCTGTTATACAACTGTTCTGATAACAGATGAAGCAAAAAGCAAATTAAAAGTATATGATTATTACAAAGACAATCTATTATATATTTAAATCTAATCTAAAATTATATATTTTTCTTATATTAATTTGTTCTTTTTTATGAGAACTTTTTACATTATAATACTATAAACTAATTACTATTATTTGAAAATAACATTTACTTTAAATACATACAAAATTAACCCTTAAATGCATACCTCGGGTCTTTAGTGACCCGTCCTCCTCATTCATTTTTTAAAGTTAGACATCAACCTTCTTAGTATTTCTCAATCAATTCATTATAAACAATATAACAAGAAAACATAAGAAAAAGTTATAAAAGAATACCTGTTTTTCATTTTTTTTTTTATACACAATGATGAAGTGACGTTTCACTCAAAGTTACCGCAGGCAGAAAACAAAAGAGTAATCTGCAAAATTTGAAATGGCTCAGAGATTCACTGCAGCTTAAGTACTGAACACATTCATATTAGTGTCACTGTCGCTTGATGAT
The DNA here is from genome assembly GCA_023029165.1 of Gobiocypris rarus. Lineage (NCBI taxonomy): Eukaryota > Metazoa > Chordata > Actinopteri > Cypriniformes > Gobionidae > Gobiocypris > Gobiocypris rarus. Next base: position 23,256,679 of record CM040932.1, read on the forward strand.
GGATCTGGTCAAAAAGCTGTCAGTGATCAAAATCTTGATTTTGAAGATGTTAAAAACGATCATTTTGAAAATACGTTTGAGATGGCGAAAATGAGCCAGATGCTGAATGTACTGGGAAATGAGCTCTGACGAGGACATATGATGATGGTATAAAACATCTGCTCAAACTGAACCTCCCCAACTCCAAAAGGTAACGAAACAAGTTTTATTTTATTCTTCTGTAATTGTCACTCTAATTTCAGGAGAGTTTTATAATATTGGTATACAGGTAGAGATCCATCTGTTAAATATAGATCCAGGGCGCTTAAGACCCGAATATGTAAGAATGATTGGCTAAACAGTCATGCATTTAAGGGTTAAATATTATGTAAGAACATTTTTTACTTTAAATTTACTTAATGGTTATGCCACAGAATTTTTCATGTCACTAAATTGAATCTTTTGAAAATGTTACAACAGTTTTTTCAAAGCCATTTTTTTTCTAACATCAATGGGAAAAAAAACATAATAATAACCTGGCCTGTGTGTTTTAAGCCTTTTTGTATTATTATTATTTTTCTTTTTTATATCGTGTCATTGATCTGTGTACTGTTTTTGTTTTTATCCATCTGTGTGCTTCAGTGAACATTTGGAAACATGAGGACAAAAATAACAAAATGAGCAAAATAACATTTTTGAATGAATAAATATGAAGAAAAGATGGTCATGGATAACTCATGATGGAGTGAGTAGTGGAGCTCATATCCGGACTTGTTGCGATTGTGAAGTTTATTTCCTTCCACACACTGAGATGTTTTAATAACAGGCTGGATAAGAGCCCCGTTGCCTGGCAACCGGCTGCTGTCAACATGCAGCCTGTGTTACCGTGGGAACAGGATGACTGGTGGGAAGAGTGGGACACAAAGCTGAGGTCCACCAAACAGTGATCAGCTGGCATTTGGGGTCAACATCATGGCTCTCTTAAAGATCCGACAGGTCAGAAACTTCTTCTGCACTTGAACACAAACACTCAAAGGTGCCTATTCAGAAAGCACACTCTTTTATAACATCTGCTAATGGCTTTTGTGCGTTTTTTGGATTATGCACGTGTGTGCATGCAGGCCTCTTACCTTCCCTATTTCATACCCACATGCTTCCATTGTCTGGGTCGTGGTTAGCTGGTGCTCCACTGGAGTGGTTTAAAGTGCTGTTGTGAACAGAATGCGAGAGGTGAGGGAAGCTGGGGTTAATTATTTGCTGCATATTAATGGCCAGCAGTGGCGTTCAGTATGGAGAGTCAGCCTTCTTCACACCGCCTCCAAAAATGTGACATTTCCAAAGAGCACAGAGTGAGAAATGTCTTTTTTTCTTCTTCTTTTTATTTATTTTTTTCCCCCCTCAGAGCCAATACACTGCTTCAAACGCTTCTGAGCACCCCGCTTATGACCAGTTCTCTCTGCAAATGCCGGTTCTCCACATTTTTAATTTGCAAATTGGATAAGTCGAGATCTGATGAACAAACTGCTCCTGTTTAAAGACTTTTGGACTTTACTGCTGTTAGGGGGGAAAAAAACAACAACTTCTAATCACTGCAGGGCTAAAGCAATTTTCAATTACGTTAGGGCACAATGTTATTTTCTTTGTTCACTAATGTGTATTACTTATGAGTTTTACTCCTGCGGGAGTGTATTATTTTAATCTCAACTCAACTCCTGTGAATGCTTTTTTTGGCACATGCATTGTTATTAAAGCCTATAGTATTGTTGTGACTTTTAGGGATCACCCACAAAAAAAACAAAAAAAAAAGTCTGTCATTATTTTTCACACCCCAAACGTGCATGACCTTTCTTTTTCCTCTGGAACACAAAAGGAAGCATTTTCCATGCTCTTTTCCATGCTAATAAATGTGGGCTGAAGCTTTCACATTTTTTAAAAACGGGCCCCATAAAAGACACTATATTTTGAGTTTCCAATAGCTAAATAGTTAAAAATTGTTATTCTCTAATAATCTAGACTTTCTTCTATAAATTCCTTCATGTGTTCATGCGTTGGTGAGAGAAGCTATGAATCATTTTTTTCAATAATATGGTCAAGCTGGTTCGCAAAATCACTATGAATGATTTGTTTGGACTAAATTGTATTGATTCGGTTGTTGAGTTTAATATATAGCCTCAATGGGTGTGAAGTTTCTCAGTGGAAAATGTCACTCACATAAAGCTATATGACTTGAGAAGACAGAGTATAGTGCATGAGTCATTTGGACTACGCACATATGGCACTTCTGCATCCTTTTTATTAAGTTTCAGTCCATATTTATTGTAATTGCATGGGAAAGAATGACCGACACAGTCATTCTCTTTTGTATTCCACAGAGGAAAAAGTCATGCAGGTTTGAAATGACAACGGGTTGGTAAATAATGCTTTTGGGTCAGTTACTATTTTTAATTCCAGCCATCTTTTGTCCATCCACCCGCAGTCTGTCGATCCCAGAAATGTGGTTTGTTCTGCCAGTAAAGCATATTGGTCTTTAACAGATCACTTTAGTTGTGATCCCCAGTGGTTCTGCATGTTCATTGTTCAGTCAATTTTCTTTAGTCCTGGTCAAGGTCACTTTCTCGCTCTCTTTCTGTCACCTGAGGTTCTTCATAATGTATATAAATACCCAAAAGGATTGTTTGATTAAATTCTGGCATTTTCTACTAGCACACATTTCCATTCAAATTGTTTTAATGCTAATGCTGGCATGAGTGAGAGAATTACAATGAATGTGTGCCGCGTGCTCGTGTCATAGTTTAAATGTATAAAAATATCTAATACTTTTTGTATAATTATGCATGCAGAAAACAGGCTAGAATGTGCTTGGCCTAATGAAAGTATTTATCAGTGCTTTATAAATGTCTCGCTGATGAACGTCGTCACTCACACAGACTGCTAATGGAAATATGATGCACTATCCTGTTGTTGTGCCACAGCAGAGTAGCACTGATCTGAGAACTATAGGGGTGAGAGTTTCTTGAATAATGCCATATATGCCAAGTATGTTTTTAAAAAGGCATATATGTATTGCCCTTTGTTGTTCCTAAAACTAACAAGTGGCCAGATTTTTTTTTTTTTCAGAAGAAAGTAAGTCAGCCACATTTAGAATGACTTCAGTCATATTCATGTTTTTACAGTACTTTCCTTTCTTCTCTTCTATCTCATTCTTCTCTACTACTCAGCCAGATGCCCACTCCATTGTGTTGCAAATCAGTTGTTCTTTTTTGTTCACTTTCTGCTTCTTCCTCTCGTCTCCGCATTCCCTCTGACCTCCTGTTGTAGAAGCAGACGATTGTTCCCTCTTCAGAGCTTTAAGGCAAGAAAGACAGAGAGCTGGGGACAACAGTGCACCCTCCATGTGTGCTCTTTTCCTCCCTCACTGCATCTCAGCGCTTGCTGTTGTGCATCATGAATAAAAGAAAAATGATTATGACTGAGGGGAGTGTTGTTTCACTGTTGACCCCTGTCTAACCTTCTTTTGCTGTTCCACTTTGGACACAGTGAGAGAATGCAACTCCTAAAGTGCAGCTGACATGAATATGATTTTGCTTTATTTTTATTTTGTAGCATTATTGTTGGAATATATTTGTCCATGTAAATGTTTAACTTTCTTCTAAAATATTTATGTACTGCACTGCCGTTCAAAAGTTTTGGATTGATTTAGATTGGTTACTTGATCATGTTTCAATCAAGTAACTCAATCAAACAAGACTTTCACTTCCCATCATGCTCTGCAAAGGGGCTGAATTCAGAGAGTAAATGTTTAAATAAAGTGCTATTTTATGCATTTTTAACCAGATGATAAAATGGAAAGGCATTTTAATGCTTAATGTTTTGTTATGTTGGTATTTAAAAGTTTGAATGTTAGTGGGTTTTTTGGAGGTTACCATTGCTGTGAATTGTAGAGCATGTGCTTGGGGTGAGGACCTGCTAATGTCAATTAAAGATGTAATAATGATAAAAAAAAAAAAAAAAGCAACAACCATTTTGAGTATGCCTGGATGTAACAAAACCATCTCCGGGCTAGCCAGTAAGATATTGTAAAAGGATTGTAAATATTTGTAAAATAGTTTTTCACTAAATAAAAATAATCAATTGATCCAGAATACTTGTTTTGGGTGTTGCATATTCATTTTAGAATAATTAAACTTAATAGTTTTGGACATAATTAAGAAAGTTAACCTGATTTAACTAAATGCCATTAAATAACCTTATGTAAAACAAAAGTTTACTGAAAAAACCCCAATGTTAATTAAATTCAACTCAACCACGTGGAACCGTTGACATAAACCAAATGTTGACATAAAAAAAAAAAGATTAAGTAAATCCAACTTATATTTTTTTGTGTTACTTCAGTGTCACATGACCCTTCAGAATTCATTCTAATATGATAATTTGCTGCTCAAGAAACATTTATAATTATTATCAAGTTGAGTAAAATTTTATTAACAGTTGTGTAAAATATTTATTTTAGGATTCTTTGATGAATAGAAGGTTCAAAATAACAGCAAAATGATGGAGTAATGATGCTGAAAATTCACATTTGCATCACAGAAATAAATTACGTTTAAAACAATATTTTCAAAAAGAAAAAAGTTAATTTACATTTTAATAATATTTCACAATAGTACTGTTCTTTTTTAATATAAACTAAATGCAGCCTTGGTGAGCACAAGAGACCTCTAAAAAATAAAATCTTACTGATCCCTTACCTCAACACGGGGTCATCTTATTCTTGCTTGAGTTAAGCCTGATCTGCCTTCCTAACATAGATTATCAAAACTGATCTATGAAATCTATGAGCCAGCAAATAAGGGTTGATGATGTGATGCCCATGTTGTGAAGTCCATTTGGTGGTGATGGGTAATTTGGATGAAATATGTGTGCTGTGACCCATAGATTATGTGTATGCTGATGTGATGCCAACACAAGACGCTGATTCTCCCAGTGAAATAACCTGTTTTCTGCAATAGCACAACAATCAGGTTTGCACACTAGTTATTTTCCACCATATCTGAACAACTGCTTTGGCAGCTGAAACTCAAACAACTATTTTTTCCCCCCAGTGTCATGCTGTGCTTAGTCAAGTGTTCTTTGTAGTGTTATCACTCACTTGGTAAACAATATTATCCAACAGCACTTTCCACCATTTGAGAAACCGTGTCAATTTAACTCCCAAAATTAGCTTAGATGCAAAAAAACAAAACAAAAACAAGACAAGTTTTACTGCTGTTCTGCTACAAATTGTGTGAATTTGGAATAATGGTGAATGGCACTCTTAAATTACAACCGTCTCACATACCAATTAAAATAACTATATATAAGCAACATTAAAGCTTTTTATGGGACCCTAAGCAGAATTTTATTTGGGGGTCCCTTTGTGCCACCCTGTCGATTGACTACTGTCAATTCTTGAAAATTCGCACACCCATCATACATTTTATTAGCTGTAGCTGTGTTGCTTATACATCTTGTCTGCCTGTCATGTTTTTACCCTTATACGTTTTTTGCTTGTAACAGAAGCAAACCCAAAAGAGTGGTCAGGTGTTCATTTGCACTTTAAAATTCAAAATCTTTCAGTACTAGAATTCAGACTGGGATATGTAAAATGATTTTCAAAGTAGTCTCTTATGCTGAATATTCTCACATTTTTGATTACTATAAGATTCAAAAGAACAGCATTTATCTGAAATAGAAAGCTTTCAAAGAATCCTGAAAAAAATTTTTATAAAAAAAAAATGCTTAAAGGGTTACTTCAGCGATTAGCCTTAAGCTTTGTGTCAGTAGAAACCCGGGAGTATAATCAAATTATCGTACTTTCCCCCCTAATATCCCCCTGAGACGAGATAATTATGTATTTTATTCCTGGAAAAATTCCCCCGATGGCACAAATATCGTCATTTTTGCGTTTTTTGTGAGTTTTTGTCCAGAGGCTGAAGACTACAGCCAGCAGGAGGCGCTATTTCCACATGTTTTCAACATCGCACTCACACTCGGCTCGGGAGCTGCGGAGATTCATGTAAAGCGGAGCGGTGGAGAGCAAAGTGAGTGTTTCAACTTTTCAAATGAATTCCTATGAAAGTTAAGCTTCCAAAGACATGAACTGAAAATGCGCCGGACTGAACGCGTGCTGTGTATGCAGGCAGAGCGTGAATCCTGCGATTACCTCAGCTCAGCTCATGTGATGAATGTAATCCGATCCTGCTGCGTTTGCCATGATGGCGTGACATCCGTGACACATTAGAATCATGTGACACTGAAGACTGGCGTGATGGCGCTGAAAATTCAGCCGATCACAGGAATAAATGACACTTTACTTGATATTCTCATGGAAAACTTGCAATAAAATTGCAATAACATTTCACTGTAACTGGTTTTACAGTATTTTTATCAAATAAATGCAGCATTGGTGAGCAGAAGAGACAGATTTTAAAAATAAGAAATGTTGATGGATTTCTTTTAAACGTGAAACATAGTGATTATTTTAGCTGACAACAGATTTATAAATTATTCTCATTGCAAATTTTTGGAAGATGTTTGCTGCATGTTGTGTTCCCAAATGATAATATTGAGCGACTCAAGTAGCTATACAGCAACTGCAGAGAAGCATTTACTGTGAACACAATCTAAAAGCTATGCTGTACTCAGTCCAAAACATGCAGCACGTCAGATAAGATATTCGCACTAATTCTCCCTAATCACATTCTCAAATTCATCCATTCATAAAAAGCTTGCAACTGAGAGTAGCACTTACCATTGCAGCACTGATTTTTCTCCCACTTTGGACTCTGAACCCTGGCTAGCAAGCTAATAGTTTCCAGCTCATGCAGTTGTCAGAATCACAAAACAACAGTGGCCCACAAAGATATCAACCGAGTGTGTGTGTGTGTGTGTGTGTGTGTGTGTGTGTGTGTGTGTGTGTGTGTGTGTGTGTGTGTGTGTGTGTGTGTGTGTGGACTGGTAATCCCTACGTTATGGGGACAAAATGTCCCCACAAAGATGGCAATATCCAAAATCCTTGTCCTTGTGGGGACATTTTTTGGTCCCCATGAGAAAACATCTTATAAATCACAATAAGTGATGTATTTTGAAAATGTAAAAATGCAGCATGTCTCCTGTGATGGGTAGGTTTAGGGGCAGGGGCAGTGTAGGGGGATAGAAAATACGGTTTGTACAGTATAAAATGCATTACGCCTATGGAATGTCCCCATAAAACATGGAAACACAACATGTGTGTGTGTGTGTGTGTGTGTGTGTGTGTGTGTGTGTGTGTGTGTGTGTGTGTGTGTGTGTGTGTGTGTGTGTGTGTGTGTGTGTGTGTGTGTGTGTGTGTGTGTGTGCGGTTATGTGTTAAAGGTATAGTTCACCCAAAAATGAAAATTAGCCCATGATTTACTCACCCTCATGTAATCCTAGGTGTATATGACATTCTTCTTTCAGTCAAAAAAAAGTCCTGGCTCTTCCATGCTTTATAATGGCACTGACTGTTGCTCTGTTTTTGAAGTCAAAGTTAGGTTAAAGTTTATAACTAGCTCTATATAAAAACAGTAGAATTAAAAGGAATGTCCCTATTTAAAGCTAAGTAAACACTGTTTACTTAGAGCTAAGTATGCAGTTGTTTGAAAGATTTTAAACTGCTATTTGCTTGCAGAATTCTTGTGGCATAATGCCTTAAAACATCATTATTTATTTCAGAGGAGCCTTTATTGTGTTGATAGATAACCCACATCAGTGAAGCAGCGACTGTAGAATGAAGAGCAAAAACAACAACACAAATAGACAAAATTTTTCTTCATTGCTCACAATGAGCACTTTTTTTCAATAGAAAGCCTTTCTGAAATCGTGTTTTTGATAGAAGAATGTGACAAAGAGACAAGCAATCAAACAAACACCCACAACATCTGTAGACACACCTCCACCCGTTCCACCTGCGCTAACTTACACATGCGGCCCGTCACTTGCTCTCCACACGTGTTTGATGGCAGCGTCGCCGTGATTGATTCTTGATGGGCGGTACAGCGTGGCTGCTGTTTTTAAATCCCGATCAGATTTGCTTACGCTGCCATTTTTATTGCCCACAACCAACAGCTGACACCCCAGGTACCTCCCCTGACTGGTTGTGTGTGTGTGCGAGCCGCCACAAACGCTCTAAGTGCTCGCGTTTAATAACAGACGGTGATAATTTAAGATGCATTGGTGGAGAACAGAGCACAAATCACGGCGGTGACGGCTCCGTGGAGACAAAATGGAAGGAAGGGCAGTAGAGAGATAAATCACACTAGGAGGAAGGGAAAAAAATAACGGGAGAAGCAGATAGGGATGAAAACAAGGCCTTCCTGCTGCGGTGTGTTTGTGTGTGCGTGTGTTTGTATGATCAGTGATGAACAGACTGTGATGTCTCTAGTGAACGCTAGTCACAGCACATGCTCCCTCCAGTACAGTGTTTACAATGATCATTACTGCTTCACTGCCATTATAATGATGACCACAGAGACTAGGCTGGTTCTCCCTTTGAGATGTCTCTCTGTCTGGCAATGACCCACTCATACAGAACTTAGCAGGCCTGCTGGTGCTTTGGACCGAAGAGGTCTGTAATACCTGGGGTTGGCATTCCTTTTCATCTTAATTGCAGTTGCACAATTGGCAGGACATTATATAAATCTATTTTATGCTTTTTGGTGATAATCTTGTTAAATACTTGAAACAGTTGAGATTAAATGTGCGGTTGATTATGATTTCATTTTTTAAATTATCTTTAGTTAGTGTGTAATGTTGCTGTTTGAGCATAAACTACATCTGCAAAGTTACAATGCTCAAAGTTCAAAGCAAGGGGAGATTTTTTAATTTTTTTTAAGAAATCACTTTTTAAGGACTCTACAACAAATGGCTGGTAGGGACTACAACAAGCTTATTAATTTATTGCAATACAGCACGTGACACAAATGCAATTTCATCCTTTACAAAAAAAAAAAAAACTTTTATTCAAGTGTTCTATTAAGGCAGTGCTGCCGCTGCCACCACGCGCATCAGCAATCACGCTCGGGCACGGTACAAGGCAACCGTGCCTAGTGTGAGTTCACCCTTAGTATACTTCTTTTAAACTAAAAATAAGAAAGTGTACTTTCAGTTTACTTTTTGATGTACTTCTCAGAAATATACTTATAGGCCTACATTTTTTATTAATTATACTTGACTTATACTGTCGGAAAGATCTAAGTATATTTGGCCTGCACTTGTACTCAATATTCTGACCGAGATATACTTAAAATTATACTTTAGTATTCAAATTATGCTTGGCTGTTTAAATGTGTTTAATCTTTTGATTGAGTAGACAATTAAATATACTTTTTAAAAAATGTATCTGTTTACATACTGTCTTATTAAACTGCAATGTTTAAAAAAACGCCATAAAGTGCATATCATATGCACGCCAAAAACGGCGTACCATATGCACGCCAAAATGAGTTTTGGCGTATACACTCTCTGATTGCACACTCGTACTATTGATACGCATTTTCGTGAGATCGGGCTCGATAAAACATCTACTAATATACTGTTGTATATTTGCTTGCCAAAATACATGGATACTTTTAAATGACTGTCAATGGAGATGTTTTTTGTGCACAAAAAGTGGTTACAAAATCTACCTGCATAGGGTTACCCCATTTCTTTTCACTTTAAAACTCAAAAGAATGCAATTCTATTGTATGGACTTTTCGTAGAATGCATAGCTTCGTGCTAATGCTATTACATTGAGTAAATGGCTATTGGACGAATGTGAGTTGAAGAACTGGTGAGTGACGGTGTGTCTGTGTGCGTGCGCTTGCTCTCCCTGCTGGAGTGAGTACTAGTAAAGCATATCAGATGTGGCTGTTTGATCAGATGTTGGTGCGGTAAATAGCCAAACTTCTGCTGACAACTGCCATTTGTTTGGTGGACACTATCTTGTTTACGGGCCTCCATGGGGAGGAAAGAGATAAGGGCATTTTAGAATTCATTAATGTGTGGCGTTATCAACAGTGTCTCTCGCACATGTAGAAAGAGAGAACTCACTTTAATTAAAATAACGAAAAACAGCACCGCATTTGGAGGAAGCGAATGGGATTGATATGGAACTTTAGTCCAACTTCATTTCTCATAAGGAGCGTTCGGGACATCAGAAGTGTGCGCTTTGAAGCCTTTCCCACCCAGAAATGACTTTTCTGATGAAGTACAGGGGGAGGCTGGGAAAAGATGAAATTCATATTTGAAGAAGTGTGGCAGGCAGGTAGAGATACCATGCAGATCAGTGAGGCAGAGGGAGTTGATTTTAATGGAGCCGCTCTCTCACTCCGCCTTGGAGGTGGCTCTCCGTCGCTCATAAATCATGCTGACCCACTCCTCCGCTCCGTGCGTTTTCTCTCCTTGTTGTAATTTATGGCCCAGCGGTCAAATTGCTGCAAAAAAAGTCTTTCAATTTATAACTTTTAACCTCTGGACTGAAAACGAGAATTGACGATGAGGCAATTAAAGTGCAAGCGGTTTTTCAGCACACAAATACGCACACGGAAGGATGGCTTTCGTCAGTGAGATGCTGCTTGCCTCAATGACATTATCATATCGATTGTCACACACTGATGCCAAGATTTGCTAATATTAGATTAAGTTCCTTGTTGCCACTCGCTCTATTAATGGGGCAATAACTAGCATTTCCCATTAAAATGTGATGAAAGATTAATAATAATGAACATTACTTACGGGGTAGTCATTACTAAATGTCACACACTGATATGCAGTATCGACTCTGAGGGCTTCAAAAGCACCATTTTTTTATAGTGTTTAGCTCTAAATTGACGTTAATATCCTGTACTTGTTTCACAAGCCAATGTGAGCAACAGACAGCCAATAAAACAGAGAGCTATTGCGGCAGACAAGGAAATAAAAAGATACTTTATATTTGGCCTTCTAAAGTCTCTGATCTGCTCAGCCTCAGCTGACGTGCTACTTACAGGAGCGAATCTCACCCGTCAGACACCAGCTGTATAGATGAGTGAGTGAGTGACTGACTGACTGAAAGAGATTCCTTCACACAGAGAAAAAAAGGCCAGGGTGAGGAGAGCGGTGAAATCACCTGAGGTGAGGAAAGGCGAGATCAGAGATGAGGCAAGATGAGAAAACAGCAGTGCAAATAGAAGAAGATAAAGATGGAGATGGAAAGGAAAGGAAAGGAAGGGTCAAGAGAAGAGAGAGGTGCAGAATACCTTCTGCCTTTGACAGTGGCCATGTTTTTGGTGGGTGGGATAGGACAATATCCCATTCATGCAGTGATGAGGAGCTGCTCATCATATTACTGAAGTAACCTTGAAGTCAGACTTGTTTAGATGTGAGTTTAAGGGAGTGCACTGTTGAAATGTCCAGCCCTGTTATATGTTGTGTTTGGGTTGCTGATATCCTTACCAGGTTTCTTAACTAGATGTATCCACCTTTAATAGGAATCGCGTGTAGATGTAGATGTAGAACATACGGAAAATGAAACATCTAATGTCCAATATGCTACCAATAATGTTGTCTCTCCAATACGCTTCAACATCACGAGCACATATTAACAGTGTATAATGCATCTGACCGTGTGATAAACACAACAATTGCCTATTAGTCATAATGAAATAAATATGTATTTTGCAAAATATTATTAGAAAGGCAATTATTTAAAAACGAACATTCATGACAAACTACTGTATAAGTGTGCAAATGATTCGGACTTTAAAAACACATGATGTGAAGTGTTCCTTACACATATGGTAATCTAAAGTGGCCAATACTCAATACTATTTTTGTGAGTATTGTGGGCCCTATGAAATAATATGAGGTTGGGTCCCCTTCCGCACCAAACATACAAGCCAACCAGGCAAACCAAAATCTTTGTCTGCAATTGAATAATATATATGTATATCTTTGTTAAAAAGCACACTACCTGCTTCTCATCTCCATTAGCTTCTCTCTTTCTTTTCTCAGTCACCTTATTCTTCCTGACCTGCATAATTCCCTTTCCAAAGCTGAGCTTTGGTTGATACAGTCTTTGCAAACTGAATGTTTCTGTCGCTTGTGTAAAAACTTCTGTTGTAACACAGCTGTTTAGATTAGCTACACATCTTATCTCGCACTTTATGACCGTTAACTGAAGCGCTGGAATTCACGTTCAGCAGCTATGAACATAAAGCCTGCAGAACTTTGTATATGTTCGGTTGACTGTATTTTATTTTGACAATGCACAGGCTGCAATGTCAAATTGGCAGTGCTAGAACTGACATGTTACTGTGAGAGGCACAGACGCGATCACTTGGATTTATCCCTCAGCAGTGGAAACAACTTACTCTGTTATTTATGGTAATACAGTAGAACATTATTCAAAACAGTAAAGTGTGTTTAATGCAGAAATAAGCTGTAATTTTGCTTTATTTGTTACTCTTTGGTAGATTATACATTTACACTCACCTAAAGGAACACCATACTAATACTGTGTTTGACCCCCTTTCGCCTTCAGAACTGCCTTAATTCTACGTGGCATTGATTCAACAAGGTGCTGAAAGCATTCTTTAGAAATGTTGGCCCATATTGATAGGATAGCATCTTTTCTGTTGATGGAGATTTGTGGGATGCACATCCAGGGCACGAAGCTCCCCGTTCCAACACATCCCAAAGATGCATTGGCTTGAGATCTGGTGACTGTGGGGGGCCATTTCAGTACAGTGAACTCATTGTCATGTTCAATAAACCAATTTGAAATGATTGGAGCATTGTGACATGGTGCATTATCCTGCTGGAAGTAGCCATCAGAGGATGGGTACATGGTGGTCATAAAGGGATGGACATGGTCAGAAACAATGCTCAAGTAGGCCGAGGCATTTAAACAATGCCCAATTGGCACTAAGGGACCTAAAGTGTGCCAAGAAAACATCCCCCACACCATTACACCACCACCAACACCCTGCACAGTGGTAACGAGGCATGATGGATCAATCGAGACTCATCAGACCAGGCAACATTTTTCCAGTCTTCAGCTGTCCAATTTTGGTGAGCTTGTGCAAATTGTTGCCTCTTTTTCCTATTTGTAGTGGAGATGAGTGGTACCCGGTGGGGTCTGCTGCTGTTGTAGCCCATCCGCCTCAAGGTTGTGCGTGTTGTGGCTTCACAAATGCTTTGCTGCATACCTCGGTTGTAACGAGTGGTTATTTCAGTCAAAATTGCTCTTCTATCAGCTTGAATCAGTCAGTCCATTCTCCTCTGACCTCTAACATCAACAAGGCATTTTCACCCACAGGACTGCCGCATACTGGATGTTTTTCCCTTTTCATACCATTCTTTGTAAACCCTAGAAATGGTTGTGCGTGAAAATCCCAGTAACTGAGCAGGTTGTGAAATGCCATGCTCAAAATTGCTTAAATCACCTTTCTTTCCCATTTTGACATTCAGTTTGGAGTTCAGGAGATTGTCTTGACCAGGTCCACACCCCTAAATGCATTGAAGCAACTACCATGTGGTTGGTTGATAATTGCATTAACGAGAAATTGAACAGGTGTTCCTAATAATCCTTTAGGTGGGTGTATAATTTACATTACATTACTACTAGTACTGTTACTACTAATAAAACCGATCTCTGGGGGCCCCAAAAATGCGTGGACCCTTAGAATCATCCGAATGTCTTACCTAACGTGTGATGTAAAAGTGTTCAGCATATTGATTGGTCAGCAGACTTTGAGAGGTGACAGCATATACTGTTTATCATCCGGCCTTGATTCCTCAGCCAGATGGCTGCAGTGACATGCAGAACACACATCACACACAAGCTCATCACCCGCACTTTCTTTTTCACACACACTTTCTCTCTCACACATACACACCCACACACCAACCCTTTTACATTTTATGCATACTCTGATGCACTTTCTCAATATGCCAGTTGTCACTGCAAGTTACTGTGGCAGCATTTTGCCAGCTGCTTACCCATCCGTTGTAGCTTTTATCTTTTTCTCTTCATGGTTCTCTGTCAGAGGTCACACGTGTCAGACACTTCTCCATTAATCTTAATTCTGCCAGGTGTAATGCACTGTCATGTCTCTCTTTCACTTTTGTCTTTTTCTTATGTAGTAAATGCAGGGTTTGGCAAAATTCTGAATTTAAAAATTATGATGTGTGAGTTTGAATGGGAATATTAAGAGGAATTTACTGAATTGCAATAAAAAAAACAAAGAAATAATACAACAGAGAAATGTTATTAGCCATACATTAGTTATGCAACAAACAATTCATAATTTCGTTTTTAAATGTGCACTCAGTATTTTTTTATTTTTTTATATGTTACACTGATGGTAATGGTCTGAAACCTAGCAGCCATGAATCTCTTTTTTTTTTTTCATGATCAAAAGCTTCTGATAATGGGGGCTACTGAGATTAATCAAATTGCTCTCAGCTGGTCATGTGGTCTTAACAATTTTTGAGGCATTCTGCTCCATGTAAATCACATCTAATATCGCTCAGTTATAACTATATTAAACAGATTTTTACAAACATTTTATTTACCTGTAGTTTTTAATAACAAAAAAAAATTACCATGAATAATTTGACAAATTATTCATATTTGTACCCTGATATGTATGAATCAGTAATGAACAACTGACACAAGTTAAGGCAACTCTGCATCATGTTTTTGTCTAAAAAAATTAGGAATTTAAATCTGGAACTCAACTCTAAACTCAACTCTGAATGATGCACAGACATAATTGCATACATTTTTCTTTTCAAAATTCGCTGTGTAAAAAGCTTTTTTGAGTAAGCTTAGATCATGTGTCACTGTGCTTGCCTATATTTTAACTTATGGGAATACTTTACTATGTTGTTGTTTACTGGCATCATTGACACCCTAAGATTAAAGAAATGTGATAAAATATTTAAGAAATTGCATTCATGTTGTACCCGCAGTTCAAACACTATGCGAACGAAAGATCAGCAATCATACTGGGACCTGGAAGAGCATTCAGATAGAATACTCAGCATGATACTCACCCCAAAACCAGCCGTCTCATGAGAGTGACCTACTTATGTTCTCTTAGTTTTAACAGGGGCTCACAAGCTGTCACCCCGCTTTGTGTCATTGCAAAGAGTTACGTTAGAATAAAACTTCCGACCACAGTTTTGTTTATCTCACTGATCTCAAAGACAGCATCTGATCTGTAAAAAGTTACCCATCAGTGAGGCAGGGTTATATTTGTTTTATGTCAGATGTTCAGAGCTGTTCTGTCTCGCATAATTTGGCTGCGCTTACACACGTGTATATATATGTTATTTTGGCTCTGGACTCCCGAATGCCTATTTGAAACTGTTCTTGCTGTGAATTGACACATTCGCTGTGGTAGGCCGTTGTTCTGAGAGCACCATGACACCAGTCGTAATGAGAATACATGGTATTCAGTTGCAGAGACTCTCGTCCTCCAAAAGTAGAATTGGTTTTGAGCCTTTGGAAGGTCACATTGCAATGCTGTCCCACTTTACTGACACAATTAAACATTGTTAGGATGGCTGCTCTAAAAAAAATTACACTCTGCCCCTACACACACACACATGCGCACGTGCACACACACACGCATGTTGGGTTTTCACGTTTTATGGGGACATTCCATAGGCGTAATGCATTTTATACTGTACAAACCGTATTTTCTATCCCCCTACACTGCCCCTGCCCCTAAACCTACCCATCACAGGAGACATGCTGCATTTTTACCTTTTCAAAAACCATCACTTAGTGTGATTTATGACCTGTTTTCCTCATGGGGACCAAAAAATGTCCCCACAAGGACAAGGATTTCGGATATTGCCCTCTTTGTGGGGACATTTCATCCCCATACGTAGGGGTTACCAGTCCACACACATTTCTTCTGATGCTTTTCAATTCTCTTCTCTCACATTAGCTGAAAAGCTTTACAATGTCATTAGGAAGGAATTGTCCTGACGACTCACAAAATAGAAAGATTTGGGTTTTGTCTTAGACAAGGAATTATTAAAACCTATTATCTGTTGATTAAAATCCATAGCAATAGTTCATGTGGCAAAATCTTACATTTTATTTCTGACAAACAAAAGAGTAAAATGTGCTAAAGCAGCTGTCCTGCATGTCAAAATATGACAACACCAGATATTTTCATTGTAGACTTTTTGGGTTATAAGGGGACAACTTTGACACATCGTCCTGCCGGTATCCAGTAGTTTATCCAGACAGTTTATCCTTATTTAAGTTTTTTTAACCCTCCTGTTACCCTCAAATCTCATCTGACAGCATATCTGGTGGGTCCTGGAACCATTTTGATGACATTAGCAGCACAATGTCTACCCTGTTGTTCAACTGGGGAGCTGGACCATAATAACGTGAACTGTACATAATAACGTGTACTAGTGGTTCTCACTATACTACAGGTATTAGAGACCTAAAACAGAAGGAAGTTGTTTAAATATTATATTGAATATAAAAAAGGCATGTTATTGCATCAAATTGACCCCAAAGATAATAGGGGGGTTTAACTCTTCATCCAATCATTTTTAATATTTGACATAAAATATGTAATTTCTATGTCTGATTCTTACATTTATTCTGACTTATTTACACTGGTAAAGAGTTTGATTCTCATGCTAAACATGAGTTGGATGTAGGTTGGGTGTATTTCTGAACCAAATACACTCATTCAAGATGTTTTTGAAAAAAAAAAAAAAAAAATTGAGTATGGCCCTGTATGACATCATAAAGGGTGCAATTCCTTGTATGTGCACTTCTCCCGAATGAGTGCACATCAACCACAGCGAAAGCAAGAGTACACCCATCAATGATTTTGTTTGGGTTACGGAAGCCATCGGCAGGGCTGGCATTTTATTTTTAGACTACAAAAGCAACAAAGTCATTAAAGAAGTGTGTTTTTGGGTGTGAGGGAAAGATAACCTTGTTCAACCCGAATAACCCAGCATTAAGGAAACACTGGATGCAGATTGTTTTTCCGGAGCAGCAACAGAGTTGCAGCACAGAGCAAGTGTGTTTGTTTGTTCCCGGTCGAAACCACAGGCGATGAGTAAAACTGCATCAAATATCTCTGTTTTGTTGGCAATGGGCACATGAGTGCATATAATGTAAACAACACAAATGTATGGCGAATAGGACGTTATCCAGGGATAATGCCATGCTGTTTTGTGTGTTTGTGACTCTTTAGCTCCGCCCACTGCACGCCTCCATGAGTTTGGCTGTTTTCAGAAAGAATCAGTACAGTTATATAGTGTATAAAAGTGTCTTTTCTGAATATGATAAAACTCTTTGGAGATATGAAGGATGCAATACTACTCTATATGTACTCAAGATTGACAGAATGTACCCTTTAACTATTGTTTGTATTGTTTGTTGTACTTCCTCCCTGCTTCCCGCTAATGACAAGGTATACGGTAGGGGACGGTGTTACTAATCTTCTGAAATAGTACAGCATCTTCGGATCCAAAACAAGCAAAGAAGATCTGCATAAACTAGAAGGAGCAGATAGAAGAAGGCGAATGTGATCCTCAAACATTCAACTGCATATATTGTACATCAAAACCACCAAATGTTACTGGGAAAAATGTTGAACCCAATAAGAGGTAAAGACTGTGAAGCTTTGGGGTGTTGATGGACTCGATCTACTTTATCTACGTTTTGATCGTAGTTCTGAAACCGATCCAGTCTAAGTCCAGACTTTGACTGAAAAAGCAGAGGCTCTGTTCTTGCTTTTGATATATTGTATGTTCACATATTTATTCAACAAAATATAATGGAGGCCATGAAAGTTTTGTGATTTTTTTTTTTTAGAAAACGCAGTCAGGTAAAGAGTTTAATTCAAATGTATCTTGCAATTCTCTATTATGTTTTCTGCCTCATTTAAAATTATAATTCAGGAACTGAACTCTGAACTCAGCTGGGATGGTTCACAACCCTGATTCAAAGATAAAAATAAATCCAATTATCGCTGTCAAGTTTATTTGTGTAAAAGGCTTTTTGTGTAAGGTTAGTTTGTGTTGCTGTGCTTGCCTATAATTTTACTTATAGGAACGTGAATACTTTTAGTTTTTATTTGGCATTATTGCGACGTCTGGCATTACTTGGCATTATAGCGAGATGTTTTTTTCACCTATACCTGCAACTGTTTTTTCATCAATATATCTATGGCTGTACTAAACACAAAATAATTAGCATTCATGCAGAGCAGGCAAACTTTAGATACACAACTATTTGCTGTCCAAAAGAGGACAAAGAGAGATGTGACTGAGCGAGCAAGTGAGCGATTGCAAAAGATAATGAGACTAGTTTGTCCTCTATTTGTGGGTAATTAATGTCTTCACTTTGCCAAACCATTTTGCCAGATATCTACATGGGGACCTTACACAAAGTTGTTGAAGTGGGATGCCTTCCTCAGATAAGAGTGATATTGAATTATCTGTGAATGAGATTGCCATCAAGGGCTTCAGAGTTAATCAGCATATCGATTCTGATGGCGTTTAGTATGCTAATCAGGGTGAGGTGTGCCACTCCTCTCTTTACAGGCACACAGAGGCCAGACAGAGAGGAATGGAGAAAATACATTATCTATTGCAGTACATTACACAGTACTTTCATGACCTTTACAAGGTTGTGAAACAATGGCCTGACTTAACAAATATAGATGACTTCATTAAAGAGCTTAAAGAGAACATTTCCACACACGTCCTGAGCATGTAATTGATGGTATGTGTGAGCGTGTGTCTGTATGTGTGTTTCTTCAACTATGTGCGCTTTTATTAAAACTAACGTATTTCTAGTCTTTTTTAAATATTTGTAACATGCTCTAGGTGTTATTGTGTTGTAGATGACAAGGAGTTTAATGTTTATGTTGCACTTTATTCATTTTTGTGTTGGGGACTGTTATCAGTAACGGAATTACCTGGTATTGGAGGTTCGGGTTAAAAATGCAAAGAGGCTCCAACCCTGGGGTGGTTTTGGGGAAAGTGGAGAGAATAGGTCAGAGAGTGCCTAGCTGTTTCAAGTGCGGTTCTCTGTTCAAGTCGGGTGTGTACGCCGTGGGTTGTGGCCTACAACAGCCCAAATAAACACCCTTTTCACTAGCACGTCTCATTATTGCCTGAGGACACTACAATATACATGAAGGTCAAATTTAAAAGTGTCGTGGAAATATCTTGGAATTGTTTTGGTAAAATGATCCTTTAAAAAAATATATTTTTTCAAATAAAAAAAATTACATTTTTAAAAATTATGGTAATCTTAAAAAACAGTGATATAATCATAAACTAGTTCAGTTAGAGTGTCAATTTTCTTTACCTTATGGCATGTTTGATTGTCTTTTCCACCACAACCAACCATTTTACCACTGAAATTTGATTTAAAAAAATTATGTTGTTGTTGTTTACTAACAAGACAGTGGTGTTAGCTTGAGATTAAATATGACTGATATATGTCATATTTTAGAAAACAAAATAAACATGTATTTAAATATGACGTATGAACCGAACATTTGTGTAATTTCCAATAATTTCCTTTGGATTTTTTTCTTCATATTTTGTAGAGTGAAAATATTATGAAAATATTATTTAAATGTGTTTATTTAGTACACATTGAAATGCTAGCTATGAGATTTGCCTAAAGTAGCAAGACACTTTTATTCCATTTTATTACAAAACTGTTAAAAAAATTAATTTCCACCATCATAATTTACACAGTGCACAATTTGAGAAGTGGAGGAAATGATAATGATTTTCATGTGATGTTTAATGTGCTCTGTACTGTTGGACATCATTAGTGGACAAATTAATTTAGTGAGAGTGTGAAAAATGAAATTAGTTCATTAAAAAAAGGGCTAAAAGTGCCTAGTTGAAGAAACACCAGCATCCTGGTATAAAAATAATAAAAAAATAAAAAATAAACATCTATGATTATGTTGTTTATGAACACACACACACACACACACACACACACACACACACACACACACACACACACACACACACACACACACACACACACACACACACGTTGTGTTTCCATGTTTTATGGGGACATTCCATAGGTGTAATGCATTTTATACCGTACAAACCGTATTTTCTATCCCCCTACACTGCCCCTGCCCCTAAACCTACCCATCACAGGAGACATGCTGCATTTTTACATTTTCAAAAAACATCACTTAGTGTGATTTATAAGATGTTTGGATATGACAAGGATTTTGGATATTGTCATCTTTGTGGGGACATTTTGTCTCCATACCGTAGGGATTACCAGTCCACACACACACACACACACACACACACACACACACACACACACACACACACACACACACACACACACACACACACGTTGTGTTTCCATGTTTTATGGGGACATTCCATAGGCGTAATGCATTTTATACCGTACAAACTGTATTTTCTATCCCCCTACACTGCCCCTGCCCCTAAACCTACCCATCACAGGAAACATTCTGCATTTTTACATTTTCAAAAAACATCACTTAGTGTGATTTATAAGATGTTTTCCTCATGGGGACCAAACAATGTACCCACAAGGACAAGGATTTTGGATATTGCCATCTTTGTGGGGACATTTTGTCCCCATACTGTAGGGATTACCAGTCACACACACACACACACACACACACACACACACACACACACACACACACACACACACACACACACACACACACACACACACACACACACACACACACACACACACACACACACACACACACACACACACACACACACACACACTCTCTCTCTCTCTTTTGCTATCTTTGGGGGAGTAAATGTTTTTATACTTTACAATCTGTATCTTCTATCCCCCTAAACTAATCCTACCCCTAAACCTATCGTCACAAAAAAAAAAACTTTCTGCATTTTTACATTTAAAAAAAAGTATGTTTATTAATCAATTTCCCTCATGGATACCACTGCATGGCTGGTCCCCACAATGTAGGTGATTTTAGGTTTTACTATCCTTGTGGGTACATTTGGTCCCTATAAACTACTATAAACCTGTACACACACACACACACACACACACACACACACACACACACACACACACACACACACACACAGCAGAGTCTAATTTGTCTGTGAGTCTGCTCAATAAAGATAACAGAGCTTCTAGCAGCTGAAATGAATTTGTCTTCCCTTCACATTGGTATCGCCGACCATGTCCACTAATTTGCTCACACATTCCTTCAGTAAGCAGTGTCTTAGACCACTCTAAATCTTTATTACATATTCACAGAAACAAATACGAATCCCATTAGATCAGGAAACAAGTTTTAAACCAGCATTTACCGGAGTAAAATTAGGTTGGGAGTGTATCAGATTTACAGTGGATATATTTGAACACAGTGCCTACTTGTGCTGACATTCAAGGATTTCACAGCTAAAACTCGTTCACTCAACTCAGAAAACCTGTGCGGCGGAAGATAGATCGCAATGTTCAAAGACGCCTACGAGAGGGGTCATATGACAAAGGATTTGCTCTCTTTGAGCTAATAAGCGCAAGAAAGTATGAGAAATGAAAGCAAATGACTTTGAGGATTTAAAGGGAGGAGGGACGTCCTTAATCACAAACGCTTCCCCTCCTCATGCCACTATGGGTCTTTCTTCTTCCTCCTCAGCCTATTGCTTTCTTCCTCATCCCTCTCTTCATTCCTCTCCCCCTGTGTTCCAGAGAGGGAGTGAGGATCTCCCAGGGGCTTCTCACATCTGCTTTGATCAGGGTGTCAGTGTGAGTGTCTGTGTGTTTCTCGTCGGTGTGCGTGTGTGCTAAATAAATCATTTACACTATGAGTACCCCGCTAGCTTTCAGGCCTCTCTAAAGACTTAC
Source organism: Gobiocypris rarus (assembly GCA_023029165.1). Classification (NCBI taxonomy): domain Eukaryota; kingdom Metazoa; phylum Chordata; class Actinopteri; order Cypriniformes; family Gobionidae; genus Gobiocypris; species Gobiocypris rarus. The sequence continues at coordinate 23,278,595 of CM040932.1, forward strand.
ATCATGCAGTGCCACAAGGACATTTTTTGAGTCCCGCATCTGCGGGATTGACAATGGTTTGGATGGCCCCCTGTGGTGTTCCTGCTTGCTCTCTGTCATTAAACACTTCCTCTCTGGAGGAACAACCCAGGAATGAACAAATCTGATGTCATATCTATAAACATTGGGTAATTTGAGTTGTCTTTGATACTGAGCATGTGTGTGTATCCAAGGATCTCGCTGTATTAGGGCCGTCTGGATGCGTTATCGAGAGACGTGTTACTGACAGGCAATTCAGCAACATGGTGCAACACCTTGTAGTCCTGTGCAAACAGACTTTGACTTCAGAGAGAAAATTGCTGTAAGTGGAGTTTTTTGTTCGGATGACTATAGCAGGCTGGTTTGTTTTATAATTCTTGCTCTCTTCAGTCAGAAAGTGAGCTGATAGACTCATCATTACCATCCCTTGTTCTAACTCAGTGCTTAATTAACTATAAGAAAAACATGAAAATCAATCATGATATCTGCTCATCACACCTTGTTGTCTAGTTTTGGCTCACAGCACCGTTATTTTAATGTTGTTGGCTCAATATAAACATCAGTGGGTGTAGGCTGTCTCATTTTCTGGTTCCAAAATGTTGATGCAAATGGCTTAGGTGTGCATAGAGTCCTGTTTTCTCTTTCCCGTTTTGGATCAATTTTAATTTACTGTTCTAAAGTTTGTGGTGGATAAGATACAAAATTAAAAATAAAATAAAAAGTTTCTTATAAAGTCTCTTATGCTTACTTCACGAGTTCACACTTACATATAATTTATGGAGAATAAGTTTAAATGCGTATTTGGCTTGCTATCCAGGGGGAGGGCTTTGAGTTTGGCCCGAACCCGGAATACCCGTATGTAAGTGATTAGAACTAAAAGAGAAGATGTGGAGAAGGGGTGGTGGAGGGATGCTGGTAAACTGTCAATGAAACAGAGGTAAGACTGCTGTGTATTTATACCCCTATTATTGTTGATTAGCTGAGTGCTCTCCACCTGTGTCAGTTATCAGAACGAGCTTCTCACGAAACTTGTTTATAAAGCATCAATAAGGGTTTGTCCACTCTTGGCATGGTTCGAATTGCTCTGTTAGTGCGGTTCATCTGAGTGAGTGTGGACACTGCCATCCGAACCCTGGTGCGAATCAATCACAGAGACCGCTGAAAAGACGGTCCGCTTCCAAAACAACTGTACTGCAGTTTGAATGATTAAATGAGCACAACACGGACCAAAGACATGCATAAGAACCAAAAACAGGAAGATGAGACCCTAAAAAGGACAGAATGACAAATATGTTTCTTGTCATAGTCTTGATGTTGCCCATCACAGTTCGTACAGGCATCAGAATTGCATATCCTTGCAGCAGATCTTCGTTTGTGTGTGTGTGTGTGTGTGTGTGTGTGTGTGTGTGTGTGTGTGTGTGTGTGTGTGTGTGTGTGTGTGTGTGTGTGTGTGGACTGGTAATCCCTACGGTATGGGGACAAAATGTCCCAACAAAGATGGCAATATCCAAATTTTTGTCCTTGTGGGGACATTTTTTTGGTCCCCATGAGGGAAACATCTTATAAATCACACTAAGTGATGTTTTTTGAAAAAGTAAAAATGCAGCATGTCTCCTGTGATGGGTAGGTTTAGGGGCAGGGGCAGTGTAGGGGGATAGAAAATACGGTTTGTACAGTATAAAATGCATTACGCCTATGGAATGTCCCCATAAAACATGGAAACACAACATGTGTGTGTGTGTGTGTGTGTGTGTGTGTGTGTGTGTGTGTGTGTGTGTGTGTGTGTGTGTGTGTGATGGGGCCATTCATGCCACAGTTTTGACTCCTTCACACATTTTATAAGCTCTTTACCAGTTCTCAGTTGGTCAAAATACAGTACCATTATGTGTAGGCTGCGCACATACAACGAGCACATTTAACTCACACACAGCATTGTTTTGGATGTTCAGTAAGTTCTGTCTCAAAATAGGCAATGCATTGTGAACATATCCATATGCCTTTAGGTTCGGTGTTAAAAATGCAAATCTGAACTGTAAGCAAAAAAATGTTTTTAATTTTTTTTCTGGACCAAACAAACCAAGTGAACCAAAATACAAGTGTGAACACACCCTAAGGCTGCATTTATTTGAACAAAAATACAGTAAAAATTATACACACCAAAGAACAATAACACTCGGATTTTAAAGGAGTTATTTCATTTGTTTATGTCACTAATGAGATTCCTTGAAATTATCACATATACTTTAAAACAAAAGATTAGCAGGGTCTGTTTAATGTGATTAAATCAATACTTTTTCAGTCCTGTCAAATAGGTAAATAAATAAATAAATAAATGCTCAAGTTATACGTGTGAAAAGACCCACTTCAGCTAAAGAAAAAGGCTGGCAAGAAAGATGCAGAATGTCTGTAGCACAGCTAATCATTTGTCTAATAAATGGTGAAGGAATAATTTTGTTGTCAAGGATGTACAAAATTTGCCAACATGGACTGTTCCAATCACATTCAACTTTTGAATGTGGAGATTGGTTTGTGAAATATGTCTGCGCTCACTGTAAAATATACAGCATATTGAACTTAAAACAAAATAATAAAAGAGACTTTATAAGAGATGAAAGTTTGATTAAAATAACAGAAAATTGTTAGTCAGTTTGCTAAAGTTTATTTTAAATAAAAATGCTTCTAAAAGTTACTTGAAAATCCTGTGCTGTTTAAAGGGACACATTTTGCCATATTTTGACAAGTAGGGGTAAAGAGCCCCTTTGTCCTCACTTTTGCATGATTTTTTTGTAAAGTTATTCTTTTTGAAGCAATTTATGTTCCATCAATATTCAGTCAAAATAAATATTTCTTCAAAAGGACAAAAAAACAAAGAAAACATTTTCTTTTAGCCCTAATGTACCCCATTGTTTTTTTTTTTTTGTCTCTCTCTTTGTATTAAAATGTTTGTGATCAGGATGTAATATGCATATATTGTTTCTTATAGATGGATATAACTTATTTTTTATTAACTCTCTCCCTCTAAAAAGTAATGCCAATCATTATGCATTCCTTTCATTGCTAATTATTGTGATAAATATTAATTGCAACATAATTTGTTTTGCTATACTTTACATTTGAATGCATTACAGATATCACGGTTAATTAAGTAAATTAGTCTGCTAGAGACAAAAATCTTCTCTCTAACTTTAGAAGTTTTTTTTTTTTTTTTGGAAGGCAGGCAACAGTATATCATTAAAGTATGAACCTGTGTTAAGGAAGAATATGAGGTAGATATGACTTGTTTTGAATTTCTTTCTTTTCTACTTTGTTTTTCTTTCACCACAACAGCCCAATGACTAAAATGCCCATGCATCTCCTGCCTGGTCTACTGCCAATTCTCAGGAAAATGCAAAACACATAATTAGTAGCCAAAACAGCATACGCTTGACTGTGAAATGTTTGTATGTTTGTTTTATGAGGAGCTCTGTGCACCTGTCCATCTCATAGTTAAATTTTTACCTTTTACACTAGTTCATTGAATATGTATGTCTGACTGGAACATCTCCAAATTGCTTCTAGATGCTAATCATTTTCTTTGTCTGTCAGGGTGATTTTGAAAACGTATTAAGGCCAAATGTAAAACTTGTACATTGGAAATTAATAAAGGTATCCTTTTGTGGCTATAATGGTAAAACAACCGCTAATGGGCTTGTTTCATGGTCTGACTTTAGAAACTAATTTCATTCTCAATAGAACCAATTATTATTATTATTATATATTTGTTTTATATATATTAAAAAAAAATGCGTTGCCTGTCTGTACTTCTGAATTTTTATTTTTGTGTGTGTGCAAAAGATGAATTATAGCAGCAGGAATAGGGACTAGGCAGCGTGCACAGATCGCTGCATGGGCAGGGTCAACTGTGATTTGGGGGTGGGGGTGGTGGGGTGAGGGTGTTGGGGTTGGGGTGTCGGGATTGCTTGTAAGAATCGCATTCGGACGGGATTCTGTTCTGGCCAGGAACAGCGAAAGGACACTTTCAAATTCACTTTCAAATCCAATACCCCCTCCCCCACCCCCACTGGGACTATAAGTGTTTAACCCTTTCACATGTACATTTTAAATATTCTGGCTGTCCGACCAACATGAGTTTTTAAGGACCCTTATTTCTTTATTGTTTGTGACACCACAGTCACAACAGTGCTCTGTGACTGATGATCTGCTATTTTTCCTTTTTATTTTCACAAATATTCACAAAATGCTACCTATAGCATGAAATATCTGATATTCGATTGTAAAATATGGGCAAGTTGATGTGTTTTGTAACAATTGCTTTAGTTTAGCTATGCGTAATGGGCGCCGCCATTTTAGTTTGTGCTGCAGTTCAGAGAATCGGATCTATTGGATTTACAACGAGTGAATTCAACCACCTCTCCCAAAGTACATGAAAGCAAGTGGCTGATAATTTTTGAGAAGAAAAGAGTAAACTTTAAAGTTTGAAGTTAAAGTACACAATGTGTATGTGCTATAAATAAAACTTGTCTAATTATAATGGAAAGGATTATTATTGTTGCTTCCATAGACATCAGTGTGTATTTTACAAACCTAAAATAAACATATGTTGAAAACACAATAGTTCTTGTATATACATATTTTAATTTAGCAGTTGATCACGTGATGCACTAAGTGTTCTAATCACACTGGTGTGATTGTGCGTGCAAAAAGGTTAATATGGAGTTGGCCCACCTTTGCAGCTATAACAGCTTCAACTCTTATGGGACGGCTTTCCACAAGGTTTAGGAGTTCATTTATGGAGATTTTTGATCATTCTTCTAGAAGCGCATTTGTGAGGTCAGGCACTGATGTTGGACAAATCTCGCAGTCTCCACTGTAATTCATCCCAAAGGTGTTCTATTGGGTTGACGTCAGGACTCTGTGCAGGCCAGTCAAGTTCCTCAACACCAAAATTGCACATCCATGTCTTTATGGACCTTGCTTTGTGCACTGTTAGACAATTACGAAGGGCACAGGTAAATATGACATTTCTTATAATGGGTTTATGTGAAGATTGTTCTAAGTTCACTTGAAATTGATTTAGATCTTAATTATACTGTAATTATACATTTCTATATCATTGATGTATACATTTTTATATCTATATCATTAAAAGTTAAATATATATATATATATATATATATATATATATATATATATATATATATATATATATATATATATATATATATATATATATATATATATATATATATACAATTTGCCTATTACAACAAATATTCTAAATATACTGTATTTAAGTTGCTTAATTTGGAGGGTAACTGTGAATATATATATATATATATATATATATATATATATATATATATATATATATATATGAAGAATTTTGTCTGAGAAGTAAAATTACACTTTCATTTTATAATTTCTTGAAACTCATTTTGTAAAAGAAAATAGTGAGAAAATCTTACAGTGAAATTAGTATCATGACTTGTATTGCATCATGGGATTTATTTATGTATAGTATGTGTATAAAATGTCATAATTTACAATTTATCACATTTTGAAATTATTAAGTCATAGAACACATGCACACACACACACACACACACACACACACACACACACACACACACACATGCACACGCACGCAAACCAAAATAAGTAATTGTGTGTGTGTGTGTGTGTGTGTGTGTGTGTGTGTGTGTGTGTGTGTGTGTGTCGGGGCTGTAGGGGAGGGGGATTGTCTGTTCATTCATACAAACCCCTGCCAAATGTCTGTCAGAGGATGTTCTGTTCCCGTCACTGGCTCACACCTGGGTTTGTCAGCACAGATGTGTGTGTGTGTGTGTGTGTGTGTGTGTGTGTGTGTGTGTGTGTGTGTGTGTGTGTGTGTGTGTGTGTGTGTGTGTGTGTGTGTGCGTGTGGTTAGTTGCTTGCTTGTCTATCCTTTCTCAATTTTATCAGTGTCATTTATTGATCAAATCAGGGACTATATAGGCTTTGATCACTTATTTGAGCAGTATAGAAGCAGAAAAAAATAGAACATTAAGTCATTAATATTATATAATTACAAATAAACATTTTTATGATACTGTACAGAGCCAGGGAGGGACAGGTCTGGTTCACTTTGTTGTTGAGATCACGTACTATAATATTTTCATGGTGATTTTCTCATGGCCATGGTAAGGTCTTCCTTATCACATCGTCATAATGTCTTATGTTGAAAGAATAATCTCTTCCAAGGCCCTGTTTCACATACAGGGTTAGGCCTTAGTTCAATTAAGGCATTTAAGTAGGCCTTTAGCTTTTATAATGTGCCTTAGAAAACATTACTGGTGTGCATCTTAAAACAAAACGATGGCACTGACATATTTTAAGATATGTTAGTGCAAGTTGCTTTAGTTAAAACATCTCAAACATGCATTACTGTATTCTAAGACTAGCTTAAGCCTTGTCTGTGAAACCAGGGTATGTGTTTTATTTTGAGAAACAACCCTTCACTTACTTGAACGTTATTGTATTTAATTTCAGTTAGGTTAGTATTAGTTATTAATATATTATAATGGATAAATAAAAATGTAATTTGTAGTGTTGTTTTGTTTTGTTCATTCACAGACATACATGATTAAATGTTTTTAGTGGTGGGCCGTTATCGGCGTTAACGTGCTGCATTAACGTGAGACTGTTATTGGGCGATAAAAAAATATCGCTGTTAATCTATTCTCAAAATTGGGTTGGGAGCTGGGTCTATACTACCCAAGCCATGATGACTTTCACCGTGTCAGGCTTGCTCGACACGACACTGATTCAGATGCTCGCTGAAGTGTCTACAGACTGATCGACGTGGTAGAAGACCATATCCTATGAGTAGGATAATTGAATATTATCAATCTCATAACATTATTTCAGTGTAAATTATTTAATTTGATTGGCAACAGCCCTATATAGTGTCTTATTCTAATTTAATGTATAGATCAAATTTAAGAATATAAAATGAAAGCTGAAACACAGCCTATATATAATAATATTAGGGAATATTTGCCCTTCATAAAAGGTAAAAGTATTACAAATATGCAGATTTAAATATGTCAAAGCTGACTGAACACTGGTGAGAATATTGCTTCAGAATAAGTTATACTTACAACACACACATACACAAAACAAAACAAAACAAAAACAACAACAAAAAATCCAGACAAGCAGTTTTTAATCATTGCTGGGAATATCACTGGTAGGTAGTTTGACCAGAGTATTTGAACTAGCCAGTTGAATCCTGCTAATTTCAGCAGCTATTCTGACACTTTTTAGAAAAAACTAAAAAATATTATTATATTATAAATATATATTATGGAATATTAATTTGCCTCTTCCTGACATCTTTGAAATAGACAAATACAATAATTAATACTATGCATTAGCTGAAATAAAATATAATGAAATAGCCTAGGCCAAAGGTTCACACACACACACACACACACACACACCAAAATCTCGCTCTGAACTCAGATCAAAACTTGAGAGCCCTGCCCTGATATTTTAGCGCGGATGTATTCCTAGCCGAATTGCACTGTAGGGAGCGAGAACGAGTCTTCGAACCTGCGTGTATGCCCACTGTGAAATTAACGTCAAGCGTGAACGCTGGCATCCGAACTCGAGTCCTGACGAGCGTGACTGACGTAGCCTACTGTAAGCAGCTGTAAATCTCATTTCTGCTCGTCGTTGCAGTACATTCGCGGCAGATAGACGCAAGTGTCATTACATACTAAAGCTTTGGTAACAAAATCAACGGTTCAAAAACAAAAATATGAAAAGTTAGGTGAACAACGCTATTAATTTTGCCACCTTCTTGCTCCTTTTGTTGCCAAGCAACGGGGTAAACAGCTGATGCTCTGATGACGCAACCGCACCCCGGTTCAAGACCCAAATAATATAATATGAACAGCAGGGGAGCAATCGAACTTGGGTTCGGTCAGGCAATCGAACCAAGTGTGAAAGCACCAGTCATTATTTGAGTAGCACACATAATGAGCCATTTTAATCTAGATTAATTCCAAAATTAATCTAGATTAATCTAGATAAAAAAAATCTATGCCCACCTCTAATGTTTTTGAACACATTTAATCATTTAAACATTTTAAATGAATCAATTCTTGTTTGCAACAATTGAATACGTTGTGAATGATTCAGTGTTTTTGAAGAGTTCAGCGTCAAAGCATTATTGATGCAATTGTTGGCATTAACAGTATCTTCAAAACATAAATATTCCCACAAGTTAGTTCACCCAAAAATGAAAATGCTGTCATCATTTACTCACCCTAATGCCATTCCAAATCGGTAAGAATTTGATTCATCTTTGGAACACAAATAAAGTTATTTTAATGAAATCTGATGCTGCTTTCCAATTTGCCTACTTACTGTGCCCTAAAAGTACTGTTGTGTGTAAAGAAAAATACATACTTTAGAGTAGGCAAGCTTTGCGTATTTAACAAACAGCTCTGCCACTTTGTTATGTGCATCCTGTCACCGTGTTTAAACTGCCCTGTCAATCATCTTGTCCCAGTTAAAATCCTCCACATTCAATTTGATTTAATTTCCCGTTTGAGAGAAATGTATATAGCACGTTGATCTGCCAGTCGCAAATCTTTAATGTGGAGAACTCTCCTCATGTGTTTGTAATTTGCATTATGATGCATTTAAAAGTTAATGACCAAATATATTTAGCAAAAGTTCACAATGCTGTTGCTGAAGAAATGTGGATAGCATTGAATAAATATGTATAGTTTTTGTCAAGCTAGATACTGATTATTCCAACCCAGGCTCATTGGAAATACGTGACTCTGCCTACATTTTTGCAAACCCTGAAATATGTACCTCCAGGTACGTTTCCCTGCACAAATTAGACTATGCCTGTGTGTGTATGTGTGTGTGTACAGGTTGGATTATTCACTCAAACCCCTTTATCTAAACCTCTCCACTTAACCGTCAGACTAACCGTGTTTTACGCTTTAGCACGTTTTATTTGCGTTTGTAGTTCTAATCAAATCCTTGTCCAATGTGCAATGGGTTATGGGCAATATTAGCCGTTATAGTGTCCACGGAACCGGAAATTCAACACTATGATTTGGTTCACATTAATTCTATCAAATACAGTTTACTACAGTATCAAAAAATTCATAAAGAGATCGTAAGACTAATCCATATGAATCAAGCAGTATAGTCAAAATTTTTCAAAGAGATACGATCACTTTATATAAGATGAACATATTGCATTTAGACTTTTATTCACATATAAACATTGAAGAGCGAAAATAAATTGAAGCTCAAATGTTCTTGCTTGACTCAGGAGAACAACAAATAAGTTCTTGAAGAAGCTCCAGTGTAACACCCAAATATGAACCTCATCAGTGCTATCTCACGACTAATTCGTAGGTATTTTACGAGGTGGCTAATTCGTACAAATTTGTTTTGTCTAAACGTAGGTTTAGGGGAGAGGTTCAAAATAGGTAATTCGTAAGAATTCATACGAATTTGGCTAAATCGTATGAATTCGCACGAGGGAGTTTGCGCAAATTCTTACGAAATAGTCACCTCGTAAAATATGTACACTCAAAAAAATGTCTCTTTAAACTAACTTAATTCAATTATGGACAGTGGTTCCACACAGGCAAATTATTTTTTATTGACATTATTTTTTTTTTTTTATCTATTCAAGCGCCTTGTGTTGTGACAACACAACTGAATGAAAAAGAATCTATGTGAAATAGTTATGTTCAACCTAATCAATGGAATTGCTTCCATGTAACTTAAATCGGTTAAGTTTAGTAAACATGATTTAGTTTATTTAAAATTGGCTAATTGTGTTTCACTCAACCAACACAAGGATATTTGTTTCAAATAACTTATTTAAATTATGGACAGTGGTTCCATCAAATTAGTTCTAGTTACTTTAACTCAGTGGTTTCTATTTAAAGTTATGCCATTCAAAGCAGAGCAAAACCATTCATTTTGTTTGTGACTGTCTTGTAGAGCCATAAAAAAAATCAAGATATCAAATGATCAGATTTGTTAAAGGGTTGCAATTACATTCAATAAACTTGTGCAAATGCATTAACATTAGCTAAATTACTTCTACAACATCATACTTTTAAGAGTCAAGTCATTCTTCTGCAAACTGAAAAGTAAAAAAAAAAAAAACTCTATAAAACTTGTTAAAGGATAAATACATTTAAATTAAAGGGTTAGTTCAACCAAAAATGCAATTAATGTAATTTATTTACTCACCCTCATGCCGTTCCAGACATGTAAGAGCTCCATTCATCTTCGGAACACAAATTAAGATATTTTTGTTGAAATCCGATGGCTCAGAAAGGCCTCCATTGTCATTTCCTTTCTCAAGACCCATATAAGGCACTAAAGACATAGTTACAAAGTCCATCTCACTACAGTGGCTCTACAATCATTTTATGAAGCAACGAGAACAGTTTTTGTGCGCAAAAAAAAATCTAAATAACGACTTGAATAGTGATGGTCGACTTCAAAACACTGATTCATAATGTTCCGAAGCTTCAGGAAGCAGTCTTTTAAAGGAGGCCTTCCTGAGCCATCAGATTTCAACAAAAATATCTTAATTTGTGTTCCAAAGATGAACAGAGGTCTTATGTGTCTGGAATGGCATAGTAATAGATTAAAATATTAATTTACAAATGTTTGGGTGAACTAACCCTTTAAATGATGTTTACAAAAAAAAAAAAAAACAATTGCAATTGCAAATGACATATCACTGCTAAAATGTACTATAACTCTTTTATATAAAATAACAGATGCACTGAGCACCAAATAGGCAGCTTGCAACTGAGTTTAACAATTTTGAACATGGATCAATACAAAAACAAGTGCAACCCCAATAGAAAAATTTAAATACTGGCATTTCTTTTTAACATGAACATTTTTGCATTCCAGGAACAGTCCTTAAGCAAACATAGAGAAGAGCTTGGTCTTCAGTGCTTGCACTTTGGATAACTTGTTGCCATCTAGTTCCAGTTCCAGTACCTCGAAGGGTTAGGAGGGTAGCTCAAGTTTAGTCTATATCAGTCATGGCTGTTGCATATGGGACACTGCCAAGGTCCTGAAGAACCTTTTGACCCTCTAACACCACTCCAACATCTGCTGGGCTGTCTTCTATGTCTGCCCCTTCAAGTCTTATGACATGAATTCCCATCACCGTCTTCTGGATCGCCTCCTGAGTGCTGACAGTGTCTGCATCCTAGAGGGGATATTTGAGCACTGTTAAATTCCTGTGTATTACCTTTAACAAAGAATTTAGCATGCTGGAAAATGCAGAAAACATTTAAAAGCACATCCGTCATAAAGAATACCATTTCTATTAATTTCCCACTGAATTATGCGATCTGAAAGAGCTAAAACAGTGTTCATGCAGTGAACTCTGTCTCTTCTTCCTAATTTTATGTCAGATATGAGTCAAGGTTATTATAGTTTTGCATTTTTCATTAGTTTTTATTTTTATTTCGTTTTGACTTTTTGCTTTCAAAAGTTCATTTTAGTTTGAATTAGTTTTTAAAGTGGGTTTGCTAGTTTATTTTTATTTTTGAAAATGCTTAGTTTTAGTTTAGTTTTTACTAATTTTAGTGTTTGTTTTAGTCTTTTGTTGTAAAATTGGGTTATTTGTCAGGGCAAGATTCAAAAAGGTCAGAAAAAGTATTGTGTAAATAACTCAACAAAAACATCATAAAATGTTTGAAAAAAAAAACTGTCACACCCTACACTGTAAAAATCCAACTTATGTTTTGTATGACACATTTAGCTTTTAAAGTTTATTCAACTATTTAAGATGAAAAAGTTGAGATAACTCAAATAAGTTGAGAAAACTCAGAAATGTTCTGCAGCTGGTTGCCTTAAACTTTTAAGTTTTCTCAAATGTACCCTATACAATAGCCTACTCATCTGATTTGAAGCAGCCAACATTCAGTATAAGAGTAAACAAATGACATAATGTTATTTAATATTTGCAGCTTATATAGTGTTTTGACATCGACAACAAAGTGCATTTTACCTCAAACATGCAACTAGTTAACTTTCTAAAGTAGCAATCACTTCTCGGTCGACATGAACACACTGACAAAATTATATTCAGAAATCAAATTAGTTTTATATCACTTTTTATGTGATTCTGTAAAGGTGTTCACGAGGTACCAACCTTTGCGAACTTGCTTTCAACGTCTAACACTTTTTCTATTGGAGACCGGGTGTGTGTGTGTGTGGCAGGAAAGGAAATGCAGCTAAACGTTATTTTCTCTGTGATAGACATTCATAAAGACGAAAACTAAGGACATTGAATCTATTATTTTATTTTAGTTAGTTTTGCCAAACACACATTACAGTATTGGTTAGTTATTGTTTTTTGTAATGTCAAATTTTTAGTATTTCAGACAGTTTTTAGTTTGTTTTCATTAACGATTATAACCTTGGTCATCACGCACTCATTCGTCTTCTAGAGCTGTAAATCATCTTAGGTGAGTGAACACGACTATAACTCCAGTCCTCTGCATTATGCTCTGTGTACACTTCCTCAATCTGTCTCTGTGAAGAACATACCAATTCTACATTTCTACGCGTGAACTAAGAAGCTAATAAACACACAACAACAAAGGCATAAGGTTCTTGTGTGATTTTTCATGTGATAAAACATGTCAGCAAAACTTGCATTTGTGTTTTTTTATGCATGCTCATGGCCATAACCCCAAACCAAAAGTGGTCAGTGAGAGTTTTGTTAAGTGCAGTTTTTCATACCTGTGTAGTTGGCACCAAGAGGTTTTTAAGTCTTTGTCCAAGGACTCCTCCTCGGTTTGCAAACATCTTCATTAATTTTCCAGAGTATCCATCGAGCTTGGCAAAGAATCTTGACAGCAATGGGATTGGCGTAATTATCTCAAATTCTTCACAGATCTACAAACATATGAAACAAAATGTTACCAGAAGTATAACAGTAAACAAACTTAACTTAAACTAGAGCGCACAACTGCATGAGCTTATACGGAAGAGCCACATGCCTGAGCTTGTATTTTGGGTTAAGCTGTGGTGGTTTGACATTGTGGAAAATAGAAAAATTGAAACAAAATGTATTTGCCTTTTACCTGTTAGGGATGTACTGTAAGAACATTTTCCCTCATCGTCACATGACAGTGTGTGTGCACTGTGTGGGGCCATGAATGAATGAATGATTGTGCCGCGTGCAAATTTTACTTTCGGTTTAGAATTAGGTTACTTGAATGGTGGGTTCATTAGCCTATTATTCTTAATGAAAAATCCCACAACAAAACAGTACAATAACAAAATCACTTAAATAGTTTTACATTTTGCTTTGAACACACAATTTTTCAAATACATTTCCAAATAAATCTAATTATTAAACTAAATTAACCAGACTAAATTCTTGATGATAATCGAAATATATTCTGTTGCATTATTTTTCTGTTTAACATTGTGAAGCTGTTTTGAAACAATCTGCTTTGTTAAAACGTTTTAGAATGCCTGTTAACTGCTTATTTCATTAACGTCGAAGTAACTGAAAAACATTTTGAACATTAATATATTGCCAAATAATTTGTTCCACAATAAAGTTCTTTACATATAAGTGTTATACACTAATTTACAGAGAACCATGCACTTTCCACATGCACATTGCATGAATGAAATCACCCAATAATGGCGCAATAAACACATTTCACACAACACTCGATAGTTAAACAATATAAAGCATCCCAGAACAGACTTTACGAAATATTAACAGAAATGAAATATTTTGCCTTTAGATAAACTTGATATTTTCTTACCTTGCTACCTTCTTCGCAACGCGTGCAGTTTTCATTCAATACGTTGGAAATCGTCACATCCGTTTTTTTTTTTTCGCGAATTAAACCCTTTACATTAGTTTAATGATTGATAATTAAGTTAAGTGGAAACTCATACATGTTACGTTTTTTAAACGCAATACAATAGTGTGTTGGTGGTAAAATAAAGATGTGTGTGTTATTTTAACAAAAAACATTTGGGTAAAACATTTTTTTGAGTCTCGAATTGCCGTGAGATCGGGCTGAGCTTTCGTTTACCATAACATAATAAAATATTGTAGACCTCTCATTTAGCTGAAGTTACATGCATCCAGGTTATGTTTGAGAAGAAGACCTGAGGAAAGATGACAGTCTCCAGGGCCTGTGAAAACCAGAGGGTCTTCAGATGGAAGCTCATGGTGCTGCTGGGAGGCAATATTCAGAGAGGACCACTCTCTTTCTCTGAAAAAGTTTATAAAATGCTGTAGAACTTCACAAATAAATTATGGGCATGAGAAGAAAGAGTTTACAATTATAAGAAATATAGATTACAAGGAGACATTTATTAAAGGCAGTAAAGGGGTGTTCTAGCTATACTTGCTGAACATTTGCTGAAAAATGTCCCTAAATATTAGTCTAATAATTTATCTAATTTATGTTGTTGAGTTGCATGGTTTATGTATTTATGAGGTATAAGTTGTATTGCTTATTTGAAGCAACAGTTCACCCAACAATTAATTTTCTGACTTCATTTTCATACTCTCATGTCATTCCAAACAGTTTTGCAGAATGTGGACGCTGCTCTTTTTCATTCAATATTTGATCAAACTCTAAAAAGATCCAAAAAGTTTTATGTATACGAGTTAAATTCTTATTATTTTCTGTAGTCTTCTGAAAAAGCAAGAAGATTAGAAGCAGACCAAAGTTTCAGTATACTGAAAATGACAGCTTGCATCTCTGATGTTTTCTACTGAAGTATGGTACTTTTAGGGTAATGCAGTATGGTCATTACACTTGTTTTGTCTTTTTGGATCAAAATGCTTTTAGTGTATAGAAAAGAACAGCATGAAAGAAGTGGTACAGAAGTGTTCCAATAATTTGCCCCAATTCAAAGGGCTAGATAATAATACAGTACATGAAAATAACACAAATCGGCTGTCATAATGAAACTCACACAAAGAAAAGACAATCCACCAGTGGATGCTGACTGATTGGTTTATATTATGGTGTTATCAAGCATTCCACGCACATACAAACACACACAAACATATTTGATAATTCCTAACGCAGCTCTAATGTTCCCTCGGCTTCTCTGGAGGTAAAAAGAAAGCAAATCAAAACAGACTCTTCATATTTGTTTATTGAAAGAGTGAGTGAATGAGTTTGATTAAAATCATTAAAGCATGGCACACTGTTAGGGCTGGAAATGAAAGTGTGATTACCTCCGCCATGCGTGGCTGACTGTGAAAGAAGAGGCATTCACCCTGCCTCTGCACCCTATTTACTAAAGAATAATGATGTGCTTATAAGTTCTCCAAACTGCCAATTTGTTGCTTCTTTTACAAAACATATTGCAAGCTATCCTGTAGTCCTGCTTATGTGTGGTCACGGCAGACAAGAATAAATAAATTGCTAAGTCAAATGACGGGTGACACATCGTCCAGATAGATAGTGGTGTGATGACGAAATGTCAGGGCTCACAGTACACATGTGAATGAGTTGGGACAATGACCATTTGCTCATTATCTGTGGACAAAGTGCTAGTAGTTAGCACTGGCCGTATGCTGAGGCATTTCAGCTTCAGTACAGACTCTACTGTAACATCAGCGACATTCCCTTAAACAATGAGATATTATGTGGAGAATAAGAAATGATGTACAGGTACACAGCAGTAGCGTGCACAGACCTCCGCGGGGGCAGGGTCAGTACCGATCGCGTTCCAGGGGGTGTGGGGGTGTGTGGGGGTTAACTGTGGTGCGAAGAGGGCACTTTCACTTTCTCTTTCAAAGGGGCAGGGGCTTGAAGATCCCCCTCATGTGCACCACTGGTACAGAGACAAGGACTTTAGGAAGGTCAGGATGAACTAATATGCAGTTATGTTTTACATCCAGTGTTCAATGATTTCTCTAGTTGCTCTTAAACACAAGTGTCCTTGCTTACCAGACTGGCTTGATAATCACTTACGGGTGTCTCTGAGACACATTTGGAAATATAAACTGTCAGTAATGTATTCAGCTGCCATTCTCTGGAAAGGGTAAGTAGAGTTCTGAGTATCAGACATTTAGTTTTCTTCCATCAGCCTGATGAAAGAACAACTACTGTATGTCATGATAATTATGTCAGTGTGGAACAATAACACTTCCACTGCAAAATTGTATTCCCTAATATAGACAGTTTGTTCTATAAATTTGCTACACTTTCTTGTTAACTGTGATTAATAGAAGTAAAATGCCATCTCCACCCCTCCTCCCCCTCCTCCTCCTCCTCCTCCTCCCCCACGGAGAGTCAACATGTCCTCAGTGTAATCTTGTTTTTTACCTCTTGTATAACTCGTCAAACCCTCTACCACGTTCACAATTTCATCCGGCTCCCACAGGGTCAGGAGCAAGGCAAACTTTTGTAAATGGCATTGCATTTGTCAATGCTTTTATGAAAACATCACTCTGTCCTTTGCTATTCCGTATATACACTACATTGCCAAAAGTTTTGGCACATCTGCTTTTATATGGACATGGTTTAATATGGAGTTGGTCCACCCTTTGCAGCTATAACAGCTTCAACTCCTCTGGTAAGGTCTTTACTTGCGCCCCTATTTTTGAGCATTTTCTGAAAACAACAAACCCCAAATAAAAATGTCTGTAGCACTTTTACCCTATGGCCTATGTTCATAAATATGGTCTTCTCTTTTAAACTAGACACATTGTTACTTTGTAAACTTTGTTACCAAGAGTCATAATAACTCAAAGTAGTATAGGAACAGAGTTTTTATTTATTTATACACATATTTTTTTTAATCAAAATTCACTTAGAGAAAAAATGGAGAGACTTAATGTTAAAGGCGTGAAATATCCTGATAAAAGATAAAACTGAATGTCTTCAGAATTTCATTTAACCCTTAGCAACTTAACCGATCAAACACACAATTTTTACAATTTAATCTCTTTAAGGACCCAGGCAGGCTCCGTGGTGTTTAGTGTCCTCACTGTGATTCAGCACCCTTGTGCCCACTCATACACTTCAAAGACACTTGGGGGCTGATTATTCTCAAATCAGAGAACATTACAACCAACAGGCATGCAATCCCCTACAGAAATGGAATCCACTAATTCATTGACTGGTCTGTTTAATGAATGAACATGCATTTCCCCGGTACATTTTATGTATTATATTGTTTAGTGTTTTGCATTCCTGATGATGAAATTACTAGTTAATGTTAGCCCATCTATCTGCTGTCTCCTATCAAAATATTCCTCATTTAATGACTTGCACTTTTGTGGACATCACTTTCTCATAGAATTCAGTGTGTTTTTGTTATATTTATCAGCATATAAATGATCATACAATTTCCAGCTTAGTCCATTTATGTTAATGTATCAGCCTTTCAAACAAAGGACTCTCCTGCATGAGAATAGCACGTTTGTCATTGGTCAAGCTAAAACTTAAAGGTGTGACCTCTGGGGAATTGAAAAGCCAACACGTTGTTGTAGTAGTGGCTGGAATTCCATTCCCAAACGCTGTTCATGTGACACCTCACCTGGCGTTGCCGGCACAACCGTGCCGGCCAGCCCCACACACATCAAGCCATGTGAGCCTTCTTAACCATAACAGAGAATCTGCAAGTTCACCGTCACTTCTTCTCTCAACACGGAAGGAATTGATTGCAACTGCAACACCACCTGACCATTTTCTCCTGCAAATGTATAGACGCTCTTCAACAGCTCAGGCAAATGCAAGTCACGTATGATACAAAATCTCTGTTTATTTAATTCAAGCTTTGAACCCCTTTGTTCAAACAAAGGAGCTTTGCAGTCATAACTGATGGTTCTCCCCAACCCGATCTCATGGCAATTCGTACATATTTTACGAGGTGGCTAATTAAATGCAATTTATGCGACCTCACTCGTAAATCAATTCATACAATTTTTACTAAATCGTACATATTTGTGAGTTGGCAAATTCGTATGAATTGTCAGAATGACCTACCTCAACCCCGCCCTAAACCTACCCATCACTGGGGTTTAGGCAAACGCATCTGAATTAAATGCAGTGAGGTCGTACAAATTTATGCGAAATAGCCACCTAAATAAAATATGTACGAATTGGTCGTAAGTGTTGTTCTCCCAGGTGTTAGACTCTTTTTCCATAGCTTCATTCCTCTGTTCTGATCCGTTTTTTCAGTCCCTTTAATTTTCCATTCTACCCCATATATGTGTAATTTTGTGAATGCGTTTTTGTTGGAATAATTATGTGTTCGTGTTTTAGTTGAATAACTCTGGTGCACATTCGCATGAGTTGTTTCTAGTCTGCTTCTAAATAAATTGGCTTGCAGCCTCCTCTCTAATTCATCCCAAAGGTGTTCTATAGGTTTGAGGTCAGGACTCCGACAAGTTCCTCCACACCAAACTCGCTCATCCATGTTTTTATGGACCTTGCTTTGTGTACTGGTGCACAGTCCTGTTGGAACAAGTTCCACCAAACTTTACACTTGGCACAATGCAGTTAGGCAAGTACTGTTCTCCTGGCAACTGCCAAACCCGTCCATCAGATTGCCAGACAGAGAAGGGTGATTTGTGACTCCAAAGAACATGTCTCCACTGCTCTAGTGTCAGTGGTGGCGTGCTTTACACCATTGCATCCAACGTTTTGCATTGCACTTGGGGGTGTAAGGCTTGGAAGCAGCTGCTCGGCCATGTAAACCCTTTCCATGTTCTTGAGCTAATCTGAATGCCACACAAAGTTTGGAGGAATCTGGCTATTGACTCTATAGCTAGGAATCTAGCTATTGAGCTATTGAAAGTTGGTGACATCTGTGCACTGTGCACTTCAGCATGAACTGACCCCTCTCTCTGTGATTTTACGTGGCCTCCCACTTTGTGGATGAGTTACTGTTGTTCCCATTTGGGAATATGTACCATGGGATATTTAGTAGTGAGACAATTTCATGACATATCACGTTACCATGCTTGAATTCACTGAGCTACTGAGATTATCGTATTCTAGATCCATTGTAGAAGCAGTCCGTATGCCTAGGTACTTGATTTTATACACCTGTGGCCATGGAAGTGAATGGGACACCTGAATTTAATGATTTGGAGGGGTGTCCCAATTCTTTTGGCAATATAGTGTCAGAATACACAGTGCATCACAGTTTATTGTGTATAGGGCTGCATAGCCGCAGACCAGTCAGGGTGCCCATGCTGACCCATGAGCACATGAGCATCAGAACTGGACTACGGAGCAATTAAAGAATCACGTGGATGGCCAGGTGCTTTTGCATTGCTTACCTGTGGAACCTGGCAACAGGATCCACTTTGGGAAGAAGGCAAAGCTAGTGTAGGCAGTGTTGGTCCGTGTTCTGCTGGAAAGCCTTGGGTCCTGCCAACCATGTGAATGTTTCTTTGACACATACCACCTACCTAAGCATTGTTGCAGACCATGTACACCCTTTCATGGAAATGGTATTCCCTGGTGGCTGTGGCCTCTTTCAGCAGGATAATGCGCCCTGCCACAAAGCAAAAAATGGTTCAGGAATGTTTGAGGAGCACAACAATGAGTTTGATTTGGCCTCTAAATTAACCAGATCTCAATCTAATCAAGCATCTGTGAAATGTGCTGAGCAAATAAGTCCGATCCATGGAGGATCCACCTAGCAACTTACAGGACTTAAAGGATCTGCTGCTAACATATTGGTGCCATATACCACAGCACACCTTCATAGGTCTAGTGGAGAGAGAGATCACAGGGGTGCTTTACATTTTAAAGGGATTGTTCACCCCAAAAGGAAAATTCGTCCATCAGTTATCAGCATTGTCTTACAGCTGTTTCACACCGCAAGCATGAGCGTGAGCAAGAGTTGTCACAGCAGCAACTCAAAAGCTACACATAAGTGAGCATTTCTTTACAAAGACAACTTCTATATTTGTTTTTAGAAGTTTGTAATTTATTTACTTGATAGTTTTGAAACTTTGTAAACATGGGGAGGTGTAGGCTACAACATTTGCATGGAAATGATGATCAAACACAACCAAGAAAACAACTCCGATCTTGTCGTTTCAGTCATAGTTTGATATGTTCACAAGACAGCAAACTCTGCAAACTCTCTGCAAAACCAGTGTAACAGAGCCTATATAGCCTACTTGTCTGTGTACTATAAAAGTAAGTTTGCATAACATATTTTCTGGCTAGTTACCTATATTTAATTTTTTTTTTTTTTAAAGTATAATACGCCACACTTTCACCTACTAATAAAAAAGTAAACTAAATAAAGTTTAAATGAGTACATTTTCTATACATATTTTTTATTCTTAATTTTCTTTTGATGACCTAGACATGCCTATTGTGTGCATTTTGATCACTTTTGTGTGAAATCATAGTTGTGTTATCCATCAAAAGTGTGCTTTCAATATAATTGAGTGCCAGCAGTGCAGTGAACAGACACTGCGCCGAACCCGCCACTTCACACTGCTCATGCGAAACTTCTGCTTGAGGTGTGTATGCATTTATTGGTTAACATGCGCGCCGAAAACAATATGCGTTGCTCATGCGCCGCTTACGCGCCACTCACGCTTACATTGTGAAACATCTGTTATTGTTTATGCATAGGTCATACGTAACTTTTTATAGATACAAAAACAATTTATTTATTTTTTTGGATAGATGCTGAACCATGTCAGTGTTTTATGTGTCTAACTCACCTTTAATAATATAATATAATATAATATAATATATATAATATAATATAATATAATATAATATAATATAATATAATATAATATAATATAATATAATATAATATAATATAATATAAATTAATTTGTGTGATATCTCTGGCAACTCCGTGGTCATCATACAAAAATAAATGTGGTCAATGGACAAGCAGTATCTTCTGTATTTTGACAGATTAACAAAAAAGAAAAATTGTAGGGTGGGGACTTCGGTGTGTCGGTTGTTGATTGGATGTTGAGATGTGGGCGTTACACTCAAAAGTGGATGCAGATCAAGCTCGGCTTCCCTAATAATGTCACAAAATTAATGGTCAAATTATGTACTATTGTATTAACATTTTATTGACTAAAAATGCGTTAGAAAACGTTCATCTCAAAGACGAGTTCGTTCAGAATCAGTTAACAGGTCGGCTGACTCGATTTCCTTCTCATACATTCCCGCAGCGTCACAGTCCATTTCCCTATTGAAGCCCAGCGTCCATTGACTTCAATGGGGCTGCTTTGAAAGTTTTTTTTCAGCGCTTCGAAACTAGACAGTCATTGGATAAACGCTGCGATTATGTTCCGCCCACGGACGCTCAGCGTCTCTGTGGGTGAATGGGGAGTGGGCTGGCCCGGACTCCGAGCTTCTGCGTGATGATTGGCGGGTCTGTCGAAGACTGCATCTCCTTTTGACTGACAGCGATTCTGTACTATAAGGAATCACTGAAGCTATTCGCGCTCAGTCCCATCGTGGATTTCTCAAGTTCAGTCGAAATAAAAACTGCTGCAACCTATTTCTTTGATATTTGCTTGGCGAAATTGCTTGATTTTCATCATACATTTCACACAATTATACACCACATTCCTTGTTTCAGGAACGCAGAATTTACTTTTAAATAAATAGACAATTTTATGATGTAGGCTGAAAATTAGCTTCCCCTCTCTGACAGACCAGTAGCTGCCACTGATGCAGATGAATGTGAGTTGCAGGGGTGGGTTTAAGTGCACCACATGATTGGGTCCCTGCATACATCAGCAGAGAGTTGACAAGTCGGTTTCACCAGAAAATCCAGGTATGACATTTGAATTAAATATCAAAGCATAAAAATATTAAACATAATGCAAAAATATTAAATTTGTATATAATTACATACATTTATAACACTATAATTTGTGCTTTGTGACTAAAAAATGACTTTTGTTTCGGTGAACTATCCCTCAAATGCCTCAGTTTACCCTCTTATTATGTTATATAAAGTGTCTATCACAGCCATTGCATTAACACTACAAACTCAAAAGACAAACCGCTGGGCAAGCAGCCCCATTTCAAAGACTTTACAGCCTTCTTGCACTCTCTGTATCTTAACCATCCTTTACTTGGAGAACTGAATGATCTTCACACAATTTCCCTTTTGTGTGATTGTGTTGCAGAATGAAGCACAACAAGAGATAATCACAGAGATAATGTACAGCAAACGTGTAAGCGTGTGAGTCGAGCCAGTGTGTGATTTATTTCTTTCCAGTTACTATTAATCACTCCATGCGGCATCATGTGTGACACAGTCAGAATACGGACGTGAATGATGATAGCGTTCTCCTTGGTTGCGTCACAATACCGCATTATCCGTTTAGGCAGCCCACGTTGGCAGATACTCAATTTCGAGTCATATATATATTTTGCCATTTTAATTAAATATCACAACCCACGATGTGTCTGGACAGGCTGCTGTGTTAGATCTTACTACATCTAACAAGCATGATTCCCTTTCATGTTTGGCAGCGTCCATAACCGCAAGGTTGAAGTCCAGGACAACACAGCTTAGCATTTGCTCTGGCATAGCTCATTACCTTGTTTCATTAACACAGACTCCCACGTCCATGTGGTTGTTGGCAGAGAGATTTGAGAGCGGGGTGTGTTTGACTACCTCGATTATGTTGTCTAACAGTATGTTGCATTATGCTACGCACTAGCTAGGATGGTTGCGGCTTATCTAAATCAATTTGTTTGTTTATTTATTTATATTTTTTTTTGCTTTGTCCTATAATCGCCTTCTTCCTGATGCCTGCTTTACCAACATAAACACACTTTGGGAACTGTAGGACTGGCTTTCAGTTAGCAGCAGCATTAGCTCCATTAGATGGCAGTGCAGCTTGTCTTTAGCAGGAGGCACAGGTGAATGGCTCGAGATATCTCAGAGAGCATGCCTTAAATTTACCACCAACACACATGCTGCACAGACAATGTCTCGTGTGAAATATCATAATTTCCAAAACATCCCATAAGTGGTAGAATTCTCTATTGCCATGGCAACAAATCCTTTGAAGAGGAACTCAAAAGAGGCTGTGCCAGTGATGGGTAGCGCTGTTTGAGTGTGAGAAGAGATGTCAATGCGTCTGAGCTGTGATATTTGTCATTGTTACATGGAGAGGACCGTGCAGAATTTTGATGAGGAAAAGCCATTAGCGGGTCACAAGCAATTTTCTGTTGCGACTAATATTTTAGACATGATTGAATCAAAAAATCTGAGGCATTGTTGTGAATTTGAGCGCTTTATTTCTATGTGGAGGTTTTCAAAGTTAGTCTGACTATAAGCACTGAGATTGTCAATAATTTCCACAACATTGAACTTTGCGGTTAAAATAACTAGCCTCCATGATGAACCTGGAGGTTTTCCCTGACATAAATATACAGAAAACATCTCCAACAGGATCAGTCTGTTCTGCTTTGAAGTTTTCTGGCGGGCGATATCATAATGCATTGTGCTTCTTGATTTCTGTCAGGACGCGCAGTGCTCATAATACATGTCAGAGGATTGAGGTGGTAATTAGATACAGATTGTTTGTCAGTTTGCCACAAAGACAGGATAAGTCGCCTCCTCTAGCCTCCAGGCTTAACGGAGAACAGGAAACATGGCACAGACAGAGGAAAAAGGATGGAGAGAGTAAGAGTCTCTGGAAGCACAGTGAAACATATTGAAAGCTTCCTTTTGCCTCTCCCCCTAAAAGCACTTTTTTTCCCGTCTCTGATCAATCCTAGCCTCACAATACCAGACAGTTGCTCTAAATCTATTATTTAGAAAGAAGAGAATTTCAACATCCAAAGAGACCTCAAATGAGGCCGCACAAATAGCCTGGTGGTGTAAAAGTGCCACTTTAGGGATCTCCATTCAGTCTGTCAAGACATATCTAGCTAAAACCAGACAAAATTAGACACTTTCAGCACCTGCTTTCCTCTACAAACGGCTATTATTTCTGCACATTCACTTTAGTCATGTTTCATTGGAGCATGTGAAGCATGACTTTCTGTTTAATTCACAGGTACTAAGATCATTTTGGTGTGAATGGGTTGTCCTTTCAACATTTTCTTCCTAAAAAGAATATGTTCTAATAATGTCTGCTAAATGACTAAATGTAATGATGTAATGCTCACAAACAGAACATAATTGACCTTCATATAATGTACATTTATGTTTCAATTTCTTGTATTGCTGAGCCAAAATGGTGATAGTCTGTGTTCTATAATCATGCAGAGAGTACATGCAGTGAGCATCAGTGAGAGCTGTTGCTCTCCATTATGGAGCCATCATCATCACACAGTGAGAATCTTAAGAACGTCGCTAACTCAGTTAGCTGGATTTGATTGGTGACGATTTCGCTTGATCTTGGATGATTTTGTTCTTCGAAGCTCAACAGGTCCGTAAACTTAAACCTGCTTGGGAGCAGGCTTATTTAAAGCGACACTGTGTGATATTTTCCCCCATCTAGCGGTGAAAAGGTATATGACCATCCAGTGAATATTAGTTTCTGTTCCTCTCAATTCCGATTTCGTTTTAACTCCTACGGTGGCCGATTTAGTCTAAGATTAACATTTACATTTTACGTTTACATTGTAATGTAAATGTACATGGCTTCATGGCTTCCAGTTCGATCAAGTGAAGAGGTTACTTTAGAAAACTATTATAATTTGCAGTTATTTAATTAGTCAGTTAACATGTAGGTTATGACAAATGAATAGTTTTACGTTTTCGTTATTTTAACATCAGCTATCAGGTTCCCAGACGAATGCAAGCTAATCTTAGTAAAGTAACTTTTATCTGTGCTATCGTTATTCTGTATGTTATGCGACACCACTAGCGTAGGCAAATTTTACATTGTAGGCTATATCAGTCTCAAGCAATCCCCCTCTTCACATTCGCCACGGTGCCATCGAGTGTTAAAACGCGAAAGGCGAAGCTTGAATTTACGGGTATGTCCCTCTTTGGCTAATGTACTTTCAAGATGGAGGGGCAACATGGGGACGCGCATTCGAACCCCTCACCCGTATGTATTTACAATGGCATATTATACACTTACGATAATACTTTATTACTTGAAAGAAGTAAATATACATTAATGAGCACATATATTTTTTAAATAACTAAGTGTTTTTAGCTAAGAATAAACTAAAAAAGTTACACAGTGTAGCTTTAATGTAAACAGGATTAGATTGCATCTTTTTGAGCACCATTGATACTTAAAATCTGTCCCAGACACAGCTATTTTATTACAAGAGTTCCTTATTGGACATGGGGCAATAATAATTTTAAATAATAGGCAAAATAATAATAATAATAATAATAATAATAATAATAATTAAAAAAATTATTTTAAAATAATATTATAGTATTGTGTATAGACACAGCGACTTGCTTGAGAGATTTATTTGTGATGGAATAATTACTTTATAATTTTATTGGAGTCTTACACACATGCTGTAACGTTACTTTGATTATTTAAAGGAGGGGGGTGGGGGGTGAAACACTCAGTTTCAGTCAATCTCATGTCAATCTTTAGTACCTATAGAGTAGTATTGCATCATTCATCTCCGAAAAGTCTTTAGATTTATTATATTTATAAATCTTTTATTTATCTTTCCGAATAAAACCGAGCGGATGGAGGTGCATCCTGTAGGCGGAGCTAAAGAATCACGAGTGCTCCTGAAAGCTGTGACATCCTTAAATGTCTGTGACATCCTCTCTCAATCTGGTCGCGCGCACGCCCTTCCGGGAGAAGAGCCTATACAACGAAATTCGGCCCCATTTGACGTCACACAGGCCCATACTCGAAAACAACTTTCCGAAACTTGTGAGAAACCGGAATAAGTATTTTTGACACAGAAATACTCCATCAAACGTCCATCTTATTTTTTAAAACTTTGTCCATGTTTAGCATGGGAGTCCAACTCTTTAACAGTGTAAAAAAACTCAGTATGCATGAAACAGCATTTCACCTGTCTTTAAGTGATAATGGATATTGGAGTAACTTGATGCAGCACAGAAGCAGATAGCTTGATCTTGACACTTAAGAAACTTTAATGAATAGGCCTGCTGTCACGTAACAAATTGCTTCAAATTGAATAACATTTTTTATGATTTGCTAATTACATAATGTAAGGGGTGTACAAAAACTATACAATCACGGATATTAAATAATTGGGAATCATGTTTAAAAAATGTAATTTATTCATTATAACTTTTATGTTGTTTCCTTATAAAGTTTAGAATTTTTTTTTTTTTCATGTGTCTTTTTAATTATATGATGTCATTACGTTGCTGTCTTGCCGCCAACCAATTGCTGTAGTGCTCAGTTTCAAGTATCCATACATCTGCCCTCTTCAGGGAACACAGGCATGCGGTAATCTCAGGCAATTTAATCCAGGTATTTTAATCCAATAAACCAATTTGTTTGAAGAACCAAATTAGCCAGAGATCAGTTATACAGATTAGAAGATCTGGGACCCTTAGGTGACAGTTGTTTGACGTGATGCTAAGCATTTCATTGGTTATGAAATCTTTATTGACTGCTTTAAAAGTAAATTTTGGTTTTATTGATAAGTGGTACTGTCTATTTTTTTTTTCAGAATGTTATTTTGAAAATATCTGAAAACATTTTAGTTTGACAACACAGTATCAAAGTGAACTTACTACTAGCATAGCTAGGCATTTATTTTGAGTTTAGTAAGAAAATAAGTTACAATAGTTGCATGTAAAGTTCTGTCATGACAACTCTCTGAATGTTTATCATGGTGGGTATGACAATGTTGATATATTTGGTCTTGGCGGAATATATCTTCTGTTATTGCTGCAGAGCATGTACAGGACTTGCTACTGACAATAAATACATGCCACACTACTGTGAGCAAGTAAGACATTCTGCTGCTGTACAATAGAGCGTAAATTAATTACCCATAGCAGATATAAACAGGTAGCACTGGGGGAAGGTGGAGGGTTTCTGAAAGTGCTGCACTGCAAAGCCAAATACTAATCAAGTACTTGAAGGTTGAGCATGCAAGCTCATTGGCTACTACAGCAGGAACCATTCAGCTGTGCCCTTTAGAGAATATGATGGCAAGGACCTATTAGCCTGCATCATCTAGAGTTTCATGACAGAACTTTGTATTTGCATGCTATTGTTAATCTAAAATCATTTAGTAAGTTGACAATTTTTTTGTTGATGAATCTTCTAGCCCATGATAGAAGATCTACTAAAATAAAATACTTTAATATTCTGTTTATACAGGCAGCAGCCCCGAGAGTAGAATTTGCAGAAATAATTGCAGTAATGAGACTATACCTCTTAATATATATATATTTTTTTTTTGACAGTTAAGAGATCATTATTCAGGTTAGGAATTTGAAGGGCAGCTGTGAAAAAAAATCTAAAGAGCTAATGGCACTGGAGATGTAAATTAACAAATTAGAGAAAAAATGAACAGAAAAAAACGGGAAGAGAGTGCGATCTATATTATTATTATCTCTCTGTATGAAGCATGGGAATAACTTCATTCAACCACACAAAGATAAATGTTTTGCTAAAAGATGTACAATACACAATCTCGTCCCTATAAAGCGACGGTCCAACCCTTCATTCCCTGAACCCTGCAATCGTCAGTAACGTTCTGAAAATCCAATAAAAATATCAATCACTGCTTACAGTTTCTGAAAATGTTCATTGATTAGCCAGTATCAAACTCACCTGACGTTCTCATGTTGAATTCCTAATGAACGAGTTGATGTCACAGTAATGTCTCGAGAATATGAAAGCGGATCTCAAAAGAGAACAAAAGCCAAAAAAATTTAATGGTTGGTCAAATTTATTTTAACGCAGACCTAGTTGAAGATAAAGATGATGGCGAAGAACAAAGGCATGTCAATTGAAAGCGAGAGTGTCAATCGAGAGTCTCATTTTCCGTCCTGAAAAAGCTTAAGGAAACCTGTAAGGAAGTCACCATGATATGATGATCTGACATTTTCAGCATTATTAAAAAAAAATTTAAAAAGAAAAAAAGGTTTTTTTTTTAAAATCAGAAAGTAAAATTTGTTTGTATGAAGCTATAAATAAAACCTAAAGTTTGTTAAAATTTTGTTTATGGAAGATTTTACTGCATTCATTTCTGCAAAACAAAAGGCTGCTTTGATAAGAAGATAGAACTGATGTAGGCAGCAGTTTTAAAAACGTTAAGTAGCCTGTGTAGTTCAATATGTAGTCTGCAGTGATATTTATATTGTATATGACAGATTATAGGTTTTGATATTTTATTAATGGCATTTAATCATAACTTGATCTTTGCGATTAAGAAGATGACCCGTATGGAAGTTCGAAGAAGCTGTTTGCCAAAAAGCACAACAGTGACCCAGCTGCAATTTTATGGTAAAATAAGACAAAATTCCAAACAATGTGTGTTGTTTGAATTTAACACTGCCATAACCTAAAAAAGCACAGAGAATGAGAGAATCTGTAAAGGGCAGATGATCAACTCTAGTGTCTGTTTGATGATGTACTCAGAGAGAGTCAGTGCATTGACTTTCAGTCATGATGATACACTGTTTGTCCTTATTTCTTGCAAATCTTGACAACCCTCTCAGAAGGTGTTGAAATAACGCTAGAAGTTTTCATTATAGGAATTTAGTGAACTAGTGGGTTTGTTTTAAAAGCGACTCGGTTTTTCTGACTACATTCTAAAAGAATGTGTCCTTTTGGTTTCCCAAGACGTGCTTCTGTGTTTTCATGAGTTGTTTTGGGATTTTGAACTTGAAATGCCATCCGCCCACCCACCACCAACCTAGCCTCATTTACTCCAATGGACAGCCTAATTAGTCCCCTACCAGTATGTGCAAATAAATAAACAAAGCCTCACAATAAACTCATTCAGCGAATAATAGTGCAGAGTTCTGTCAGGTATTGTGTTAGTAAAATGCTGTTTGGTTACAGTGGCTTTTGTGTTAACATGTCCATAGTCGCCAGAGCTCTTTGTGTGGGTGACGATATTGAACAGTTTTTGTTTTTCTTTTTGTTTACCCTCGGTTTGTCTTCTGGAGAACGTGGGGTGCTGCTTTCGCGGGAATCTGTTGCGTGGAAATTCAATCCAAGCTAAAGCCACTTTGGGCCTCTCCCTCACTGTGCGTCCTTTGTAAAGCAGGATTTGGTGTAAATGCTCAACTCCTGATCTGTTCCATACTCAACGTCAGCCCATAACAGGGCAGCCACTGACAACTGCCTGGAGATTAGCTAGCACACCAGCTTAAACCCAGACTTGCTTAAATGAACCTCATTTTAAAACAGTCCTATGGATTTTCTTGAAGACTGGCAGATTATTTGGAAGAATCCCGTTAAAAGGATCCGTGTTAGAAGAATGTTCCATGGCATACCTCTGTCAATCACCCTGGGCATTTGCAAATCTCATTGTGTCTGCAAAGGATGTGGCAGCACTGGTCAGACTAATGTAATGTTGAAAAAGAAGTGTATGAAATGCATAAAATTACAAACACACACAAATATGGAGTGGTCGTGTAGCTCTAAACTACATTTAACCTCATACATGGGCTGAATTTATTATTTCACATTTACTGTGAAACCACCTTTACTGTAGTAGTTTATGTATGTAGTATGTATGGCTTGAACATTTTTTAACATGACAATATTTTTTTATATTTTCATCATGCTTGGTATGATATGAGATATAATGTGTGGGGGAAAAAAACAAACAGAAAATGGTAAATATCAATTGTGAACACATATTTGTTATCGATAATTTTGTAAAATTATGCAAAAAGTGTATTTAATCATTTAGGATGCGACACGTGAAATGCTAGCCATATTGTGTCAGTTCTTCCTAAAAAGCCATCCAAAATTCTCTCCACAAACCTATATTCATATATTATGATGGTGTGTAAAGACAACATGAGAATGTAGTCATGCATCTTACAACCTTGACTAAATACTGAAGGTCATCAGGACTGCATTTTTCTTCCAGCAGGAGATTATTGACTATTGATGTCTGCATGCGCTGATCCTCTGCCAGGCACCCGACGTGAGTAAGGAGGGGGACGGACTGTAGGATTGTTTGCTCTGTATGAATATCATGTCATTAGATTGATAACAGCAAGAATGGGAGGGAATGAGGCTACTGTTCTGGGCCCTTCGCTGACAAATGTCCTGTAAAGAGGATTAACAGCAGCTACATTTGCATCGACACTAGCGTGCTTGGTTGAAATCGAGAGTCACGCAGAGAGGCTTGCAGAGAGGTATTGACACAAAATATTAAAAGCTGGGTCAATGGAAAAACACTAACTGGATTATTCAAATCCTACAGGGTGGCATTTCTCTCAGGAAATGTGCATAATCAAAGCATTCACATGTCCTTTACCTTCCTCTCATTTGCAGATGTCCTCAATAAATGCTCAGATGATAGTCGAAAGGGAAGACGGTCCATCTGAATTACGACAGTGAGGTATTGCGGACCTGGAGTCACAGTCCGCCAATATTGGATGAGAGCTGAAATGTCATATGCAGCTGAAGTCATGACGAAATATCAAAATCTGTTGAGGTATTTACAGAGAATGCCAGCGGCTGCTAGCCTCCGCTGCGACTTCCCGAAAACAAGAGAACAAACAGCTTCTAGGTTGGCACAATGAGCGATGGAAAGAAGGGGAAAAAAATCTTCATAATGCCTCACCTTTATGAAAAAATGAAATATCAGCAGGGTTCCACTACAAGGCCGACCGCTGCTTTTGCCATGAATCACTTGAGCGAGTGCGAAATGTCAGCTGAGTGGCCTTTTGCGGGAGGCTGGAGCTGGCCTTGAGAAGCCCCCCTTGTGGCCTTTCAGAGAGCCCCGTGAATTGACTGGGAACTGGAGGGGGCACCGGGGAACTGGCCATGCCAGCACCATGGTGGGCTTTTCAACTACTCCTCTGGTATCATCTCTATCGGCCCACTACTTTTCCACTGCAGTAGTACTCTAACTTCAGTGGCTCACTCCTATGCAACAGAGGTGTGTGTGTGTGTGTGTGTGTGTGTGTGTGTGTGTGTGTGTGTGTGTGTGTGTGTGTGTGTGTGTGTGTGTGTGAATGGAATTATTGTTTGTATTCTTGCACAACTGGGTGATTTGAATACTGAAACATGCTGTCCAAATGTTATCAAACGCAAATATTTATCCATATTTGAAATGCCGACAGAGAGTGCTCGTGTTTACATGTACATAACAAACAGCAGCGCAATTGAATGATGCCAGAAAAGTCACGACAAGCCCTCCGGGCCAGTGGGCTCGCAAATACAAATCAATTCCATTGTGTTTTTGTGTTTTGATCCACACTAACAGAGCTGCTTTGACACACCACGTCCCAAGCAAGCGTTTGGCTAGGAAAGACCAGCAAAAGGGTCACATTAGCATAAAATTTGAGCAAGAGAATGTTAATCGCAGATCGACAGGAAGCAAAGGACAAGAGCCGGGCGCTTTCCCCACCTCTGCTGTGCATGTCCGTTTTTCTAGGTGTTCCTGACGCAATTTGCAGATTGCTCAAGAAGCAGTGGTAAGATTTGTGCTTGGTTTGAGGCTCAATTTGGCTCAGGAATTGGGAGCTGCTAAACTGTGACATTCGAGATTCAACCCTTCGGCTGTCCAGACATCGCCCCAGAGAGGATAAAAGTGCAGAGCACATAACAGCGGTGATGATTTCAGCAATCCGGTGTATGACACTGTGAATTATGTCCAGCAGCCACCTGTCCTATCCTCCCCGCACGCCTCCCTCCTGTAATACAGCGCTAGCGGGGCCGGGGTCATACCTAAGCTTCCCTCGGTTTGTACCGGCGTCAGCGATTCCCTTTATAGACTGTTCACACAATATGCTGCACAGCACTTTCTGTCTTTCCCTCTCTTTCTCTCTTCCCCCTTCAAACAAGCCCAGACGATCACCCGTGTTCTCTGAGTGGAACCCAGCTGGGGGTTTTTAATTAGAGGTTAGGATTTTTGTAACAAATGTCTTTTTCATCTGCATGGGGACCCAACGTGTGCTATTCACTCATGTAAGCTGATGCCGCTGACATAACTTATGGCTATAACTTTGTGCCTACTAATCAAAACATGCTCCGGAAGCGTAAACACGCTTTAAACGGCTACTTTTGATATTTTTTTCTTGGAAAGCAAGGCTGCAGTGAATGCCTCTTTGTCAGTTTAGTTTTTCCCCCCATCAATTTTACGGAGTGCCAAGGGAGCCGTGACAGACACAGGAAAAACTTCATTAATCAAACACTTTCCTATGCAAACAGCATTTGTCAGTGTAAAACAAAGGCTTTTGATATAAAAAAAGAAAGGAATCCCATTAACGTTCAACAAGATGTTTAGGTATAGGGAGGCTTTTTTTCTGCTTGACTGATTTCCCACCCCTGCGAGGAAGTGATCCGAGTGTTATGTGTCCAGTCTTTACAAGGCATGTTTACAGCTCTCATCCAATATCAGTTTGATTTGAATAGGCCATATGCCACAGGAAGTTGAATTGGAATTTGAAATAAAATGACAGGAGGAATTTATTGAACTGCAGTTTGATACTATTGGTGCATTCTGGGAAATTTAGTGCCCTTAAATCTTGTTAACATAAGTGAATTTTCCATTATGTAGTTAATTAATCAATTATCTGCATTAATATTGACTGTATTTAAAA
Organism: Gobiocypris rarus; assembly: GCA_023029165.1. Taxonomy (NCBI): domain Eukaryota; kingdom Metazoa; phylum Chordata; class Actinopteri; order Cypriniformes; family Gobionidae; genus Gobiocypris; species Gobiocypris rarus. The sequence goes on from CM040932.1 coordinate 23,311,361, forward strand.
TTGTATTATTCGTTTTAATAATAATTTTAATAGTGTCAATCATCATCATCACCATCCTTCTCCTCAAAAAAAGGTTCTAGTGAAAAATTACATTTATATTACTTTCTTTGAATTTCAATTTATTTTTGCTTCCTCACATTCAAATTGCATTTCTGTCTCAGATTAAATTGATGGAATTTTAAATCAGTTGGAATTTTAAATATTATAATATAAAAAATAAATAAATAAATAAAAAACACCAATAGTTGATGCATGTTAACCACTATTTGACAAAATTAGACAGAAAAATAATATAAACAATTAATGTAAATTATACTAGAATTGACAAATGCCTTCCACACATTAAACATGCTTAACAAGCATGTTCTCTTTCAGTCGGTCACGTTCGACGTACGTCGGCCGTTTGGGTTGCCTTGCTAGTTTGGGTTGCGAGCACACTCCACAAGGTGTGTTGCCTCCTCCTGGGCTCAAGGCGCCTTGCTGACGGATATATGTAGAGCTGCGGGCTGAGCGGCACCTAACACATTCGCTAGATTCTATAGCCTCCGTGCAGAGCCGGTATCTTCCCATGTACTCGCCCCCAGTGGCCAGTAGCGTGAAGTGCCCGTTCTAGTGTCGGCTTGCAACGCCACTCCCGCCCCATGGGCCGTTTACGTGCGTATATACTCTCCAGCTGTGTTCCCCAGAAATGGCTAACCCTGTGAGCTCCTCCGCTACCCCTCGGGGTCAGACGTAGCGGCCGTCTGACGCCAGGCCTGTACCCGTATGCTTGTGGAACGTGTGTGAAGGCTGGGTATCCATTTATAGCGGTTACCTAACGGCAACCCCATATGTGTATTCTCCACGGTACCAGCTACCCTAATTGGCTAGCCTCGTGTCTTTCCCTCGACACAGCTCCCTCTGTCGTTCCTGGAGGTGCTCTTCCACCCCTGGAACCAGGTGGGAACCACCCCAGGGACTGACATATGTTGCACTACCCTGCTAGGTTAGTCCTTATGTGTATTTGCCACCTCTCCTTCCATTGAAGGACGTGGCTCCGCAGCGTGCCATCTCCTCGAGACGGGCATGCTTTCCCAGCGTTATCCAATAGTCACGCTGAGTGGGTCTTGCAGGAGCAGCAGTGACTGTCCTTGCGGTGGTCCAGCGAGCTCAGGCAGGGCCAGCATCCCTGGCAAGTTGGTAGGGATCCCAAAGACTGAAAGGGAACGTCTCGGTTACGTATGTAACCCTCGTTCCCTGAAGGAGGGAACGGAGACATACGTCCCATCGCCAGGTGCTGTGCTTCTGCTGAAGGACCCGCCACTAGTTTGGCTCCTCAGCAGAAAACGAGTATGCAGTGTTTCACTTCCGTATTTATACCCGCTTTGCGGGCAGAGAGTGGACCGCATACCAATGGCAATTGGCTCGTTTAGAAACACTCGAAGCAGATTGGTCTCTGAAAGCAGATCCCAATCCGGTCAGTTCCGACGTGACGCCTCTGTTCCCTCCTTCAGGGAAAGAGGTTACATACATAACCGAGATGTTTTTTTCAATGATTAATTTTTGTTATTTTTTATAAGAACTGGTTTATTTTTACATGTGCAAACACCAGCATAAACAACATCATGACTTGAGGATTCACGCATTGTCACATCATCTCGCAACTGCAGTGCTACTGTGAACAGAGGAAAACAGGCTGAGAAAAATAAGCCTACAATAAATCTATTTCAATGAAATGATTAATATAACAACAAAACAAACACACACTAAATCCTCCAGCGACGAGTGTGCCGTGTAGAACTGACATAGGCCTATAGCGGACTCACTTCTGAAACCGTGTTGATTGACACAGAGGTAACCAAACCAATGTTAAGGTGTCTCATAGTCATTTTTTTATTTTAAATGTATTTGTCAACATCTTATAAATCAGAACTGCCTAATGTTACTGAGAGAAATGTCAACATCAGGACGAGCTATAGGACAGTGCAAGCTTTGGGGTGTAGATGGACTCGATCTACTCCATCTGTGTTTTTTATAAATTTTCTTGATGTAGTTTTTGAAAAAAAAAAAAAGTTTAGCTTTTTTATGAAACTTACCTACATGCAAATATATATATATATATATATATATATATATATATATATATATATATATATATATATATATATATATATATATATATATATATATATATATATATATATATATATATATATATATTAACAGAGGGTCTGTTTCTTTTATTATATTGCATGCTCAGATATTAACACAACAAAATATGCTGTGGGCCAAGACAATTTTGTGAAAATTGTCAAAAATGCTGGTGGTGGACTTAAAAAAGAAAAAAAGAAAAGAAAAAAAGAAATTGTACGGTAAGCGTTAATCCAGTTAACCAGGTAATTATATGCATCCCTAATTGTAATTTAAAAGCCATTCTCAATTCAGTTCTGAATAGTGCACAACCCTTAACAAGGGGGAGTGTTCAGGAAACCTTTTTAAAACGGTTATTATTTTTGCAATTCCGTTTGGTGACACTAGTGGCATAGGCGTTACACACTTGAGCTTTAACTGTTCATACTGTTGGTGTTCTACAATAAATCTAGCAAGTACACAAATGCCACCTTTTCTGCTGAGCTCAGTTCTTTTGCGGAGAGCATGATAGCTCCCTCTTTGTATTCATGCAGCATCTCCCAAAGAGAGAAATCTTAAGAACGGTCACTTACCATTCTGACAGCTGGTTGCCAGGCATGGCGCCAACCTCTGCGCGGAGTGTAAAATCATGAGTCAGCGTTTTCAGATCCAGTGCCAGTGTTCATCTAAAATGTCAAACAAGCCAAATATGCCTGTGGTTTAGCGATAATGACAACGGAAGGTGAATGAAACCATTAAGTGGGCCAAAACCAGGACTGTGACCTACGTAACATCTAGAGACCAAAGAACGCATGCAATTTCCCCTTCTATCGGTCTATTCCCTCTTGAAACAAGGAGCAGCTAGGAATGGAATGGTAGGCAGTGTTTTATAAAAATGAATGGCATTTTCAGGCCCAGCAACTACATTTTTAACTCAAGGACAAACACTCAGCTCTATGCAAGAGCTTAGCATCCTAATCAATGGCTCTCTTGAGCAAGGTTTTTTTTCAGAATAAAACTGTTGTATGCTGATTAAGATGTATGGTCCTTTTTAACACTGTACATACGCATATTATACACCAGCCTGTTGCTTTAAGCTGCACAGCTGACACAGTACATTTTTTCACAGATAGGAGCGAAGGGTGTGTTTTAACTAAAAGCCGCCAAGCTAAATGATCCTCATTTTGGACTGATGTTCTGGAAGACAATGCTAAAGATTTAAATCTAGTCCTAATAGACGGCAATGGTTAATTTACTACTCGCTTGGTCAATTCTTTTCATATTGTGCAGACCTCCAGCAACGCAGTTCATTAACTTTAGGCCTCAAAGCCAGGCTCTTAAACATTTTAATTAAAAGAGTAAAAATCTATAACAACAGATTAAGGTCCCCGAGGCTCAAAGAATACAGTTAAAGACCAGCTGAGGTCTTGGCCCAGCCTTTTTAAAAATGGGGTGCCAGTCTAAATTGATTTGAAAACTTGAAATCCTAAGTATTAGAAGGCTAATTTCTCTCTGATAAGGTTTGACCCTTTTAAGATTGTTATTAGAACATCCATCTCTTAATTGGAGCTCTTATCAGTTTTTTTAATGAATATTTAAAAATCCAAAACCAAGTTGGTTATTTTTTGTAATAATAAAGAGTGTAACAGAGGGGGATTTAATCAAGTGCTAATATAGGAACTTATTAACTTGAATAGTAATGTACAGTGTTTTTTTACTTGGATACATTTACAGGCTCCCTTATAAAATATGGTCCCTTCTTAAATAATAAGGCACAAAGAGGCGTTTAAAAATGTACCTAAACAATTATTCAGAGACCTATAATTTATTTGGAAGTGATTAATGGTGTCATGGTTAGGCTGGTTAGCATTGTCCTGTTATCTCATGCTATAGATGATGTAACTACACCATCTGGATGCAAAAAACAAAAACTGTAATATAAAATAATATAGTTCTAATATAATATAATATAATATAATAATATAATATAATTTATATAATATAATAAAGGCTGCCAGGCGATTGATGTTGATTTTGAATGGGAATGATAATGATTCAATGATTCACAGACAGGGCTTAAATTAAGCTAGGAGTAGGCTTTAAGAAACTTTTCTAAACATGCCTTAAAAAAAACATACTAATGTGCGTCCTGAGACAAACAATGGCACTGACATATTTTAAGATCGATTTAAGTTAAAACAGCTCAAGTATGCATTTTTGTTTGAAACTAGGCTTAAAGGAAGACACCACTTTCCACTTAAAATTCCAATTTCCCTAGAGTTAAACAGCTGAGTTTTACCGTTTTCAATACCGTTTACAAATCTATTCAGCCGATCTCCAGATCTGGCGGTAGTACTTTTATGTCCTCCAAACAATATGCCTCATAGGAGCGTTTACTAAAGTTGCACCCCTATCGACAATATTTCAATTAATGAAATACGAACCATATGAGCGTTTCAGGACACTTTCATCTTAAAGCATTTTTCCCTTTTATCTGCATAATATTTCAGGTTTTGCATAGCTCAATTGGTAAAGCATTGCAATATACAACCACATGTGATCATGCAATCGTGAGTTCGATCCCACATGTACTCATAAAGTGTCTATGCACTGTCCCTGGGTAGGTTTAGGGATGGGGGTTGGATGTAGTTGTAAATAAAAAATGTATACTTTTGCTAAATGGAAATGTGACAAATGGTGGTAAAAAGTCCACACATTGCAAAAAACATGCATTAACTCGTAATGAGCACGCATTTTGATTGGTATCGGCAGTCATACGTAATTTCATGACGTCAGATTTAACACGACAATTTTTTTTACGCCAGCAAGGGCACATGACTTTAAAACGGTAATATAAGTCTTAATAAGGTGCTTTTGGAGGACAGTTTGCACTTTTAGCATAGCTTAGCATAGATCATTGAATCTGATTAGACCGTTAGCATCTCGCTCAAAAATGTGGCTATTTTCCTATTTAAAACGTTACTAGTTTCATGTGTACTAAGACCGACAGAAAATGAAAAGTTGTGATTTTCTAGACCGATATGGCAAGGAACTACACTCTCCTCCTGCATTCCTGTGTAATAATCAAGGAACTTTGCTGTAATGATATTACGCAGTGCCTGAAAATAGGCTAACTTCCTTCAGCCTAACTAACGTGACAACCTGCTTGCGCAAGTAGCGTGCTGGGGACTATTTTTAGGTGCCGCTTATTACGCAGGAATGAGAGTATAGTTCCTAGTAATATCAGTCTAGAAAATCGCAACTTTTCATTTTCCATCTTAGTACACGATACTACAGAAGAGTCAAGTTTTATACAGGAAAAATATCAAAACTTTTTGGTCCTTTTTTAACAAGATGCTAACTGGATAACCAGATTCAATGATCTATGCTAAAAGTTATACCGCCAGATCCGGAGATCGGCTGAATGGATTCAAAAATGGTAAAACTCAAGTGTTTAACTCTAAGGGAGTTGAAAAATGTGTCTAAAAAAAAGTGGAGTGTTCCTTTAAGCCTTGTCTGTGAAACCAGGGGAAGTATTAGTGAGCCATTATAGGTGTTTAAAGGTCTTCTTGTCCCAGCTGTGTCCAAAATCACCCCAGGGTCATCAACAACATATCAATACAACCTTTAAAACACTGGACACACCACTCACTCATTGTCATCTGTAACCCTGAGTCTCTCACTTACAGAACAGCTCCCTGAAGTTTGATATGATGGGATCAGGCAGGGGTCTGTGGGAGCCTGAGTATGCTGATGGATGAGGATTGAAGGCTAGCCAGATGATAGATCTGGACTGGAACATGTCCGCTGAGTTACTGCCAGAACTGACAGCTCAACACAATGGTGATGTCTATAAAGATCTGTGTGTCTGAATGCATGTATGACAAGGAGAGGGAGCAGGGATGTGGAAGAAGAAGAAGGACTGTTTAGAAGATCTCTCTAGCGGGGGGTTGGGGGGCTATGATGTAAAATCCCTGAATTTCTCTGGAATATTCATGTGGACCATGCAGGGAATAGCAAAGTTTAATTTAGGTAATATTATTTTTTTTTTAAATGTTTTACCTATTCTAGATACAGCTGCACCTGAGAGGAAATAAGATCCCTCGTGATGATGATCATTTCATGTTAAAGCTTCAAAATGCAGAGCAGTTTAATCAGTAAGAATCTTTTAAATATTCATATACCCCAGATGCACATTCATGTAAGGGCTTCCAGCTGCACTCTGGACACATATACTGTGGATAGTTTTATCCTTTGGGATGATCTGAATTGTCCAAGACTGGGCAGATTGAAAAAGCAGCTAATTCCCTGACCAGAGTAATTAATTTCTGAATATGAATGTTTCCAAATTTTCTTCAAAAAGAAGATAAAGTTTTAGAGAAAATGCTAAATTATCCCATCATTCTGAATGTATTTTTATTTATTTTTTTAGCTTTACTGTAGGTCTGTGTGGGCTCCTGTGATCAGGATGGCTTTTCAAAGCAGACCTCAAAAACAAGGAGCATGATGGGAAGCGACTGAGCGTTAAGAGGGAGCGCCAGGGGCGACACGTTAGCAAAGAGGGCCACAAAACTCTGCATCCCAGTTACCAAGGCAACCAGCCGAACATTCTGCGTGTATACAAAAAGGCAAGCAGGTTTGACTGCGAGGCAAACTTACAACATTCAGTTATGTGGAGCAGCATGTGGATGATTATTTAGAGACAAAAAAAAAAGAGCCTGAAATTGCTCTGCAGCTCTAATAGGGAATTTCAGGCAACATAAACTTCAGAGTCATTTTGGGAAAGCTAATTGTGACAAGGCAAGAAACAGAACTGAGGATCTTTGCTTAAAATAGATGCTGCATTTAGTACTATTAGCTAACATAAGTGGAATGTTATTTTTAACAAATTATGCTTTTTGAAATGTACTACAATGGATAAAAGCAACACAAAATGTATAATGAAAATAAGATATGTATATTTAAAAATCAAAAGAAACTCAACTGTGAAGCCCCGCCTTTAATAAGAAGATTTCACAGGTCATAAATCCCTATAGAATATCGTTCATTTTCCCCTCAAGAGACCCAAAATGTGGTTTTAATGTTTGTGGGGTAATTAGGTTAAACTAGGGGAGAATGGCAATGTGTTGCCTTAGGTGGATAGTTAATGTGTGCAGAATTATTTTTCAGACTAAATCATGAGGCTTCAAATCTAATCTGGAGCTGGTCCTGATTTGCATAATGTTCTCTTTTTAAATATGTATATTAATAAGCAGATGAGGACATGGGAAGTGGAGTACATTAGCATGCTTTTAAAGGAACTTGTGTGATCTGTGATGTGGCCAGGGCACAGTCTTTGCAATGCATTCAAATAGAGGTTATGGGCCCATAATGAGCCTGGGCCGAGAGGAGGCTGACATGATTAAGAACTTAATTCCAAATGGTAATATTTTTACTGTGGTTTTAGTTCAGAAATGTTGTTTATGTGCAAAATTGTACCAGGCTCCAGTACAAGGGCTTTAATGATCTTATTGCTGTCTTAATGGTGGTAGAGTTAAATGAGAATGAAACATTCTACTCTGTGCACCAGCACATGTATGTGTTTTAATGTGGAAAGATTGATAATATATAGAGTTTGGTCCCCAGTGTTCTTCTAATTAGAAAACAAAGACAATTAAACAGATTTGGAGCAACATGAAGGGTGGGTCACTTTAAGGACCTTGCATGCATTTGTGTATTCAAGCTGACTATTTTACATTACATTTCCTGTAAGCATATTTCGGCAGCTTTGATTGGTTCATCTTGACCCTAATCTAGCCACATCCCTTCTTAAATATTTTTGGCTATTCAGATAACTGTTATTTGATTGATATCTTTGTCCTCTAGGAAGGTCAGTCAATTCTAGTCTACTTCAATCATAGTCTGAAATTAAATTGTACAACCTCAGGCCAATAATAATTCATATTCAAAAACAGACCAGCGGCTGTCTGAGTCAGGGTGAGCAAGCAGGTGTATTGTATTCTAGGTCTATGATACAGAACAAAATGCTGTATTTGCCCACCTATAAATCAATGAGCCTTTTCCAAGAATATTCAGCTGGGTTTCACTTGCTTTCTTGATATTATGGACGTAAGTTTAGAATCAGGGCTTGACATTAACTTTTTTGCTCACCAGCCACGGTGGTTAGTGGTTTTCCAAAGTTAACACAGCATTTTCAGTGGCCAAAATGTTGTTGTTGGCTATGTGTAAAATCAAGTCTACATTAAATGTATCAGGTGACAGGTCATCAAATAGGCCTATTTAGCTCTAATAATGTGGTTTAAAACTCCTTAATGGACAGAAAACAGTTGCTTGTCTAAAAAAAAAATTATATACATATAAAATTATATTTTTTTATTATATATATCCTTAAAAAATTAGCATATTGTGATAAAAGTTAATTATTTTACATAATGTAATGATAAAATTTAAATTTAATATATTTTAGATTCATTGCACAACAACTGAAATATTTCAGGTCTTTTATTGTTTTAATACTGATGATTTTGGCATGCAGCTCATGAAAACCCAAAATTCCTATCTCAAAAAATTTGCATATTTCATCCGACCAATGAAAGAAAAGTGTTTTTAATACAAAAAAAGTCAACCTTCCAATAATTATGTTCAGTTATGCACTCAAGACTTGATTGCGAATCCTTTTGCAGAAATGACTGCTTCAATGCGGCGTGGCATGGAGGCAATCAGCCTGTGGCACTGCTGAGGTGTTATGGAGGCCCAGGATGCTTCGATAAGCGGCCTTAAGCTCATCCAGATTGTTGGGTCTTGCGTCTCTCAACTTTCTCTTCACAATATCTCACAGATTCTCTATGGGGTTCAGGTCAGAAGAGTTGGCAGGCCAATTGAGCACAGTAACACCATGGTTAGTAAACCATTTACCAGTGGTGTTGGCACTGTGAGCAGGTGCCAGGTTGTGCTGACAAACGAAATCTTCATCTCCATAAAGCTTTTCAGCAGATGGAAGCATGAAGTGCTCCAAAATCTCCTGATAGCTAGCTGCATTGGCCCTCCCCTTGATAAAACACAGTGGACCAACACCAGCAGCTGACATGGCACCCCAGACCATCACTGACTGTGGGTACTTGACACTGGACTTCAGGCATTTTGGCATTTCCTTCTCCCCAGTCTTCCTCCAGACTCTGGCACCTTGATTTCCGAATGACATGCAAAATTTGAGCGACAGTCCAGTGCTGCTTCTCTGTAGCCCAGGTCAGGCGCTTCTGCCGCTGTTTCTGGTTCAAAAGTGGCTTGACCTGGGGAATGCGGCACCTGTAGCCCATTTCCTGCACACGCCTGTGCACGGTGGCTCTGGATGTTTCTACTCCAGACTCATTCCACTGCTTCCGCAGGTCCCCCAAGGTCTGGAATCGGTCCTTCTCCACAATCTTCCTCAGGGTCCGGTCACCTTCTCGTGATGCAGCGTGTTTTGCCACACTTTTTCCTTCCCACAGACTTCCCACTGAGGTGCCTTGATACAGCACTCTGGGAACAGCCTATTCGTTCAGAAATGTCTTTCTGTGTCTTACCCTCTCGCTTGAGGGTGTCAATGATGGTCTTCTGGACAGCAGTCAGGTCGGCAGTCTTACCCATGATTGCTGTTTTGAGTAATGAACCAGGCTGGGAGTTTTTAAAAGCCTCAGGAATCTTTTGCAGGTGTTTAGAGTTAACTAGTTGATTCAGATGATTAGGTTAATAGCTCGTTTAGAGAACCTTTTCATGATATGCTAATTTTTTGAGATATTTGAGAATTTTGGGTTTTCATGAGCTGTATGCCAAAATCATCAGTATTAAAACAATAAAAGACCTGAAATATTTCAGTTGGTGTGCAATGAATCTAAAATATATGAAAGTTAAATTTTATCATTACATTATGGAAAATAAAGAACTTTTATCACAATATGCAATTTTTTTTAGAAGGACCTGTGTGTGTATAATATATTGGTGCAAATATAATTCATTTTCAAGCAATATTCTCATCAGCTATGACATATTTTAATATTTTGTGTTTGAGCATATACAGTAGCGTAGTGTAATACATATCCATGTCTTCATGTGATTTGACAGTTGTTGTTTTTAATTAAATATCAAACACCTAAAAGGTGTGCATCATATCTGACACCTAGATGAGTAATTTACAGTTGGTTTTATGATTGGAAGTAATTTTCAAATGCTATTGTAGCTAGTTAGAAACGTGTATACTAATGTTGTGTGTAACTTTACAGATTTGCGAATATTGAACGCGTTCAACATCAAGCCAACTTCATGCCACTGCACAACACTTTGGTGATAGAAACTGTTGCTGTGTGGATTTTTGTGCCGAAATAGTTAAAATAGTTAAAAATACCCTCCAAGTGATGTTATGATCTGTCTTTTGTGATGCTCTCTTGTGTAAAGGTGAAGAATTATATATTTATTAAAGAAATATAAAGAATCTTTCATAGACAATAGTTGAAGTTTAATCCTTTCAGTGAGAAATAATTGATTTGGAAAGACCTTGGCATGTAATCTTCATCTCAAGGAGTCTAATACCCATTTTCCACTGACGCAGTGCAGGTTTCCTGGCCTTCTCAAACCGCTCTGTTGAGAAATTCTGGCGCTCATTTAGTGTAAAAAAATTCAGGTCTCCAATTGATCGTTCGCAAAGACCCGCCCGTTTAGTTACTGTTGCTATGTCCAACAAGCCATGGCGCTCTCACACCACACACGTTCTCACGTAGAGAAAATACATTGTGGAGCAAAGAGCACACAGACAACATGCCGACAGACAGCCGGCAGGCCAGAGCAAGTTACTTTTGATATGAAACGAAGTCTCAACTTTAAAATGTTTTAATTTTTTAAAGAAACCTAAACAATAAATACCGTTTTGTGGCTCTTTAATATGTCGTGATCGCTGTAACGCCTCATTTAAAGCTGCTAGTTAACCGATCATCTCTTCCTTCTAGTTCATTGATAAGTATCAAATAAACATGAATGAACACTAAAAGAAATGTTGTTTCAACAGCGGAAAGACGTCAGTACACAAAGTTTTTCAAGTTCAAGTCCACCAACGTTAATCTACGAACTCTTCTGACTGCTTTGTCGGACAAAACGCCAAATTCGCCGATTTGATTGGTCAGATCACCTGTCGATCAAATCTTGCTGCAAAGTGTGAATTGATAATGTTCTAGTGACTGGTCACATCTAATTTTTTTAGTTGGCCAAATTAAATTTCTGTGTATTAAATTGTATCAATGCACAGAAATTAAATTGTGCCAACTGAAAAATGTAGATGTGGCCAGTCACTAGAAATTGGAGATTTCAATTGGAGACCTGACATTTTTTTACAGTGTTGAGCAATGTAGTGCAATTGTATTCTTTACATCTAAATAAATAAAACTATGCGTGCGAGAGAGACTCAGTGTGTGGTTTCGTTAATCTCCAAAAGGACAAATGAGAGTACCAGCAGTTTATGCGAGCTGCCATGAGCTGCCGTGAACTGCAAAACAGAAGTGCCACATTGCACAAACACCGTGACATGCATTATTTATTTTTGGACTGGTTATAGGCAGGAAAACAACACACAGTAGTATTACGTCACCGTTTGTTTCTCAAGTCTGTGAAAACACGCAGCCGGTTCGCAACAGCCTCCAGTTAGCCTGGGCGAGAACAGGCTCTGGCTCCAGAATGCGAACAATTCTGATGGAAAAGTGGTGTTTATATATATATATTGTGGCGAGGTGGGCGAGCGAGCGACATGGGAGGAGCGAGTGGAGACCGGTGCGTGATTGTTAATGAACGTCACCTGTAGCAAGGCACTCCGGTCTCGAAGTCCTCTCATGAGGGAGCTCGGAGACATAAAAGGACAGGCGAGTTCAGGAAAGGACGAGAGAGGACCAGGCCTGGACTTTACGTTGAGTTTTGTTTATGTTTTGTTGTGTGTGTGCTGGCAGTTGTCCGTGAGGGGCTGCCCACGATTTACTTTCCTTTTGTTTATTCATTGTATTAAAGTCTGTTTGAATGTTCACGGTTCCCGCCTCCTTCCTTCCCACAACAACGAACTTACATATATATATATATATATATGGTGGGCATAGATTTTTTTTTTTAATCTAGATTAATCTCACTGTGATCTTGAAATTAATCTAGATTAAAATGTCTAATTTGAATTCTGCCAAAGGCATTCAGAATATGTGTGCTACCCAAATAATGACCGCTGCTTTCACACTTGGTTCAATTGCCTGGACTGAACCCGAGTTCGATTGCTCCCTGGACCGTGTTCATATTATATTTTTGGGTCCGAAACCGGGGTGCGTTTGCGTCATCAAAGCAGCAGCTGTTTACCCCGTTACTTGGTAACGACGTCGAGCACGAAGGTGGCAAAATGAATAGCGTTGTTTGCCTCACTTTTATATTTTTGTTTTTTAACCGTTGATTTAGTTACCAAAGCTTCAGTACGTAATGGCACTTGTGTCTATCTGCCGCTAATGTACTGCAAATGCTCTAAAGGACGCTGAAGACGAGCAGAAATTCAATTTACAGCTCTATGCTTACAGTACACAGTCACGCTCGTCAGGACTCGAGTACGGTTCGCGGGTGCGCACCCGAGTTCGGAAGACAGCGTTAACGCTGATGTGGTAATTTCACAGCATACACAGGTTCGAAGACTCGCTTCGCTCCTTACTGTGCAATTCGGCTAGGTAGCTATACATCCGTGCTAAAATATCACGGTGAAAGTCATCATAGCTTGCGTAGTATAGACCCAACTCCCAACCCAATCTGAGAATAGATTAACGGCGATTTTTTTTTTTTTATCGCCCGATAAGAGTCTCATGTTAACGCAGCACTAACCACCACTAAAATGTGTCAAAAATGAGATAACGATAGCCTACTGAGTGAATTCTCTCTGCATTTATATATTCATAACATACTTTCACTTCTTATACTTTCAAATCTCAGCCCAATCAGAAGTCCCGGTACTTAGGTAGAAACCTATACACAGAAGCCTGACAAAAATGCTTATTTTAAAGAAAAACAGCAGGCGGATTTATATTATATGAGGAATGACAGTGAAGTGATGGGGAACTACAAGATCAGAATGACTCAATGGTGTGCCACCACCAAAATAAACAGGCCAGGGAATAAAATCTGCCACTAAGCAGCCATTGCACTCATTACCAGCATGGGCCAAGATAAAAAGTTAAAAAGGTTAAAAATAAACAATTATCTCTTTCACTTTCTTATTTGTCCACCAAAAAATGTTCCCACCTTTTGACTAGAACACCTGTTGCTCTTTTGCAGCCTTGGGCTGTGGAGATCTTTAGTTCATTACAATTTGGTGATTACATGGTTTTTAGGAGAAGTTTAACAACACTTGTGAAATGAACAGATGACTTTTTGATTGAACACTGTGTCGATAAGGAAAAAGTGTGTATAAGTGTGTAGAAACTGTTGCAGTGTGGATTTTTGTGCTGTCCGAAATGCTCTGGGACATATTTGCTTGAACATATGTACACTGAGTCCTGTCCAGGCTTCCAGAAGGCTTTCTACCCACACTGGTCATCTGTAGCCTGCCATATAAATATTCCCACAGGCTGCTTCCTGTGACAGGGTAAACGCTGCAACTTCCCTGAAAAGACTGGCTCTGAAACCAACATGGCTGGCTCTCAGGAGATTATACCCACAGGGCTACCCTGGAGCCAAAATGGCTGCATCCCATGAGCAGCGTACCCACATGGCTGCCCTTAAAGCCAATATGGCCAAAATTCCAGGGTCTGCAACATCTTTGTTGTAGAAGACATGAAATGGCCAAATATTAGTGGCGGCATCCCAAAGGGTTGCACTAGAGCCAAAACAGCTGACAACCACAAAGCTGCAAGCAGGCCACCTTTTTCAAATCACAACTAGCCAAATGGCCAGATGTTTATGAATCAAAAACTATTTAGTCATGACAGCATGCTTGAATGATTCCACCTCTTGAGCCACATAACGGCGTATCCAATACATATTCTCTTTGTCAACTAGGATCTGTTTCTTGGACTGAAATTTAGAGACAATTAACTAACCAAGGAAGGACAGTCAAGCAAAGTGAAGTTCATAAAATCATCACTCACTAATCTCTCATGTCCGTAGGAGAAGATTATGCATCAATTTAAAGCATAATTCAAATATAAATGCACAATTGAAAACTGTAATTTGTGAAGACACCACATTTGAATTTTATGATTTTATGGTGAAGTTATATTCCAGACTACAGTGTGATCAGAATTATACTTTTCACAGAAATCATGCCTCTCAGTTTGCCAGATAATATGGCTCAGTGGTGAGGCAGAATGAGTGTGCTGATGTCTTTGGTAATTGTGGAGGATTAGAAATGCATTGAGTTTGAAATGACATTAGTTGGGCTAATTAAATTCTGGATGATTGTGTTGCGCTTCCACTAGGGTCTATGTGTGCTAAGAGAGAGAGAGAGAGAGAGAGAGAGAGAGAGAGAGAGAGAGAGTGCAGGGAAGAAGAGAGTGTGTGTGTGTGTGTGTGTGTGTGTGTGTGTGTGTGTGTGTGTGTTTAGGTCTTATCTCCTTCGACAATGCAACATCCATTCAGCCCTTTGGAAGAAATTACTGCCTGCAGCAGGTAGGGAGAAAATATGTCACTGGCAGAATCAGACGGATGTAGAAAAGAAAATGGCAAGAAAAGAACGCAAGGCTCTAGAATGGGGAACTTTTTCATTTGTATTCAGCCAGTCGACAGCACTGATTATCTTAATTATAATTTGATGAGGTTGAGAGGTCACATATTATGTATTAACATAAAACTTAAGTGAACACATTATAAATATGAAGATTATAAAAAGAGTAAAGAAGACAAGTTTTCATTTTAAAACTATCCAGTTCCCTTTCGAGGGAACTCGCACTTTTGTCACAAAAAAGAATATATATAAAGTTGGCGACTCCGGGCGGGCAATACTAGCGTTGTGTGCACCAGTGTCCCAGTTATAGGTCGGGCACGGACACACATATGCTTTGTGTACAGTGCCTGGGCGTGCAGGAAGCTAGGGCGGCTTTCGAGGAAGCCGCCCGGGGCGATAGTGATAAGTCGAAGTTATAACAAGAGCTCGCCACTTCTTATATGCAAGACTCAATCTCACGATTGCTGAGGCAGCGCGCAGGTTATGGGTCTGCAATTAAGGTGAACACACGCGATCGGTGTGCATGGGATACTGGTTGGCTTAACGGCTTGAGCCACGTCGCTGAGGCAACGTGTAGTTTACGAGTCCGTATAGTACGATAATTTAACAGTATCGCCTGATGATAATGGCTGCATTTAAGTCTGAGAATTTAAATTAAATATGATCTGACTCTGAGGAGTTAGATATTCAGCCTGTCATTCAGACCATGTTTCACCGTATTGTGTGATACTGTTTGGCTTTTTTCTCGAGCGATGAAAGCCAATTGTATTATGACGGTTTGAACCATGTTGCTGAGGCAACGCATGGTTTATGAGTCCGTATAAATACAATAAAACAGTGTCGTCTGATGATTATGGCTACATTTAATTCTGAGGAATTAAATAAAATATGATCTGACTTTGAGGAGTTAGATATTCAGCCTATCATTCAGACCATGTTTCACCTTATTGTGGCTGCAGTTAATTCTGAGGAATTAAATTAAAATATTATCTGACTTTGAGGAGTTAGATGTATTTTTTATTCAGCCTATCATTCAGACTCTTGCAAGACTTGCGGCGGTCCAGCAAACGTGTACGCACACAGAAAATCCTGAAGCCGCTTCAGGAGTTCGGGGAGTAGGCTCGGTTGACACCCGAGGCCGGCCTCGAGTGGCTGGTTCCCTCAGCAGATTATCTTGGCGCATGGTTATGCCTCCGAATATATCTGCATGGGCCCTGCGTACTGTAGAAAAGGGGATACAGACTGCATTTGGTTACCTTCCCGAAGTTCAGTGGGGTGGTCTGGACGGCAGTGGTCCCTGGGCAGGTTCAGGTAATGGAACAGGAAGTTCACTCCACATTGGTAAGGAGGCCACAGAAGGTGCTCCTCCGCCAGACAGGGATTCCGGGTTCTACAGCTGGTACTTCATAGTTCCTAAGAAGGATGGCGAGTTGCGTCCAACTTTAGATCTGAGGTACTTGAATCGTTCTCTGAGGAGATTCAGATTCAAGATGCTTACAGTTCCTCCGTTGTGATTCAGATCCAGTGGACTGGTCTGTCACGACGGGTCTAAAGAGGACGCATGCTTCCCTGTATCCATCCTTCTGTGTCACAGGAAGTTCCTGAGGTTCGCTTTTGGGGACAAAGCTTACCAATATCAGGTTCTTCCATACGGCCTAGCCCTTCCCCTCTGTGGTAGCAGCAGTTCGGCATTGAGGTGTCGTCCTTGGCTGCTCTCAGTGCATGGAGATGAGACTCTACATGCAGTAGCGTGTTGACACCTTCTCAGAGAACTGTGTTCCTGGGAGTCGTATGGGATTCTCTACATTGTGGGCACAATTGTCTCCCGTATGTATCGAGTCTATACGGGCGGTGGTCTCTAAAATGAAGCTAGGCCACAGCATCACTGTGAAGCAGTTTTAAGGACTGCTGTGGCTCATTGCGGCTGTGTCCAACAGAATATATCTTGGCCTGCTGCACGAGACCCTTACAGCGGTGGCTGGGAATCAGGGTTTTTTTCCTCGAGCGGAAAACCGTTCTGTATGATCAGGTTAAAGCGCAGATGCCTTCGTTCCCTAGTCATATGGAAGAAACCTTGGTTTCTGTCCCAGGGGCCAGTGTTGGGAGCATCATGTTGCCTCCCTCACTGGCTGGGACGTGGTCATGGGAACCACGGAAAACGGCTCGGGTTATGTATATAACCCTTGTTCCCTCAGAAAGGGAACGAGCACTGCATCTCGTCGCCACACCTCGGCACGCCTGGAGCGCATGCTTCATTGCGATAATTGCCGTTACTATGCTCCGGCTCCCCTTATGTATCTTCCAGGTATGCCGTTACAGCTACGTCATGACGCAACACCAATCGGGATTGGGATAATTTCATTCATACTTCAGACACACTGTTGCTTAGGGAGTGTCCCCAAATTTGTCTTTCCGGCGCAGTGCTCGTTCCCTTTCTCAGGGAACAAGGGTTCCCTTTCGAGGGAACTCACACTGCGTCGGAACGATGATTTGGGGATGCTCCCTAAGCATCAGCGAATCTGAAGTCTGAATAAACACTAGTCCAATCCGATTGGTCGTGCGTGATGACGCCATTGTGACGGCATACCCGAAGTATAAAAGGAGCCGGCGCAGAATGACGGCAGTTATTGCTCTTCAGCATAGCGCTCTCTGTCAAAATTGTCTGTCTATTTACTGTTGTTTGTCCAGTTGTGCAAGTGTGTGAAAGAAGTAGGCGAGAGAAAGCAAGAGAGTTTAAGCAGTGTGTGCATCCGTGTCCCCACTACATTTCGGGCTCGGATGCACACCTGCTTTGTGTGCAATGCCAGGGTGTTCAGCATGCTCGGGCGGCTCGAGGAGCCGCCAGAGCGCGTTGTGAGAGCTGACACTCAGGCTGCTCGCCTCGGCTGGCCGTGTTCGATGAGGCCGGCCAGCCTCGTGAGCCCCGTGGATCGGTCCCGCATTCGCCGAGGCGGTGCGGCGAGACCGGTCACTGGGCTCACGGATGGACTTGTCAGCGAGACTTGGGACTGCTGAGGCATCTTCCCAGTCTTTGTCTGTCAGTTCAGATGTTCTCCTTTCCCGTGTGGAAGCCCGCGATGCGGCTTCTTCCCCCGGGGCGGAGGACCCGATGCCTGAACGGTCTGATTCTGGGAATTAGACGTGCTCAGCATCGGGCAGTCGGGTTATAACGAGCTCGCCACTTCTTATATGCAAGACTCAATCTCACGATTGCCGAGGCAGCGTGCAGGTATGGGTCTGCTATTAAGGTGAACACACGCGATCGGTGTGCATGGAATACTGGTTGACGATAAAACAGTATTGCCTGATGATTAGGGCTGCATTTAAGTCTGAGGATTTAAATGAAATATTATTAGACTCTAAGGAGTTAGATATTCAGCCTGTCATTCAGACCATGTTTCACCGTGATACTGTTTGGCTTTTTCTCGAGCGATGAAAGCCAATTGTACTATGACGGAGTTGAACCACGCTGAGGCAACGCATGGTTTATGAGTCCGTATAAATACAATAAAACAGTGTCGTCTGAGGATTATGGCTACATTTAATTCTGAGGAATTAAATAATATATGATCTGACTTTGAGGAGTTAGATATTCAGCCTATCATTCAGACCATGTTTCACCTTATTGTGGCTGTATTTAATTCCAAGGAATTAAATTAAAATATTATCTGACTTTAAGGAGTTAGATGTATTTTTATTCAGCCTATCATTCAGACCAGGTGACTTGTCTGGATATTCATCTAGGTGGAGCCCTCCTGAAGTTGATGTCGTTCTCGCCGCCTTGTGGCCCGGGACACATCAGTTTCAGGCAATTGTTATTCCCAGTGTCCGCCCTAGCGTGCGGCCCTGTAGAGCTGCTCCTTAGATGAGGCTCCCGCGAAGGGGCAACTGAGGTTGCTTCTTCCGCGGCGCTCTGGGGAAATCGATGTGGTAATCCCGCCGCCTATGACGCCGGGCCACATCGATTTCCGCGAACGCACACTGCTCCAGCCGCCTCTGAAAAGACCTGCGGCTGGGCAGCTCGGCTCCGCACACAGAGGCTCGTTCCCAACTACTCCCTGCCGGTCAGCCGCTTCAGGGGTTGGGGACGAGGCTCGTAACACCCGACGCCCCTCTCCCGGTCGGAGCGATCGAGGTCGCCTCCTGTGGAGTTTTCGAATCGATGCTGTGCTCCCGCCATCTAGTATGCTTCGGACCACATCGCTTTCCCGCACGCGTGCTGCACCAGCCGCCTCTAGCAAGACTTGCGGCAGTCCAGCGAACGCGTACGCACACCGAAAATCTTCCTCGATTTCGCCCTGCCGGTTAGCCGCTTCAGGGGGTCGGGGAGGAGGCTCGGTTGACACCCGAGGCCGGCCTCGAGAGGCTGGTTCCCTTAGCAGATTATCTTGGCGCAGGGTTATGCCTCCGGATATATCTGCAGGTTCGGGTAATGGAACAGGAAGTTCACTCTCGCTGGTAAGGAGGCCACAGAATGTGCTCCTCCGCCAGACAGGGAGTCCGGGTTTTACAGCCGGCACTTCATAGTTCCTAAGAAAGGATGGTGAGTTGCGTCCAAACTTTAGAACTGAGGTACTTGAATCGTTCTCTGAGGAGATTCAGATTCAAGATGCTTACAGTTCCTCCGCTAGATTCAGATCCAGTCTGAGGACTGGTCTGTCACGACGGGTCTAAAGAGGATGCAGACTTCCCTGTATCCATCCTTCTGTGTCACAGGAAGTTCCTGAGGTTCGCTTTTGGGGGCAAAGCGTACCAATATCGGGTTCGTCCATACGGCCTAGCCCTTCCCCTCTGTGGTAGCAGCAGTTCGGCATTGAGATGTCGCCCTGGCTGCTCTCAGTGCTTGGGGTGAGACTCTACACGCAGTAGCGTGTTGACGCCTTCTCAGAGAACAGTGTTCCTGGGAGTCGTATGGGATTCTCTACGTTGTGGGCACAATTGTCTCCCGCACGATTGAGTCCATACGGGCGGTGGTCTCTAAAGTGAAGCTAGGCCACAGCATCACTGTGAAGCAGTTTTAAGGACTGCTGGGGCTCATTGCGGCCGCGCCCAACAGAATATCTTTTGGCCTGCTGCACGAGACCCTACAGTGGTGGCTGGAAATCAGGGGTTTTCCTCGAGGGGAAAACCGTTTTGTATGATCAGGGTAACGCGCAGATGCCTTCGCTTCCCTAGTCATATGGAAGAAACCTTGGTTTCTGTCCCAGGCCAGTGTTGGGAGCATCACGCTGCCGGAAGACCGCTTCAACGGATGCCTCCTCACTGGCTGGGACGTGGTCATGGCGGCCGCTGCGAGAGGTCTGTGGGAGACCCGGCATTTCTCCTGGCACTTTTATTGCCTGGAAATGCTGGCGGTCTACAAAGCTCTGAGGGGCTTTTTACCGACCTCCGCGCCACCATGTCCTGATACAGAAGTAAACCAGGTGACTTTCCTTGAGGGGAAATCCATTCTGTATGATCAGGGTAACGCGCAGTGGCCTTCGCTCCTAGTCATATGGAAGGAACCTTGGTTTCTGTCCCAGGCCAGTGTTGGGAGCGCCCTGTTGCCGGAGATCCGCTTCAACAGACGCCTCACTGGTTGGGGCGCGTCATGGACGGCCGCTGCGAGGGGCCTATGGGAGGGCCGTCATTCCTCCTGGCAGTGCCTGGAGATGCTGGCGGTCTACAAAGCTCTCAGGAGCTTTTTCCCAGACCTCCGCGCCAACATGTCCTGGTGCGGACAGACAATACCTCAATCATCAGGAGGGTTCAGGTCGCGCCTCTGTGCAGACTGGCGCATCTAATCCTCCTGTGGTCCCAAGGGAAACTGTTGTCCATCAGGGCAATGTATGTCCCGGGGGTCCAAAATCAGGGAGCAGACATCCTGTCGAGGCAGGGGCTGAGGCCCGGGGAGTGGCGGCTCCACCCAGAGGTGGTGGAGGCCATATGCAAGAGGTTCGCCCAGTGGAAGTGGACCTATTTGCGCCTCGAGAGACGTCCCACTGTCCACTGTGGTTCTCCCTCACGCATCCAGCCCCTCTGGGGTTGGATGCCATGGTGCAGACGTGGCCGAGGCTGCGTCTGTACGCATTTCCGATTGCTCTGCTCCCGGGAGTCCTGGAGAGGGTCCACAACAAGGGGTCAGCCTACTTCTGGTAGCACCCTGTTGGCCGACCCGAGTATGGTTCTCGGATATCATAGCTCTGCTGGCAGGTCATCCATGGCAGATTCCTCTGAGGAGGGATCTCCTGTCTCAGGCGGCGGGTACAATATTTTACCCCGGCCCGAGATTTGGAACCTTTGGGTCTGGCCCCTGAGGGGCCAGGTACCTAGAGGCTGGCCTGTCGGCAGAGGTGGTAGAGACGTTACTCAGTTCCAGGGCTCCTACAAGGAGACTGTACAGCCTCAAGTGGAATGTATTTTCCACTTGGTGTAGAGAGCGTGAGGTGGACCCAGTTAACTGCCCGGTGGCTTCAGTGCTGGAGTTCCTCCAAGATCGCTTCTCTGCGGGTCTAACCCCGTCCACACTCAAGGTGTATGTGGCTGCCATTGCGGCTTTCCACACTCCTACGGGTGATGGGCCTTTGGTTAGGCACCAGTTGGTTGTACAGTTCCTCCGTGGGGTTCGGAGGATGAGGCCTGTGGCTCAATCCAGAGTTCCAACTTGGGATCTGGCAGTGGTTCTCGGAGGGCTGGCTGAGGCCCCTTCGAGCCATTGAGTCGGCTGAGCCAAAGAACCTGACCCTTGGGTGCTTTTCTCCCTATTACCTCTCTCAGGAGAGTGGGTGACCTCCAGGCCTTGGCGGTAACGCCAACTTGCCTGGAGTTTGCCCCGGGTGGAGTAAAAGCCATCTTACACCCTAGGCCAGGCTACGTGCCTAAGGTCCCATCAGGGGTGGTCAGGTCTTTGGTCCTACAGGCATTCCATCCTCCGCCTCACGTGACGGCGGAAGAGGAGAGGCTTCACCTGCTCTGCCCGGTTAGGGCACTCAGAGTGTATTTGGAGAAGTCAGCACAGTGGAGGAGGTCCCAACAACTGTAGGTGTGTTTTGGCTCACCCAAGAAAGGATTGCCTGCGTCTACTTAGACAATCAGTAATTGGATTGTCCAGGCGATAACCATGGCTTATCAGGTGCGCAGTTTGCCTTCACCTATGGCCGTGAGGGCTCATCCCACCAGAGGCATGGCCTCTTCGGTGGCCCTCCTTTCTGGGGTCCCCTTGCAGGATATCTGCGAGGCGGCGGGGTGGGCTACCCCACACACCTTCATTAGGTTTTATAGCCTAGATCTCCCTACGACGCCTGGCGCTAGGGTGCTCCAGTCCTAGCTGTGCCCGGTCTCCGGCTTCACACTAGGCAGGCGCTACCTCGGTGTGGCCTAGTGGGTACTCGTTTCAAATCGCTGCTCCGACGCAGTGTGAGTTCCTCGAAGGAACGGCTCGGGTTATGTATATAACCCTTGTTCCCTGAGAAAGGAACGAGCACCGCGTCGCCGCCACACCTCGCACGCCTGGAGCGCATGCTTCAGAGCAATAGCTGCCGCCATTACGCGCTCCCTTTATACTCCGGTATGCCGTCACAATGACGTCATCACGCACGACCAATCGGATTGGACTAGTGTTTATTCAGACTTCAGATTCGCTGATGCTTAGGGAGCATCCCCAAATTGTCGTTCCGACGCAGTGCTCGTTCCCTTTCTCAGGGAACAAGGGTTATATACATAACCCGAGCCGTTATATACATAACCCGAGCCGTTATCTCAAACTGCTCAAACTTTGTTTTGGTTCAGATTAAGTTGGGTTGAGCTGTGCTATGATGTTTAGCTGTACATTAACCACTAACCAAAAAGTCAGGCTAAATAAAGTAGACAGTTATGGAAAATCTATAGATTATCTGTCATGTCTCCTATGACCGTTGCCTTATTGTTCTTTGCACATGTACACAAGCTGATTATTGCATATTTTTTTTTTTTTTTGCAGTAAAAGCACAAAATGAAAGCCTTTAGGAAGCATGCATGAGCAAGTTTGCAACTGGTTCAAGCTCCTCTTCCTGACAGTGCCCTGAACTTATAGTTCTATGATCTGCTAAATGTATTAGTATAAAATGTGTTACTATAAAGGTAATGGCAACTCAGATGTGTCACAAATGCCAATTTGCAATAGCGATATCTGATTTGTTGCTCCAAGTGGTTCTTGAACAAATTAAATACAAATATTTAATCATTGAACTGAGAGTTGCCTTTTGTCCGGCTTGTAAAGAGCCATTTGGAAAGAACCAATAATTAGACTGATGGGGCAAAGCTACTTTTTTTTTTTTTTCACTCAGACATTTCCTGTAAATTTCACAAATAATTACAGAGAATAATATGTAACACATTGAATTAAACATAAAATGTTTAAGTGGAAAGACTGAAAAAGTATTTTCTTCTAACACATTAAATTAAACGTGACATTTTATGGAAATGTGGACATACTGAAAAAAACATTTTGTACTCCAATAATCTTTGTAATTTACAACTTATTTTTACAGTAAAAATATATTTTACAGTGCATTTATAAAGTTAAGTAACATTTTTACAATATTACATGGCAGTCATGACTGCTTAGGTCCATAGTGGACCAAGCTCCTCTAGTGCGGCATTGAGGTGCAGCATCTTGTTACAGTCAAATAACCCAAAATATTCCCTTTCAAAAGCTAATCTTGATGATGTGTACTCATAAGCATTGAGAACTAGAATAACTGCCACACTGAAGTGTCTGTACCTCTCAAGGTTGTGTAGTGTGTGCTTACAAACACTGCCTAGCCCACATTTGTATGTGGGGCCCATATGGTTATAAAATGGGCTGAAAAATGCGCCCAATATAGGATCCTCTGCTGGTCCATAATGGCCTCATGTTAATTTGCCAGATAGATTCCATATAGGATTGCACTTTCCACTAGGTGGGCCACGACTGGGCAACATGCACAAGACCCATCTCGGTCCCAGCTTTGATAGGTCTCAAACGTGAGCTTGTGATGATGACTAAAAGACATGTGAGCCCAGAGTAGCATGAACATCAAAACTATATAATCTGATAAATGTGTGGGGAGAGGACCAGCCTGCCGCATTGCATACTTCCTGCAAGGGGGAGCTGGTTGCCAACCCCCTGGTGCAATGTGCCATATCTCCTGGAGGTGAAGCTTGACCACACACCTCATAGGCTAGAGCAATGGCATCCCTCACCTAGTCTGACGTTGTTTACCTGGGAGCAACCCCCATAGCAAATGAAAAGTTGCTCTGACCTACACCACTGGCAAGTGCTGTGGACAAAAGTCTGAAGAGCACAAACTGGACACTGTATGTTAAGTTTCCCCTGCTCCATTTTAGTGTACAACGGAGGACAGAAGGATTCAAGAATGACCGGATGCACAGTTGAGAATGGAACTTTAGGAAGATAGTCAGGTGAGAATGCAAAATAGCTTTGACCAGTTCAGTGGCAAAGTCTACGTGGGATGGCAAAATTGACAGAGCCTACAAACCCCCAATTCTCTTTAGCAAAGTAATGGCCATGAGAAAAAAAACAACAACAACATCTGACTACCTCAGGGGTGGAGTTCCAATTCTTCTCCCACATTTCCAATGCCCAGAGATGTAAATTGCCCTGAGGGACAGGAATTTGTCCTGAGCCCAATGTAGAACCTGCTGCATTAGCCTGTTCAAATGGTGTGAATGCAGCGCGCCCAGGCTATTTATGTAGGCAACCACCGTTGTGTTGTCCACCTGCACTAGCACATTGTATACCCTTAACTGAAGGAGGAAGTACTTCAGGGCCAAATATACAGCCATCAATTTGATGCAATTGATGTGCCAATTGAGATGATGATGATCTATCCAGATCTCTTGGGCTAGACAGCCATCTAAGACAGCATCCCAGTCAATAAGGGACATTTCTGATGTTAGCATCTTGCGATGCAAGAAGCACCTAGAGTGGGACCCAAGGTAATGAACGGGGTATGAGCAACATAGAAAGCCATCCCCTGGCTTTGAGCCACAACCAAAATGGACTCATGGGAGCCTCAAGGCCCATAAGAATAAGCCATGACACCTAGAATTCTCTGAAAGTGATGGACAGTAATTTCCTGTCCAAGCCTTATATTGCTCATTGTGTTTAAGATGGACCATACAACCCCTAAATACATTGTCCTCTGGGCAGGAGAGAGAACGCTTTTCTTAACGTTGAGTCTCAACCCCAGAGATAAAAGACTGGGTCATGATCAGCCAGTCATCTATGTATAAAAAATGTGAAGAGTGACAAGGCTAGGCCGAATGGAAGAAACCAATATTGGTAGCGTTGCCCTGAAAGCAAACCGCAGGAACTTTCAGTGTTTTGGAAGAAATTCTAAATTAAAACACGCATCCTTAAAATTGACTGTGTCAAGCCAAACTTTGTGTTGGACCTGAAACACAATCATCTTGATCAGTAGAAATAGAAATCAAGAGTCAATAGTATTAAAATCAATCAAATTGTTTATACAAACAATACATATATAAAACCAGCTAATATAAAGTACATACAGAGCATACAGTAGCATCTTGAACGTGTATATTCTGAGAGAATGGTTCTGACCGCAATGATCTAAAATTGGACACAATCCCGCATCTTTTTTTTGGGAACAGCCCCATGGTTGTGGACGAAAAAACATTAGGAATTTTTCTTTGCGGAGATGATAGTGATGATAGGCGAGCCAGTCCATGGTGACCAAAGCTGACAATCTCTAGCCCGACATAATTCTGACAATATTCCTGCACATGCTCAGATCTTTCAGCAGGTCAGTCTGGTACGCCAGAGCTGCACCAGCCTGACCCACTGATTGAAATCCCCACCAGCATGGATGTAGTCCTGTACGACTTGGTGAGGAGTGCTGTTTTTTTATGATAATGAGCTCCCAGGGGAGAAATAGCTTGTGGGTCTCTTCTACCTGAGTCATCATCATATAACTGCATACCCTCACATCTACAATTGTCAGATAAGTCAATGTTGAGGGCACAAAGACACACAATATACTATATGGTTTCCCCCATGAATGAGTTAACTCATCACTGAGGTATTCAAAGAAGGAGAGAAACCGTCTCTCAGGCCAATCCCCTTGGCCAGAAATCTATCATCTAACTTTAAGCACTTGGGGGTCTCTTGTTCTTGTTTGCGCTCTTGAACAAGAACATCTTCTGCCCGATCCTAAGAAGCATTGGGGCGTGTTTCGGAATATGATGCGAGGATATCCCGATCTCAAGAAAGAATCAGAGAAAGGGAAGGACCCGTCTCCTAGTCCTCAGCCAGATCTACTTGCAAGCCCCATGATCTTAATGTGGGAGCTTGCCCTTACAAATATGTGAGACGAGCACAAATCACTTTAATGGAGAGCGACTCACAGTGCTTATACTCGCCATGCTCGAACGCAAGGGCAGCATGCTCTTCTCCCAAACACTCATGCATATCATACTCAGCAGAACTCATGCATATAATAATCAGGGATAGGCCATGAACACAGAGGCAAACATATCCAGATTGTTTGCGAAATTATGTTCTCTTTGTCTCTTTTTCACACTGAGAAATTTGTGCACAGTGACGACTGGAACTGTAACTCCTAACCAATTGGACAAATTGTAGAGTGTAGCGCACACACACACACAGACACACACACACACACACACACACACACGCGTGCACACAATGTGGTCTCTGAAGGTGCACCTGTTTCACGTCTATTTAACGCACATTCCAATGATGTCATAGTCAGAGGTAGTGATGTGACATTTGAACCAAGGTGACGGAGCTTGTGTCAAGAATAAAAGGGTGTGCCAGATGAAGCCCCGATTCGAGGCTTATGTTGTTAAAAAAGAAATCACGTGACCAATGACAAATGAGGCCTTGGTTTGTGTGGAATACTTAATCGGTTCGGTCTGAGTGTCGCTTCAGGTTCAAAACTCACACCACCTTGTGGTTGTTGTGGCATTTCCAGTGTCAGGTGTAGCAGAAGTGTGAGTGTCAGAGAGTCAGAGAGTTATGCCATTGTTATTACTGTGGTTCATATGTGTTAGGGCTATATATTATTACATTATACTATTATACTACAGTTTTACTACATTATTACCATTAGGTTAGATAGTTTTTCTCTAATAGAGTTTTCCTCTATTATAAGGTATAATTTTGGCATCTTCTGGATAGCACTGTTGATCACAGTAGAAGAAGCTCAAGTGCAACAGATGCTAGTGTTGAAGTGGACCAGTATTTATCAGAAGTAAATCTCACAAGATCTAAGGATCCACTAGTATATTTGGGTTCAACAGAAGCATCAGTATCCCGTATCTTATACCAGTATCTTACACCACCTGGCACTGGCATTTTTACAATTTTTTCAACCACATTCTCCAATAAGAGGAATTGTATAAACCCCGACACAAAAAAAATCTGTTCCTCAATAAAAATCAATTATAATCCTTCCTTCACCCACCCTAAATTGCTATGTTTCAGATTGCTCCACTATATCCTCAGTCCCATAAGCACTACACTGCACTTAAACTGCACAACCAACTGTGTACACCACACACACACACACACACACACACACACACACACACACACACACACACACACACACACACACACACAGAGAGTAAATAATTCTTAACTTCTTCTACCCCAGACTGCTCTGTTGCAGTTAGCTTTATTATATTCCCTCCACCATAAGCACTGCACTCAACAGCATCACTTTTGTTGTTCATACTGTCACTATCCAAACAATTTACAAATAATTAATTAACAGTGTGCCTGACAGTTGTTCTGAGCCACATCGGCTCAGAATTAATGGATTTGTCTGCTATTTCTTTTCACAGTAGCTAGGTGTGACTAGTGAGTAATGATTAATGAAGCTTTGGGTAATGAACCTTTTGGCGAAGCAATGGGCTGTGAAGTCTCAGTGGTTCAGGAAGCCTTATTTTGCCATCACTAGTCAGAGGTTATTTAAAACCAAGTTCTTGGTGTGTTTGCACACATGCTTCACAACTGCTCAGACAAAGATGCTTTCCCAATGCACTGGAGTACGCAGCATCGAGAGTAGATTTTCAAAGTAAACACCTAACACAGGAACATCCAAACAATGACTGACCAAGTAAGAAAAACACAAGGGCTAAACATACACAGGGGCAAACAAACTTAATGATAACAAGTAATGAGACTGGGTAGACTAATCAAAGGGAAAAACTACAAAGACCTACAACATGGTACTCAAGACAGGAAGTAACAAAAAAGTCTACAAATACACACAGGGAATGTATTTCTTAACTCAGAATTATATTTTCTGCTGTTGCTTCAGGAGTGATAGCAATACAGGCTGAGGAAACCTCCATGTGGGATTGTAAAGGAAGCCAGAGAAAACGGAAACTCTCATATGACTCCTGTCTTATCCGTGATTCATGGAATTTGTAGTGTTAAAAACTCGCCCTGTGCAGAGCGGGCCCAAGGCATAAGCGAACTAAGCGGCTGCTTAGGGCCCCCTTCGCCACCAGGGGCCCCCAAGAGCACATTAAATTACTTTTTGTTGCATTATTTTATGATGATTGAAATCGTGAAATGGCCTGGCTTAAACAATTACTAAATAAACTGCAAAATGTGAAAAAGTCTTAAATGTTACAACTGATGCACGGATTGATTCTGCCGGACACGCTTGTTAGCCAGGGTTCAAAGTCCAAAGTGCATGAAAAATTGGGGCTAAAATGTACTCTTCAGTTGCCCGGTAACCTTTTTATGAATGGATGGATTTGAGAATGCGCTATGGTTTAGTGCGAATATCTTGTCTGACGTCTGAGCAGCACAGCTTCCAGTTGCTCAGTAAATGTTTTTCTGCAAGTTCTATATTGTCCCCTTGGAATTAAAAGTTGTGTAGCCTAAATTTTGGAAGTTTTTTCTTTAAAGAAAATAAAAGGTTCTTTCTAAACAGTCGAATGGAATGCAAAAAAAAAAAAAAAGTGTGTTTCCGCCTAAATAAAAGCTCTGTTTAATGTTCGAAATAAATCAACATTTCTTGTTTTTAGAAGAAGTCTCTTCTGCTCACCAAGGCTGCATTTATTTGATCAATAAGACAGTAAAAACTGTAAAATATTGTGAAATATTATTATAATTTCTTCTATGTGAATATATAGTAAAATGTATATAGTAATTCCTGTGATCAAAGCTGAATTTATCATCTTTACTCTAGTCTTCAGTCTCACATGATCCTTCACTAATCATCCTCATTTGAGGATTTGATGCTCTACAAACATTTATGATTATGATCAGTGTTGAAAACAGTTGTGTACCATGTTTTTAGGATTTTTTGAAAGCTTTCTATTTTAGAGAAATGCTGTTCTTTTGAACCTTCTATTCTTCAAAGAATCATGGGAAAAGTGAGCATATCCAGCATAAGAGACTAAAAGTAAATTTCCCACTTCCCAGTCTGAACTGTAGTACTGTATGGCTTTGAATATTAACACCGGACCACTCTTGTGGGTTTGCTACTGTTACAATTAAAAACCGTTTAAGAGTAAAAACATGACAGCCAGACATGATGCAACACAGCTACAACTACTAACGTTGATACTTTGTGTGCAAATTATCAAGAATTGAAAATAGTCAATAGTATTGGAGGCACAGAGGGGCCCCCAAATAAAATTCTGCTTATGGCCCCATAAGGGCTTGGGCCGGCCCTGGCCCTTTGTTACAACTATACCCGGTCTCCCCTACTTCTATTCATATTATATATAAATCCACACATCCTCACTCAGACTCATTGAGCGCACAAATTAGAAGCATTATGCAGATTTGTTTGTTTCTTTGCTTTAGAAAAAGGCTGGTGCTGAATAGCAATAATCCCCTGTTGTCATCCTGCATTAACGGATTATAGTTTATCTCCAGAAAGATTGTCTAAACTTCATAACCTCAGTTTTAACACCTAATGAGTTGTCTTTAAAATATATGGAGGAAATACTAAACATATTTGTGTTTTAATGTGGGCAGTTTAAAGTGTGCAGAGAGACTGTGTATTTATGGCTTGTATAAACATATGTGTATTTTTAACCACCTCAGCTATGGTTAGTCCAGATGGGAACAGACTCTACAAGAGTCCTATTCATCAGACAAGCATTTAGTGCCCTTTAATTTGCCAGAGAGAGAGAAAGAAAGAGAAAGATGAAGAAAGTCATTAAACCTTCTAGTGGGTTTCAGAAATGTTTAAATTTCTGTTATCTGAAACTACATGCAAAAACACTTTCTGTAATGGAACTCAGCTAAATTGTATTTATGTGATCTGCTCAATTTTCTTTTCATAAATCTCACAGATTACCGTTAGATGAAACATTGTTCTGCAATGTGAACTGACAACTGGCATAATGACTCCAGAACTAACTGTGCATGTGTGATGTGCACCTAGTGTGTGTGTAGGTTGAGGGTAAAAACAAAAAGGGGGGCTCCAACATGCATGATGCAATCAGATATTTGAGAATGAAGAAGATAGAAATGTATGTAATGATCAAAGTTTTAATAGTTGCCTTAAGTCCTCTGCTATAACTAAGTTAAATTCTGCTTCCCTCTCCCTTCCTGTCTTCATCATGAAGATATTTCTGAAGCAATGTGACACAAGTGCATACTGATAAATGATTTCATTTTAAAGTATGCTGTTTATATAATGTAATTGTGAAATTGACGTAACTATCCAAAAGGGGGTTAGAGTGTTACACTCTGAAAGCGAGTAAATGGGCTAAATTTGGGTCAGAGTGTTGATTTGTATCAAATGTTCTCAATATGTATTCCGTTATCCAAGCTCCCGAGATTCACTGAGGGCAGTCACAGTAATTGTGCATTGGTCCTGGAGCTGAAAATTGGTTATATATTGATGTGATATTGCGCTGGGGATTGGAAGAAGGCCACAGGAAGTCCAAACAAATAAGTAGGTTGGAGAGGAAACCGGAAATCTGCATTATCTCTATTTGAGAATCAAGCCAGAAGGGTTGAAGCTTGGCCCTATTATCGATATAACAAAAGGACAAAAAGAAAACAGAAACTCACAGATGCAAATAAACAAACCTTTTTTCCTCACTATAAAATAATGTCTGACTTCTTGCACCCTTGATTTCTAATATTGGGTCTCTTTAGCAGTTTAAAATTAGATAATGCACATCATTATAGCATTGTGTCAGAATCAAATTGTATGATTTGCTAGTTAGTACAGAGTTGTACATTATGTGTTGGCTGCTAGGTTTTTTTTTATGTGCATTTATTTATTTCTTTTTTAATTAGCATACTGAAAGTCATTAAACTGCAGTGTTCTCCCAGTGTCAGACACATGGATAAAGTCTACGCTTTGTACAGAATGCCTGACGTTTTTTCTTCTTCTTTTTTTCTCCATTTCAATGACCTCCCAGGCATTTACCAAATGTTCATCAATATATCCTTGATTAGAAGCCAAGAAGAGGAGGTTTGTGAGAGAATTTGAAGAGATTTAATATTTCTTTATGAATGTGTACATTTCATAACAGCTTTTAAATTCGCCTTTCATACTGTTTTACAACACACTTTATAAGGTTTTAAAACGGAGGTTTCACAGCAATTAACTGTTTTTGGTTCCCCAAAGAACCTTTTAATGGAAAGTTTTTATATATGTCTTCCCTATTGTGACTTATAACCAAGTGATATGGAATGGTTTCTGGAATGAGAAAAGCATAGGGTGGAATTTGATTTAGTCTTTCGGGAATGGATTGGATATAGGAAGCTGACTGTATGGACACAGATCTGAATGCCAGTTTGTAGTCAGTTGTGGAGGATATATACCCCTACCCTCTGCCGAGACATATACTGTACGTCATGAAGAAACAATAGTCCATTTTGATTCCATGGCAACTTTAAGAGTTAATAAGATTAGCTAATGCTAAATATTAATGTCTTCTCTGACATAGCATTGACATTTTAGTAAGCAATCCTGTCAAGTTAAGTTTGGTATACTTTTTAATCAGGCATTTAAAACGTCTCCTTATAAAGAAAGACATTGCATTCCCAGCAATTAACTGAAGTTAACAATCTCTTGGCCCGTTTCAAGTTTCACAACACTTTTCTGCACCTCGTGGGCTTGTTTATATCGCTTTACAGCAGGACTCTCATATACATTCAACTATATAACATGAAGTGTTATTGTCTCATTAATACGCACAAATTCCTCTGTGGTAAATCTTGGCAGGGGTTTAATGGAAGTCCTTGGCTAGTAAGCCCAAGGTTAGCACCACATCTCTTGAGGATAATTAGCATTGGCTCATTACAGTTGGACAGAGCAGCATGAGGCCTCAGAAGCCCCCATCGTGCCGAAGAAAACGCGCTCCCGCTCAGCGCCAGTGCGCTCGCAGTCAAACTTCTTACATCAGATCATATATGACATGCACTCGCTCCGCAATCACACAGTACCAGCTCTCTGAGGAGCGGGTGGAGTGCAGGGTGCAGTCTGACTGTAATCAAGAAGCAGGCTTGAGTGAAAGCTGGATTGTCCATGATTTCACTGCGGGTTTAGACAATGTAGAAGTTGCCTTCAGATAGAGGTAGGATATGACTTTGGGAGTTTGAAGAGTGTTTCTTTTTTCTGCACAGAGTTTGGAGTATCTGGGAATACCGTGGGTTCTCTGGGAATATCGTGGAGTATCTGGGAATATAAGACTTCTGAGTCCAAATATACAACCTACACACACACTCTCAGACCCTCAGGTCTCAGGGTCTCACTTAATTACCGGACTTCATTAGAGGAGTTGGCAGCATGGTGTGTGTGACTGGGCAGCTGGCCAGTTCTGCAGAAATGAGACCAGGTCTCACTGTTTGATCCCTCAAGATAGTGGACCGAAGGCTTCTCTCCAAAGCCAAGTGTGTGTGTGTGTGTGTGTGTGTGTGAGAGAGAGAGAGAGAGAGAGAGAGAGAGAGAGAGAGAGAGAGAGAGAGAGAGAGAGAGATTTGATTTTAACGGTGTGTAACGGTGTGTGTGTTTTTTTTTTTCACAAAGTGCTGGTGGAAAAACAGTGTGTGTTTGATTTACTCAGATCAGAGCTGAGACCCCTCCACTGGCCAGCAGAGAAAGAAACTATGAGAAAGCCATTCCCAACTACCTCTACACACACACACACACACACACACACACACACACACACACACACACACACACACACACACACACACACACACCTGATAGCTGCAGGTATTAATAGCCAGTGGATAATATTCTTTGATTTTTCTTGAACTTCCTCCTGCGTTTTCATTATTTTAAATGTATTTGTATTTATTAATTTAATCTCTGACTTTAAACAGATTGTTTAATCCACTCTTTTCAGTAATGAGTGAAGCGGGAGGCTTAACAATTTAGGAATAAGTTGTTTGTAATTTTACTAATTAAAAATGTTCATTAAGATTTAAGTTCAAGCTTTGTAGATCTCTTTTTTTTTACTTAGAATAATTATAATAATTTGCATTTGTCAACATTTCCTAATGCTCATTTAAATTATTTTACTCAAAATGACATAAGTGTCTGTCACTTTGTTTAGTTTATACAGACAGATAATTTCTCACTATGGCCAGTAAAGTGCAACAGAAAGCCATCTAAAATGTATTATCATTGTTTGTCGCTGTCGTGGCTAGAACGACATAGATGTTTGGACACTTAAAAATTACAAATGTAATTGAATTCAATAACAAAATATCAAACTAATAGTTTGTTATTTTAAAGATAAAACAAGCAACCAAAATTCCTATATTGAAATAATATTCTTCACAGAAAATGTTTGTAAAACGTTAATGGAACGTGTCCATAGTTAATGTGATGAACTGTTAGGACCCTTATTTGAACTTGAGAGAACTTCACACATCGCCTTAAGATGATCTTGGATCCAGTTGGTTTAAAATAATATTAAAAAGGCCCCCGAAAATGGAAGTTAGTTCTAAGAAAGTTGTAGCATCATTTGTTTGCAGACTTGGTTTGATATTTTTTTATCTAATGCAACCAAATTCAGACATTAAGTGTGACTGAAATGTCCAAAAATGTCCAAACCCTGTTTGGAGGCCACTGTATATGCACACATACACATATCTAGCTCATTGTGTAAAGATCACAGTTTACACAAGTCTCTCCATAAATCCCACTCTCCCTGGCGGTACGGCTAGATAAGGGTCCTCAGACTGGCGGAGCATGCAAAAGCACATATCGAATTAACTGTCTGTAATTATCTTAAAACGATGCTTGTTGAAGCGACATGGGGAGACGAATGCATAAGCGAGATAAAGTAGCCAGGCTCCTCCTAACAGCAAGCAAAGTTAACTCCTTTCTGCAGAAGGCCCAGATAAGCTCTCTTTGCCTAAGGCGCTCAAGTGCATTTGTGCTGTTATTTGATGTGTTATTGCTTTGTGCACATTGAATGGACAGTTTGGTGCTCGCACGCTCGCTGAAACAGCCATGCATTGGACCAGTAGGGCATAGGCCTACTGATGCATTCCGTCATGCTGACTTGCGATCGTGGTTTGTCTTATCCAATAAAAGCGTGGGCTGCTGAGCTAGCTCGCAAGTTATTGAGGTGTGTGCATCGCATTAATATAAATATATCATATGTGCGAAAAACTGTTTGTGAATCAAGTGACACGCATAATCACCTTGACTGGACTGAAGGGCCGGAAAACATCTGGCTCACGTCATGCATGACACACATAAATGTATTTCCTAAACATATTTAGTGAATTTACTAATCATTTACTTTTGCATGCGTATTTTACTGTGAAAGCTTTTTCACCATTTAATTCTATTTAAAAGAGATGTTTTCTACATTTTGCAGCATTCACACAAGTGATGGAGATGAAGAGCGTTATAAATGGATTTCGGTGTGGGTTACACTTTATTTCAATGGTCCACTTTACATTCTACTAACTATACTAAGTAACTTTGCAACAACAACAACTACCAGTCATTACCAGAGTAGTACTGAAGTAGGTTATGGTTAGGTGTTTGGGTTAATAGAATAAGTTGACATATAGTTAGCAAAATATCTAAAGTGGACCATCGAAATAAAGTGTTACCTAGATGTGTGCAGATAATGGTGCAGTGCTAAAGCAAGATGGAAAAATATGAAATGCAAATTGAATTCAAAATTACAGTATTTGCATAATTCCTTCAATGAATTGGGTGCTAAAACAATGCAGAAAGTGTATGAAAATATATAACACTACCAGTGATTGCAATTCATTCTTAGTGACTTCTAGTAAAGTTTATTTTCATCTTTCTATTTAGATTTTTCCCTATGATTTTCCATTTGTATATCCATAAATAAACCCCAAAATTTATTATTTGGAAGAATTGATAATTTCTCTGAATTATAATAATATTGATGTCTCTAATGCTACAATAACACTCACATACTATACACTGGAGCAGCTCTGATCTCCTGATGATGGTTGAATTACATTCATGCTTGCACATTATAGATCGAGTGAATGATCCCATGTCTTTTGAAAGAGGAGCAAAAGTCAATAATGGCTGATTCTGGCGGCATGATTGAGATCAATATAAATACATTAACCTACACACACATTTTTCTAGCTTTAGAACTGCTGGCATTGTAGATGTGGGGTCGTATAGCCAAAGAATCAAAGCATTACTCTTTAAAGTTGTGTATTTACCTCAAATTCTCTTGAAAGTAAAGCAGTATCTTCAAGTGGTGTTTGGCAAGAAATGGTTGTATGGTGCTGTTGGATAAGAATAATGTGTCTGTCCTGGTGTGTGTGTGTGCGTTTCACCATATCAGAATGTTTGGGGTCTCTCTGCTTCTGGAAAATCCACTTCAGTGTGTGTGTGTGTGTGTGTGTGTGTGTGTGTGTGTGTGTGTGTGTGTGTGTGTGGACTGGTAATCCCTACGGTATGGGGACAAAATGTCCCCACAAAGATGGCAATATCCAAAATCCTTGTCCTTGTGGGGAAATTTTTTGGTCCCCATGAGGAAAACATCTTATAAATCACACTAAGTGATGTTTTTTGAAAATGTAAAAATGAAATGCAGCATGTCTCCTGTGATGGGTAGGTTTAGGGCCAGGGACAGTGCAGGGGGATATAAAATACGGTTTGTACAGTATTTACAAAGCATGTGTGTGTGTGTGTGTGTGTGAATGAGTGTGAGATGATGTATGTGTGTATGTGCACGATGGTGTTTAAAGATAACAAGAATTTCTCACTACTCTTTGGATGACTGTAGAGATCCGCTTTTGTGTGTCCTATTGCAAAGCCCCTCTGTACCTCTTTGAGGATCAGCCATCCCCTACTTGATATCTCAATTTTGGCACACTGTTCACACTGTGTACCTGTGTGAATGAGTGTGTGTTTAACCTTCAAACAAGAAGTTTCGTCGTGAGAAGGACGCTGTTGTCAGGTTAAAGAAAACAGCAAATGCATTTGTTGCAGTGAAACTGATGTTAAACCCAATATCGCACCTAGAAAAGGTGGATAGCTTGTTTCTCAATGTCCTTCACCAGCAGACTTGTCAGCCACTGGATGGTTGTTGTTTATTGTATGTTTTTCGACCTAGCTTAATTGCGGCTGCAGACTCCTTTGAGGCCGGAGGCCGATGCGGCCCTCAAAAACTCTGATGGGTATGCAGTAATAACTCCCCTCTTTGATTATTTTTTAATCTCCTGTTGATTCAGATCTGCACTGAGAGGCTGAGAGGGTTTATTTATTTATTTATTTATTTATCTTGCGCTGGGCGTGTAGATGCAGGAAAAATGGAGAGCAAGGTCAAAAACCCGTCTGTGTGGCTAATTCCACAGTGGACAGAGGAGTCATTACCCATAACACATGAATCTTTATGCAAACAATTTCAGCTGGTTATTGCTTATCAACGCTCCCGCCTTCTTTATTCTCTGAGACGTGTAATATTTTTTAATCTAGCCTTTAAGGTTTAGTTCACCCAGAAATGAAATTTTGTTGTCATTTACTCACTTTCATGTTGTTATGAAGCCATATAATAATGAACAAATCATTCAAAGCGATTTAGTGAAACTCAAAGATTAATTTAAAATATGTGAATCAAATGAATGAATTATAGGTTGCATCTGAAATGGCATGCTCCTCTTCTATATAGCAGGCGAAAAACGTGTGAGATGAGTAGAATCTTAAAATTGACAGAATTCTTAAAACAGTAGGCAAAAAAATGACTATTTCCGGCAATATTCTGAAGTCTAGGTCTATGCATCTAATTTACTATCCAATGAGGCCACAGAAGAGGGTTGGAGAATAGCAGTGAAGTGAAGCAACTGGCGCTGGTACAATTGCACCATGATGGATGTAGTACGTCCGTATTTCATTCATACACAAACATATTATACAGATTTATATATTATTATTATTATTATTATTATTTTATTTTATTTATTTTTTTTAACAGTTGTGTGTGATTTCTGACATAGCCATTCGTTTGATTCAGATCTTTTTAATTAATCATTTATCCTGTTCATGAATAGGCATTCTTACTAATAATTACTGAAAAGATGTGAAGCTTGAAAGCTTTATCGAATAAAATGTTTCATACGGATGTGCCCAAAGCTGAATACCTTATTCGGAAGGGCACAGAAAATGGCTTCAAAATGAATAATGCATGTAGAATAACAGGTAAAAATTCGGGTCACTGTGATTTAGCAGTGTAAGAAATGTTCCTATATTATTCCTGTCCAAAAATGTAGTCTTAAACCTATATCCCTATACCCATAACTGATCCATAAAATCAGAGGGAAATGACAGGTCAATAACACTAAGCATCTAACTCTGGTTGTAAGCCTAAACTTGACATAAACTGTAAACTTGCCCCTCAAATCTGATGTTTCTGTCTCACTCCAACACGATCTCATGACAATGCGTATAAATAGTACGAGTGTGCAATCTCGTAGAATGTATATTAGAGTGGAGGCTGTGCAAAAACGGCGTACCAAAACTCATTTTGGCGTGCATATGGTACGCCGTTTTTGGCGTGCATATGATACGCACTTTATGGCGTGTATATGACACGCTTTTGGGTAGGGTGAGGGTGGGGGTGTGGGGGTTCGCATATAATACACCATAAAGTGCGTATCATATGCACGCCAAAAACGTACATTCTACGAGATTGCACACTCGTACTATTGATACGCATTTTCGTGAGATCGGGCTCCTCACTCTCTCACAGAGCCAGCAAGCATTTATTTATTATTCATAATTAGTTCAGATTTACATAGTAAATGTTGTTTTAGCAATTTTTTAACCCCTAAATATTTTCTTTCTACTTCCACTATTTTATATAGTGAGTTCTCTTATTTGAGGCTCTGGATGATTGGCCTGGCATACCTTTACACAACATTCCTCTAGAAAAGAAAAAAGAAAAGTATTTAACATTTAGTAGGCCTATTATTATTTTAATAAGAATATATTAAAAAATATATATTTAAACAAAAATGTAATATAATATAATATAATATGTTATATAATATATAATATAATAGTTATAGAAGACTTATTTGTTAAATGAAAACCATGAAAGGAACATAAATGAGCACAAATACGTTTAAAGCACCACTTCCAGATTTGTCCAAAAACACAAATAATTTTAATATACCGATACAGATATTGGCTCCACTGCACACCCCCTTTTTCATATTTACATCTCCTGAGGCCTATTATTTCATGGAAAAGGCACAAGTTTTTAATGGTTGTGTCCAGAAGGACCGATTCACTTCCACTTTAGTTACCTGAAATGATGAGCACTTTTCTGATCCGACAGGTAAGTTAATTCACTTGACAACTATTACCTAAATCCACTCAGGCCACAGCAATTTATGGTTAATTTTCAGAGAGAGCTCTTAACACATACACACATATACTCACATTCTTCTGCAATCTATATGTTACATATCTAAAAAAAAAAAAAAAGATCACGGAATAATGTGAAAGGAAAAAGATCAGGAGTCTCTTTGAATTAATTTGCTTAAGTGAGGTTACAAATGGGCATAATAGCCACGACAGCCACAATTACAGTCAATTTACACTTTCCAATTATCCATAAAAGGTACTTAACCTAATACTTGATGTGTGTCAAACGAAGGCAGGCCCAATTAAGGATGGGGGTGGTCTGAATTTCTGCGCCCCCTGTCTTCTGCACACATTCTCTCCTGGCTCTCCTGATCTAAGCACCACTCTAGTGAATTTAACACCAGCCATCCAAAACTCCACTCTGGGCAAATCACAGCCACTCCAGTTCAGCCTCCACTCTAACAAATTTTCAGGGATTTCAACCTGATGAGCAGGGCTGTACCATAACTATTGTCTCCTATTGTTCATCATTATCATCCCTTCTCTTTCTCTGGACACCCTGGGTGGAAGCACTTTAGTAGTTTAACGGACAAGCTAATCTTTTTGGCAGTACACATAGATTAGCGATTACAGTAGAATACTTGACTAATAGTTCCCTTATCAGTTCTGCACATGAAACTGTCAGTTATTGATATCTTGATTTTCAAGAACTATAGTTTGCTGGTTATGTTTGTCAGTCAATTCAAATATTTCCAAAAAAGTTGGGACACTGTACAAATTGTGAA
This sequence comes from Gobiocypris rarus, assembly GCA_023029165.1. Classification (NCBI taxonomy): domain Eukaryota; kingdom Metazoa; phylum Chordata; class Actinopteri; order Cypriniformes; family Gobionidae; genus Gobiocypris; species Gobiocypris rarus. The sequence continues at coordinate 23,350,786 of CM040932.1, forward strand.
GAAAACAATGCAAATGTGGAAGTTTCAAATTTCAATATTTTATTCAGAATACAACATAGATGACATATCAAATGTTTAAAATGAGAAAATTGATCATTTAAGGGGAAATATAAGTTGATTTTAAATTTTATGGCATCAACACATCTCAAAAAAGTTGGGACAAGGCCATGTTTACCACTGGCATCCCCTCTGCAAACGTCTGGGGACTGAGGAGACAAGATGCTCAAGTTTAGGAATAGCAATGTTGTCCCATTCTTGTCTAATACAGGGTTCTAGTTGCTCAACTGTCTTAGATCTTCCTCATTATGATGCGCCAAATGTTTTCTATGGGTGAAAGATCTGGACTGCAGGCTGGCCATTTCAGTAGCCAGGTCCTTCTTCTACGCAGCCATGATGTTGTAATTGATGCAGTATGTGGTTGGGCATTGTCATGTTGGAAAATGCAAGGTCTTCCCTGAAAGAGTCGACGTCTGGATGGGATATTATGTTTTTCTTGAACTAGGATATACCTTTCAGCATTGATAGTGCCTTTTCAGATGTCCCATGCCACATGCACTCATGCAACCCCAAACCATCAGAGATGCAGGCTTCTGAACTGAGCACTAATAACAACTTGGGTTGCCCTTGTCCTCTTCAGTCCGGATGACATGGCATCCCAGTTTTCCAAAAAGAACTTAAAATTTTGATTCGTCTGACCACAGAACAGATTTCCACTTTGCCACAGTCCAATTTAAATGAGCCTTGGTCCAGAGAAAATGCCTGTGCTTCTGATCATGTTTAGATATGACTTATTTTTTGACCTATAGAGTTTTAGCTGGCAACGGCGAATGGCACGGTGGATTGTATTTGAAGTATTCCCATTACAGTAGCATTCCTGTATGTGATGCAGTGCTGCTAAGGGCCCGAAGATCATGGGCATCCAGTATGATTTTCCGGTCTTGACCCTTACACACAGAGATTGTTCCAGATTCTCTGAATCTTTGGATGATATTATGCACTGTAGATGATGATAACTTTAAAATCTGCAATATTTCTATAATTTTATCTATATCTATATACTGCATATAGCCTACACGCCATATTGTCAAAAGTATTGGTAAACCCCTCCAAATCATTGAATTCAGGTGTTCCAATCATTTCCATGGCTAAATGAGTATACAATCAAGCACCTATGCATGCAGACTGCTTCTACAAACATTTGTGAAAGATTGGGTTGCTCTCAGGAGCTCAGTGAATTCAAGCGTGGTAACGTAAATAATATTTATTGCACAGGTGGCAACCTATCAATTTGTGAAATTTCCTCACTACTAAATATTCTGCGGTCAACTGTTAGTGTAATTATAATAAAGTGGAAGCAGTTGGGAACAACAGCAACTGAACCATGAAGTGACAGGCCACGTTAAATCACAGCGCATGGTGAGGTGTGCACAGTGTGCAGAAGTCGACAACTTTCTGCAGAGTCAATAGACTTCACGTGGCCTTCAGATTAGCCTAAGAACAGTGTGTAGAGAGCTTCATGGTATGGGTTTCCATGGCCGAGCAGCTGCATCCAATACTTACATTACCAAGTGCAATGCAAAGTCTCTCATGCAGTGGTGTAAAGTACGCCACTGGACTCTAGAGCAGTGAAGACATGTTCTCTGGAGTGACACATCATGCTTCTTTGTCTGGCAAGCCGATGGACTAGTCTGGGTTTGGCGGTTGCCAGGAGAACAGTACTTGACTGCATTGTGCCAAGAGTAAAGTTTGGTGGAGAGGGGATAATGGTGTGAGGTTGTTTTTCAGGGGTTGGGATTGGCATGTGCTAAATACCTCTGAAACTAACCCTTTAACATAACCTGCTTCGGAGGGTGAGTTGGTATGGCTACTTACATACCCTGAAAATTACCTCAGTTTTTGGAACTGAAATTGACGTTATTCTTTTACTCTTTGAAACTTTGGTATGTCACATAACCTGCTTTCTGGAAAACCCATGCAAGCCCACTTGTTGTTATGAGAAATAAATAAATTCCCTACCTAATTTGTCTCTTGATGTGTATCTAAACCCTCAAGATACCCTTCTTGAGCACAAGGACGCAAATTGCTATGGCAATTGAGTAAGTGGGACGCAGGAAACAGAGCGGCCCAACTGGGGAGTGAGAGAACGGGTGGGAGTAGGAGACAGTGGAGAGAAAATGAGGGCATCCTAAAAGACACTTGAGATGAGAAAAATAAATTAATTATATCAGAATGACATCCAAATGTTCACCAAAGTAACAAACTCTTCTTTTTATGAGCATTCTCTTCTCAACCCATCACATTTTGGAGTGGTAGTGGCGTACTTGTTGAATGTTAGTGTTTGTGTTGTCCTTGTTGCCTACTATCCACACAAACACTTCCAACAGGTTTTGGAATTTATTGTGGAATTTATCTTAGACTAGTTCAATTTTTTTTTGTTTTTTTTTTGGATCTCCTATTTTTGAACTTGGTTTGCTTTGTCCATGCACATTACAAGTTATGCTACAAATCCTTGAAATGCTTAGTTTTTGTTGTTGTTGTTGTTGTTAGTTTTTTTTGCACTTCAACCCAAATGTTGGCAAATGTTTCCTTTTCTGTTTTAACTAATGTATTAGTTGCTGGAATTATAAATTAAGGGGCAGATTTACTAAACAGGGCAAATTAAGGAGCACAATTCCAAAAAAGCGCAGATGGGAGTGGAAGATTTTCTGACACTACTGGCACGACACAGACGCAGCCAGATCATTTCCATAATGACCAACACAATCTACCAATAGGAATGCAAATTAGTGTCTAGTTTAGACATAGACATGTTTTTGGGGCGTGTAAATGATGGCACACATACCAGTACATTGAATATAATATATAATAAGGTGAGCTGCAAAAAAGTCCCTGTCCACGCCTTTTCGGTGGTAGTTTTTCACAGCGTGTCTTTAATAAATCCTCACTGTATATTTTTATTTCCAAAAGAGGGTTTGTGCTAGTGCAAGATTTTAGTAAATCTGGCCCTAGATTTCTTTTTTTTTTTTTTGCTCTGTGGCAATAAGGCTATTTATAGTGCACCCAGTTTGTATATGAAACAATTAATTAAATAAAATGTTTTAAACTGTATACAAATACCATTAAAAAGAAATGGTAAAAAAGTCCCTTATACCTTTTTTAAAAGCTGAATTATTATATTTCTGATATGTGAAGAGGTACTATATTGCAAATATAATATTACATTTAAATGTTAAAATCATGCTGCAAAAAAAAAAAAAAAGGTCTTAAAACAACAATGTAAGCAGAGCACCCATATAATAATGGCACATTTTACTTAGCCTTCTGAGTGTACAATTTTCATCTCTTTAATAGCATTTAAATATAACCTTCATGGAGACAGTTGCAAAAGGCACGTGTGTGTTGTCTCAGCGAGTAATTACTCTCATTTCAGGTTTAATGCCTGGTGCTTGTTGACATGCATGCTCACCATGCAGTGCCCGCACACACAGATGGCATCATCTGAAAATAAAGATCAAAGACTACTGAAATCCCATTCGTTCCACTCCGAATGGAATCCGCATGCTTTGAGAGAGAGTGAGAGAGAAATTTGGTTACGTGCCGAAAGAGAAAAACGGAATTCTGGATCAGTAACCCCCAGATGGTGGTAGCAGATATGTGCGGTATACCATCTCTAAAAAGAGGGCAGAATATAGCGAGAACAGGTTCTCAACCCCCCCCCCCCCCCTCTCTCTCTCTCTCTCTACATTATCTTTCTTTCTCCATTTTAATTTAGCCCACTCACTCCCTCGTTCTCTTTCTCTGTCTCTTTTCAACATTATCTTACTTTTGTCACTTTAATTGAGCCTTCTCGCTCTCTCTTTCTCTTCCTCAACCCTTCTTTCTTTCCCAGTCTTTCCAACTGCAAATTACGCATGGTGCAAGCACAATTGGCTTTTAAAGGGAATGGGAGATGAGTCTCTGATTGATACTATGGTGCCCCCGTAAAGGGACATAGTAATGGAAAAAAAATGAGATGGGAGGGAAAAGTAGCCTATATGTCAATGTTTTTAAATTCTCGCAAATGTTTGCTTTTGAGTACTTTGGGCGCAAACTCAAAGTTCCTCGGGGAGCGCAAAACTTTTGCGAGAGAACGTATTTTTTCCTACCATCTCATATTTTTTTCCATCACCATGTCCCTTTAGGGGATGCATAGTTTATGATACTTTTACTCTACTTTTTCATCCTTTTTAGAAAAAATACATAAATAAAAAATCACCTTCAGTATTATACGTAAGTTGTACAGATTTGGAATGACATGATAACTATTAAATGTCAGAATTAATATTTTTGGTTGATTTTTTTTTTTTGATTTTTTTTTTGGGATGTGTATTATTCATGGCCATGGAGTATGTCACCATTGCTTGGTTCATTAGTAACAGGTTCATATTGTTCTGAGCCCCGATGTACTTGTGGTGCTACAGGAGAGGTGAGGATGGAGTAATTGTCTCATATCAAATAAACAGGCATGAACAGCAGAGGCACACATCACCTGCATTGTCAGATGAGCACATCGTCTGCGGCACTGATTTGAATCCACGGTGTAGCTTGTTTACAAGTCATCTAGGGCACCGCCAGCGAAAGCCAGGGCATAAACAAGTTTACCTCATGTCAGGTTGAGTGTCACTCTTGTAGCATTCTATACACTAATCACAAGCATCCAGAACTTTTTCTTGCACACGCACCAAAAAAAAAAAAAAAAAATTGCTGTTTTCGTTAGCTTGTCCCCTGCATGTCGAGCTGAATGCTGCTGTGCTCACAACTAGGGTGTTAATCAAGAATTGTATGTCAAATGTCTAGATGACAACATCAGAACCAAATAATTAATTTTCTGAAGTGTGCTGACAAAATGGTCTGGATGAAGAAGAATAAAATGGAATGAGGGATAGAGAAGGAGGGGAAGGAAAAAAAAAACAAATGAAAAAAGATGCCATCATAATTGCTGGTTTTGTTTGTGCATTAATAAAGGACTGGGGAAATGAATGTTATACATTATTTCCTTTTGAGCCAACAGACATATCTGAGGAGGAAATGAGATGGATGGAGTGTGAAATCTGCAATGTGGTGCGGCTTGCCTGATGCAAATGAAATGTCAACACACAGCGAAGGTAGTTAATGAGATTTCCAATGCGTAATTTCCACATTGCAGCCAAAGTGTGAAAACACAGAATAAACCCTGTCATTAAAACAAAATACCACAAATAGAGACGGTATAGTTCTTTCTTTTTCTGCTTTTTGTTCCTTTCCTTCTTCCCCAACTCAATCTGTCTTTCTTCCTCTCTGTAACCTTAAAAACAGGCCCACAATCCATCTAAACGTGGAACAAAAGAAATAACTTGAGAGATAAAACGTGTTAAATATCACACCATCATTCAAAGCATGGCAGGATATAAAAGCCCAGCATACTGTACGTATATGTGCCTGCTGTTTATATTGTTTTAAAATGAAGGATTGTGTGAGGGGATACCCTCCACTTGGAGGCGGATAAACTCTGTCATCCTGCTAGGGAAAGCAACTCAAGCACTTTACCACTGACCCATATTAAAATTTTTCATACTGATTGGCAGCTATTTATACTATGAGAAAGACAGATTAATGTAGCATGTTTTATCTTCTTGCATCCATGTAGCTTGACTTTGATTTTTTTTAAGCTCAGGCGCTATAAATCACTTTAATGAGCCATGCCAATTGACAAGTGATTTCATATTTAATAAAATACGGTATGTTTGCAGCTGACACACTCGCTTAAAGCACCCAAAGTCTAAAAATAAAAGCCTCAGGTACAGAGAAGACATCCTCCATCTATAATATGCTTAAAACAAATTAGTTTCATCAGGAGATCTGACATACTACAGCTGGTGAAAGACTAAATAGTGACAGTTTTGGGTGTGAAGGTTTTTTTATATATACTGTATAACCTGCTACCTTCTCACTGACAGAGCAGAAACACCCAAGCTCGTAACAAACGTGTTCTTATTTGATCTCATACACTGTAAAATGTAAAAATATGCTGTCATTTTTTCAAAAGAGACATTTTTATTTGATCAGACACTGAAAATATATTTTTTATTGGTGTAACCTTTTATGCATATCAGGTTGATTGAATCATATTACATTTTTGTGACTTCAATATAGATAATAGGTAGGGGTGTAACAATACATCGATATAGATTGATGCTTCGATCTAATGTCTAACGATACGATGCATCGATACCATGCGTAAAAAATCGATACCTGTAGGCTATTTATATGTTTAAGAGGCGCATTTGTTTTAACACTCTCCACAGTTTCACACAATGTATAAACGGGATCATCATACGACACGGGATGCGCATACGTGCTTTATGCTGCTCTGTATTGGAGCCTTTCAATTCAATTCAATTCAATTCAATTCAAATTTATTTGTATAGCGCTTTTCACAATACACATTGTTTCAAAGCAGCTTTACAGAAAGTGCATTTTATAAATGTACATTGAAAATGTTAGAAAAAGTTAATCAATCATGTATTATTTTAGGCCGCTATAACAGCGCTGGCGTTGAGTCGTCTCTTCACAGGCGCCGAGTCGTCTCTTCACAGGTGTTGGGGCATCTGAAGTCTCCATGAGAGGCTGGATACAAACTGAGCTGACTAACTATTTACCTCGGGACTAGTGTCCCGAGATAATAACAGAAAAGCAGATGGGAAATAATTAGCATAGCTGCTGTTCAGAATATTAATTCTTTTGATCCGATTTAACTGTAGTATAAAAGGTAATTATAATGTGAATGCTTGGCTAAAGAGATGCCTTTAATCTAGTTTTAAACTGGGACAGCGAGTCTGAACTCGAACAATATCAGGAAGACTATTCCAGAGTTTAGGAGCTAAATGTGAAAATGCCCTCCCTCCTTTAGTGGACTTAGATATCCTAGGCGACCAGAAGCCTCGAGTTTAGTGATCTTAAGAGCGCGATGGATTGTAGGCGATAGAAGATCCGTTAAATACACTGGAGCTAAACCATTTAGGGCTTTATAGGTCAGTAGCAATACTTTGTAATTGATACGGAACTTAATAGGTAACCAGTGTAGAGATGATAAAATTGGTGTTATATGATCATATTTTCTTGACCTAGTAAGAACTCTAGCAGCTGCGTTTTGGACTAACTGTAGCTTGTTTATTGAGGATGCAGGACAACCAGCTAATAAAGCATTACAGTAATCTAGTCTCGAGGTCATGAATGCATGAACTAACTTTTCTGCATCAGAAATAGATAGCATGTTACGTAGCTTAGCAATGTTTCTAAGGTGGAAAAATGCTGTTCTTGTAACATATGAAATATGATTTTGAAAGACAAGTTGCGGTCTAATATAACACCCAGGTCTTTTACTGTAGTGGATAAAGTGACAGGACATCCTTCCAAGTTAAAGTTGTATTGTGAGAGGTTTTGTGGGCCGTTTTTTGGACCAATAAGTAATACCTCTGTTTTATCTGAATTTAATAGCAGAAAATTACACGTCATCCAGTATTTAATATCTTCAACACACGCTGTCAGTTTAGATAATTTAGCGTTTTCATCTGGTCGTGATGAGATATATAATTGAGTGTCATCAGCATAACAGTGAAATTAATTCCATGTTTTCTTATAATATTACCAAGTGGCAGCATATATATTGAGAATAGCAGAGGGCCTAACACAGATCCTTGCGGCACCCCATAGTCTACTAACGTTATCTTTGATTTTTCCCCATTTAGACAGACAAAATGGTGGCGGTCTGATAAGTCTGATCTAAACCAGTTTAATGCCTTTCCTGAACACCAGTGTAATTTTGAAGTCGATCTAAGAGTATTTTATGATCTATAGTATCGACGCAGCACTAAGATCGAGTAGAACTAGTATTGAGATACAGCCTTGGTCAGAAGCTAGAAGTAAATCATTTGTGATTTTAACGAGCGCAGTTTCTGTGCTATGGTGTGGTCTGAATCGGATTGAAATTTTTCATAGATATCATTTTCTTGCAAGAAAGAGCACAATTGAGCAGACACAACTTTTTCTAGTATTTTAGACATAAATGGAAGATTTGAAATGGGTCTGTAATTTGCTAGGTTATTATGATCTAATTGTGGCTTCTTAATAAGAGGTTTTATGACTGCTAACTTGAATATTCTTGGAACATGACCTAAAGATAAAGACGAGTTAATAATATTGAGAAGAGGCTCTTCCACTACAGGTAACAGCTCTTTCAGTAGTTTAGTGGGTATTGGATCTAATAAACATGTTGTTGATTTAGATGCAATGATAAGTTTATTTAGCTCTTCCTGTCCTATAGTTGTAAAGCGGTGTAGTAGTTCTTGAGGGGCGATAATTGAGGTTGAATCATAAGACATCATTAAAGGTTGTACATTTACAATTCTGTTTCTGATGCTTTCTATTTTCTCAGTGAAGAAATTCATAAAATCATTACTACTGAACTGTAACGGAATATTTTGCTCAGGCGATGCTTGTTTATTTGTTAATCTAGCCACGGTGTTAAATAAAAACCTTGGATTATTTTGGTTATTTTCTATTAGTTTGCGGAGATGCTCAGCCCTGGCTGCTTTTAGGGCCTTTTTATAACGTGACGTACTATCTTTCCACGCGATTCTAAAGACCTCTAAATTAGTTTGTTTCCATTTACGCTCTAAGTTACGAGTTTCTCTCTTGATAACATGTGTAGCACTGTTGTACCATGGTGCTTTAGTTTTCTCTCTAACCTTTTTTAATCTAATTGGTGCAACATTTTCTAATGTACTAGAAAATGGTGCTCATACTGCTAGTCATTTCCTCTAGTTCATCTGTTTGTTTGGGTTCACTGAGCAGCTGAGACAGATCAGGTAAGCTATTTGAGAATCTATCTATAGTGGTTGGAAGGATCGTTCTGCCTGGTCGATAACGTGGCGCAACATGACAGATTTCATGCAAGTTACCATGTAATGGTCAGTGACATCATCACTTTGTTGTATAATATCAATATCGGTTGGGTTGGTTCCATGTGATATAATTAAATCTAGTGTGTGATTAAGACGATGAGTGGGACCAGTGACGTTTTGCTTGACCCCAAAGGAGTTTAATAGATCTGTAAACGCAGCCCCTAACGCATCATTTGTGTTATCTACGTGTATGTTAAAATCTCCAACAATTAATGCTTTATCGACATTGACCAATAGATCTGAGAGAAAGTCTGCAAACTCTTTTAGGAAATCAGCATAGGGCCCTGGAGGTCTATATACAGTAGCCAAGGCTAGAGATAAAACGGTTTTCTTTCTTACATCTAAGAGCGTAACATTTAGCACTAGTACTTCAAAGCAATTAAACCTGTGACCTGTTTTCTGAGTAACATTTAGAATATCTCTATAGATTATTGCAACACACGACCAATCAGGCGGGGCTCATGCTTATAACAGTATCCTGGTGGAGTAGACTCATTTAGACCGAAATAATCATTTGGCTTAAGCCAGGTTTCAGTAAGGCAAAGTACATGAAACTATTATCTGTGACCATTTCATTTACAATAACCGCCTTAGGTGTGAGCGATCTAATGTTTAGAAGACCTAGTTTTAGAAATTGTTTTTGTTCACTAATATTGAGATTTTCTGGTTTAATCACAATTAGATTTTTCATAGATCTTACAGTAGATTTAAAGTTTGACCTCACTAAAGCGAGGAATAGACACAGTTTCTATATAATGTTCTACATTGGTACTTATGTCAATTAAGTTAGGACAGCAAAGACTGTGATTTGAACTTTGACTTACTAGTCATATGGTGGTGTGTAACGCCCTGGAGATGTTGTCCGACAGTAGAGCCGCTCCGATTCTGCTGGGGTGGAGGCCATCAGGACGGAAGAGCCTAGGTCGCTCCCAAAACAGATTCCAATTATTTACAAAGAGCAGCTTCTGTTCATTACACCATGACATTAACCATTCATTTAGAGCAAGTAATCTACTAAACCTTTCATGTCCTAGTCGATGCGTGGGAAGGGGTCCAGACACGATGATCGTTGCTTCAGGCGATGTTCTGCGCACCGTCTCGACCAGACTCCTGTAGTCCTTCTTCAGAATCTCCGTCTGCCGCAGCCTGATGTCGTTCGTTCCCGCGTGCAGCACGACAGCTCCGATCGCTCGTCACCGTTCAGGATCTCGGGAACCTGTGCAGCGACATCGAGAACACGAGCACCAGGAAAGCAGTGAGTGCGCACCTTACCTTTACCTGAAGTAGCGCGGACATGCGGACGATGGAAGTACCGATGACCACAGCGTCGCGTTCCGTCGCGAAGAGGAGAAGCGGTTCTGAGTGGAGATCTCAAGACCGGGAGGGTGGAGAGGTCCTTGCTCTGGTCTGGCTCGCGTCTTCCGCTGTGGAAACACCCAGGGTCCATGGTGCTGTGTCGGTGCGGAGTGAACGAAACCAGGGATGATCGCGTCCTGGGTGCTTGGGTCCTGTGCAGAGAAACACACGGAGTAGACGAGGTCGGAGTCAAAGTTACCAACCACTGACTTGTGAGCATCGGGCGTGATGTTTCCAGCGCTGAACGCCGCTCTCTCAGCACGGCTCGCCTGTCTTGTAGGTTGCGAATCTGCTTGTCCAACGACTCCAACTCCAACTGCACGAATGCAGCTCGAGCGTGTCCTCACCTGCACTCAAAGGTAACATTAGACACAGATCCGAGTTATTCGCCATTGTAGTAAATGTGCTACAATGGCGAATTGTAGGTTTCAGTGGTTACGGTGTAAATAAGTTACCACGCGCGTGCAATGCTAGCGGTCTCTGGCTAGTAGCGGAAGTTCGGATGTAAGTAGCGATATCAAAGCAATCCGATTGTTGTTGTTTTTATAGAGAATCGTATCGGTGATATGTTCACGCTGTAATTAATAGAAAGTATTCGTTTGTAGCGAGTGTTAAGAAGAAAATCAAGGATTATGAGTCAATTCGGAGCTACAAACACATGTGAACGAAACCACTGACGCATGCGCAAAAGCGCTTTGAGGAACTGTGAACTCTAACCAGTGACATTTCCTTTCATATTATAATACTTTTGTACAAGGAAAGAATGTTAATAGCATATCTTGTTCTGTCCTACCTATGATATATCGTTGTTTCATTAAAACTCTGTTCTATACATAAAATTGTATACTATTTATAAATGGTTTTTAAATAAGTATACATTTTTAAAAGTTTTTTGATATTACTCATTTTAGCACAGAAGCCTTAAATTCTTTCTTGACTGTTTTCATGTAATAAAGTCATTAGATTACTATGTGCATTTTTATTTTTTTATTTGTCAATCGGGGTGCAGGATGTGAAATTTTGAAATAAATGTTTATGTTATATATATTGTTTGCAGTTGTGAGTTAATTAAAATGTAACTGGTTGTGTAAAATAGGCTTGTATCATATTGTATCGTAATCATATCGCAGAACTTTTTGAGGTATCGGAAAATATTGTATCGCTGGCTATGAGAATCAATATTGTATCGAATTGTGATGAACCGTCCGATTTACACCCCTAATAATAGATAGCGTAGTATATAGATTATACTATTAAAATGAGTTAAAAGTGTATAAGGCTTCACAATTTGGGGAATAATTTAGATTTTCCTGGTCAAAATGCTGTTTAAATTAAACATATATATATATATATATATATATATATATATATATATATATTATTTTGTTTTATAAAAATTAATCTGCATCGCTGTATCTGAATATAAAGAAAATAGAAATGTTTCTAACTATTAACTATGACTTTTTTTCTCAATAAACTTCCAGTGCTTATTAGTAGTTAGTCAGGTAATTGTTAAGTTAAGGTATAAGGTAGGATTAAAGAATATGGTCACGCAGAATAAGGCGTTAATATGTGCTTTTTATGTACTAATAATTAATATTTAATAGTGAGAATTGGACCCTAAACTAAAGTGTTACCTATCTATGTTTTTCAAGACATCTTGGGTATTAGGAATAAAGTTTTATATGTATAATGCAATGCTAATCGACATAGCATTAAAGGAAAAGTTCACCCAAAAACATTTATTATCCCAATATTTACTCACCCTCAAGCCATATGATTTTCTTCCCTCAGCCAAACACAATCTGAGTTATAATAAAAAATATCCTGGCTCTTCCCAGTTTTGAAATGGCATTGAATGTTTTTTAACTCAAGGTTAATAAATACCTCCTAAAGGGAATGCGATGGGTTTTTGTATATTTAAAACTTTATAAACTATAATCATTGGCTTGCGGCAATGGGCGTATGAGTTCATGAGAGAGTCGATTTCTGCCGAAACTCGACTCTCTTGTGAACATGCGTGCGGCCATTGTTGAAAGCCAGTGATTATAGTTTATACATTTTTAAATATGGACAACCCTCGGACTAGAAAAACAATCCACGGCAACAGTGTAAAAGTAGCCCAATACTATAGGAAAACTGCTGACTTGACAATACTAGAGACTGGAGTAATGACTGTTGACAATTAAGCTATCATCACAGGAGTAATTTACATGTTAATATATATATATATATATATATTTATAAATATTGAAATAAAAAAGTATATATTTTAAAGTGTAATATAATTATAACATAATTAAAATATATTACAATGCAAATATAAAATTGTATAATATATGTGGTATTATATTTTATACTATTTTTACCCTATCAGATGCAGCTTTGATGAGCATGAGAAGCTTCTTTCAAAAAATTACCTTTGAACGCCAGGCCAATTGATTGAATGATCATTCATGCACCGTGGTATTTATGTCAGACTCAATGTCCAAAACCCCCTGCTTTTGTAAGGCTTTCATGTACTGTAAGTGTTTTGATTTTCTTCAAATTGTAAATGGTCTTCATTCATAACTGCACATGCAGGTGCTGAACTTAATAAAAAACATTCATCATTGCTGGCAAGTGTTATGGATTCATTAGCAGGTTTCGTTTCAGTTGATTTTATGTAAATGTTCCAATTAATCAAGTGCTCTTTCGATTCTAGTTGCTCCAAATTACTGCTTTACAGAGTGATAAAACACTCCAAACGATTCCAAACATGTGCCAAGAGAGCAACAGACAGTTTGTTCGACAAATGCCATCATCGACCACCCTATATGGCCTAATGAAGTGACTCACCCTTGTTATTAGGTGCAAATTTGAGATTACAAGTCATGAGCAAGAAAATTAATACAGAAATAGATGAATGTATAGACATGCAAATAAAAATAAATCTATCAAATATTTCTTCAAGCATCTTTTACTACAGTGATGGTGCACGCAATAAAACTTAGTGATAAATATCACAAACTCCAATCCATTTGTCCTCTTAAATAGAAAGCAATAAAAATGAATTTAGACAACAGAGAGAGAGAGAGAGAGAGAGAGAGAGAGAGAGAGAGAGAGAGAGAGAGATGCCAATGCCTCACGGGAGAGTTTTCCATGACTGTTTTGTTCATGTCCTGGGGTTGTGCAATCTGTTTGTCTGTTTAATATATCAATTAAAAATCAGTGTTTATCTGGCCAGGAGCGAATCACCAAATCTGCATACTTAATATAAGCCCTGTGGCGAATACTAACACCCCATTTCATGTACCAGACCTTCTACAGCTACCCAACCGGATCCAACACCTCGCCATCAATTATTCAGCCTTACAAAGTTAGGCCGATTACCTTTGTATCTGTTCTGCTGCCCTGTCAATATTTAGGGAGCTCAGAAATGTGTACACACATGCACTAGCAACGTATGGAAGACAGAACTGCATTATTAATCATAATCATGTCACTCCCATGTTTGTGCTTGATTCTGAGAGTCTCTAGTTCGACTCCTTTGAGCGACAGCACTGTTTACGCCCCCACGCTTGCTCCTGCCTGGCTCTCGGGCAGCTGTGAGGGCCTCGGGGTCTGCCTTTGAAGGTCACAGATGACCACTGACCATCGACAATGAGAAAGCATGAGCCAGAGAGTGAGCGTGAGTGGGCTACAAGCTCCAACTTCCCCATGGACTCAGAAAAACTACATTAGAAGAGATTGAGCGAGTGTGTGTGTCTGTCTGTGAAGGTCACAATAACAAGCCATCTCTCTTCGTCAGACCAACAAACTCCAGATCTATCATTCCAACACATATATGAGGTGCTGTTGAATCCCAATGATATTTTAAGTGAGATCTGCACCCAGCTGTTCACATGTAGCTCTGTTCTTAATAGCTTTAAGTTCAGATTTCACACTAAGACAAGTCTGTGAGGGGGCCTGCTGGGCGCTATTGTCACCACATATTACCTTTCTGCTCGCTTGAGCACATTCAGATGTTATGGTGACTGTGTGTGTGTGTGTGGGTGGGTGGTGAGATGTTGCCTACCTGCAGCTGACAGTGTTTTACCGTCTCGTATGAACATCGGCAGCCTATGCAACAAAAGTTGAACCTGAGCAAGGTTGCAGTGTTGGGGGGTGGGTGTCCTAGTTTCTAATAAGACGTGTGGTTTTTCATCCCAAAGAATCTGAGAACTACTCTCCTTTGGGAAAACAGCATCCCCAAGGTGACGGAACAATGTGGTCCCCTGTGAAAAACACAAACACACATACACACATGCTCCTGATGCTGGTGCTGTAACTAGAGCTAAGAGAAGTTTGCATGTTCATGAAGATGGATGCGTTGTCTTGTCAGTCACTACTTTGTATGTCGGATTTCATCCCAGAGGACTGTGGACAGGATCTTAAGATGATCAACACAACAGATTGTTTCTGATGCATAAATCTTGTGCGTTATCTTAGTATATATAAGTCTTGTATCTCATTTAAACACATCTGGTTTTGTGTGAGTGCGTGCAAGTTTGCGCTTTAATGTCTATATTTTAAGTGTGTGCACTCATACATGCATATTTCTATTTGTGAATGATATATATATATATATATATATATATATATATATATATATATATATATATATATATATATATATATATATATATATATACGTGTTAACTGTTTTGCTCCTTGCTAGGTGCTAGTTAAGGTCTAGCAGTGCAAAAAATATGGCACCTGCTTTACATATTTGCACATCGCTGTAACACCTTTGTGCTTTCTAAATTGTTTAAAGTTTTTTTTTTCTGCATAAATACTTAGTATAGCATTTGTTTTGTCAGGTAACCTAAAATATGCTTTGTGTGACCATGTATAAATTTACAAGTTGTATTTATGTCAGACCTGACTACATTAAGCTCACAATGATCGTTTTTAAGGCGTTAATCAAATATAAAATGCTTGTTAATGTAACGACTGCCATATCTGAAAAACAGCCGTGAAATTTGCTTTTTATATAATTAGTAATTATTAAGGTAGTGTAGGAAATTATGGAGAGGATAGCAATAGCAAGGTAGCTTTGAAAACATGAGATCCCAGAGCATCTCCAAAGCCAAGAATGTGCATAGCTGCAAAGTCTGCAAAGTGTCACTGGAGATGGCGATAAATTACCTCATGTCTCATAGCATGCAGCATTACAATAATGAATGTAAACAACTCAAAGAGCTCTGACTTGTACCACCTGACTGCTGCATATTTATTTCGGCATTGATGGTGTTGCCATAGAAGCACATAAATCTGTAAAAGGCGACAGCTGTTTGTTTGTGCCATAGCCTCATGAAACACGCTAATGAATTGTGATTTCTGCGCGAAGATATGTAACAACATATGTTGACAGGCGGGTAGGACATTGTATCATTGCATTCAGAAAATTTTTTGGTCCTGAGACTTCCACAGAAGATTAAACAGTCAAATAAAAGCTTTCAGTCTAAGAGTAACGCAACATGTTTGTGTGCTTCTCTGACGGGACCAAACTTCCCCTGTATGTGATTTTAAAATGTAAGACGGTACCCAATTTCACAACACGATCTCATGACAATGCGTATAAATAGTACAAGTGTGCAATCTCGTAGAATGTATACGCCAAAATGAGTTTTGGCGTGCATATAGTACGCCGTTTTTGGCGTGCATATGATACGCACTTTATAACGTGAATATGAAACGCTTTTGGGTAGTGTGAGGGTGGGGTGTGGGGTTCGTACATATAATACGCCATAAAGTGCGTATCATATGCACGCCAAAAACGGCGTACCATATGCACGCCAAAATGAGTTTTGGCGTATACATTCTACGAGATTGCACACTCGTACTATTGATACGCATTTTCATAAGATCGGGCTCCAATTTCACTATGAGATGTATAGCCTAATTGTTATATAATTCAGTCTTATGATCGGGGTTGTCATATTATGTTAGGAACAATTTGGTATGTAACAGAATAGGTCATTGTTTGGTTGTAATTCCTAATGCATTAACTGATATAAAAAGTGTTACCGGTTTTTCATGTTAAGTTATACACACACACATAAACTCAAACACTTTCCTACGTCAGTGAGGAAAAAGTGAAGCAGGCCATAAACAGGTGTTTGCTCATTCCAACCTCTATCTATTTTTATATCATCATGAAGATTTCAAATAAATCTTTAATATTTAATCTGCATTTGGATGGTCCTGAGATAGACCATCTGTCTCCCCTCCACTGCTCCTCCCGTATGGGAACACACACATACGCACACACTTACTCGAAAGTTTTACCAGCATAGCTGCAACTGATACAAACAAGAAACACAAACTCCTTCCAATGTGTGCAACAGAGAACACACACCAACTGTGCCGCTAACATCTGAATGAGACTTTCGCACACAAGCATGTACATGCACAAGTAAACACACACAGGCAACAGAGCAGATACAAATGTACGGTTGCTTTGTGAGGCTGCGTCCGTCGAGGCGTTCTTTAATATTTCATTCAAACCCGAACTGTGGCCCCTTCATGTGCCTGATAGTTTCCCCCCATCAAGGTCGGCAGATCGGGGATGACACACTTAATCACTCTGTGATGTATGAGTGTACCGCCTGGTGTTACTACACCTGAGTGTGGAACATAAATCCTTATTAGCAACTTATGAAATAACCATACACCATATGTTTATCTTCTTTTCTTTGGCCTGAAAATTATGGAGATGAAAATATTCCTTCCGCTTCCTGGCTATACGTTGGCTGTAAGAATGCTAGCGTTGCCAACACAAAACAGATTCCCACAGGAAATGCAAGTCACAAATGAGATCTCAATTGTTTGTCCTAGATAGTAATGAGAGTCTTTTGAGGCCCTGTTGAAGTTTTTTTTTTCTTCTGCGAACCAGACCCAGGAATCCCACTTGGATCTATGGTGGGTCATGAACCGAAAAATGGGTCACAGGTGACATCAGATAAGTCTGTTGACAGCAAGTAAAAACGAATTCAAAATATAAAATGTAAAAAAATCATACACTCGCATATGCAAACCGTTCTCACTCCCAAGGCGTCAAACTCTGTCAAGTGCCTTCCATGTCACAATAAGGGCGCTAAAAGTACCACACTATATGTTCATCGATATAGTGATGCCTAGGGGTACCTTTAGTGTCTTCATTGTGACACAGAAGGCACATGACTATGCTTCAGATTTTGACGCCTTGGAAGTGAGAACGGGTTGGCATATAGCGCAATACACTTCCAGTATTTGACTTTAAATGCAGTGCGTAGACTCAAACAGCATTTTTAGGAGAAACATCTAAAAATTGTGTATTTTAAAGAAATATAACTGAGAACTCCATTAAATTTTCCTCAGCTATAAATTTTCTAGTTCGGTCATTTTGGAGATCTTTTGAGTTTTCGTTGTTGTTTTCCCGCATAATGCAATAGCTCCGGACTGGGATTTGTTGTGAAGAACATCTGAAGTGCAGCTGTGGCTTGATTGGCCTTTAAATATGAATATGGTTTTAAATAACAAAGGACCCTGCTTGACAAAATACAATCTTACATGAAAATGAGGGGGGGAAATGTCCTCTCGTTTTCTTCATAATTAAAACCTCTCTTAGGAGTTACACACAGCACTGCCCTATTTCTAAACACACAACAACTCTCTTGTTTATGTTTGTGTGTCAGCACAAATCTGCATCATTCCTCTTAAAAAGCCGTTTACCGTCTCCCTGAGTGACCCGTGTACCCTTTCAAACCCAGCTTGGCCAACAACAGGGACTTTCCGCAATGCCACGTACCCATAACTTGATCTGAAATGCCATCTGCCCACTTTCTTCTTTGTTCCATCCTTCCCTCCTGTTTTCTTTCTCCCTCTCTTTCAGATGTGGCATGTGTTCTCAGCAGCATATGTCAGTGTGCGTATGGCTGCTGCTGTTTAAAAAGTGTTCTGTGTGTATGTCTTCATAATCTGCCAGTATACGTCACCTCATCAAGGAAAAAGCTGCATTCCCGGGGACTCGGAACACTGCATTATTGAACAAGGGATGGTGGAAGTTTGAATGAAAGATTTACTGGAAATAGAGCAAACAATGAGAGAGCCTAAAAGATCTATGTAATTATTAGTGATGTACCAATGAATCAGACAGAGGAAGATTTGACTGTAGAGTATTATTGTATGAATCATCTCTCATAAATACAGCTGATAAATGTTATTTGTTAAGCTCATCAAATGTTACTCAGCATCTGCTATCAGAACAATTATTCTCCCTCAGATAACAGGCAGATATGAAGAACTATGATTAGCAGACGAGAACACTTTATTCTGGCTTCCTCCTCATAAATCTTTGTTCCCAACTTTCTGAATTACACCAAAGCATTTTTAGTTTCTGCACTAAACCAACAACATTTTCAGTAACACTTTCAGGTTCCATTTGTAAATGTTTTATAAAGGTGCTTGCTAATGACTAATAACTCATTTACAAATGCATTACAGATTGTTGATAAGCAGTTATAACTGCATGAATAAAAAGGCTGACTTTAACACAATACCTGCCAAATAGTGAGCCTTTTTAACTCACATGTTATAAATGCTTAATAAATGTATTTATTCGCTCAAAACCAGATTCCTGATTTATTTCATAATGCAGCAAAAATAGACGTAGTGGGTCTGAAGTGCGTTGTAGTTGTGGTTTTCTAATTAATATCTCATGACTGCCACTTTTCTTAAAACGTTCCTTACCAGAAGTTACTGTCTTACCCATGATATTCCACAAAAGGCCTATCCGCAGTAGTGTATAAAACTGATCTTTTGCTTATCAAGATGAAATTATTAAACTTTATTTAAAAAACAAAACAAAACAACAACAATAACACAAGAGCACAACCATAACTTGATGAGATCTTAATTATTAATATTTGAATTCCAATATTAGTTGAATCTTAAGTGCAAACCTGTGAACCATCCATTAATGAGTTGCAAACATTAGTGTCCTAAGTGAACCTTAATGTAAAGTGAACACACGTGAACCATTTATTAATGAGTTACAAACATTAGTAACCCGTGTAAGTGAACCTTAATGTAAATGTGTGGATGGCCAGATGTTACAGTGGCCTTTATCATGATATCAAAAATAATTAGTGATTGCATATTAATATGTTAATGTATTTACGGATACAAAGCATCAACAATAAAATATTTCATCAGAAAAAAAAAAGAAAAAAATACTCAGTAAGACTATTTCGGTCTAAATGCAGAATCCGGTTTTGAGTTAAATAAGTGTTAATAAATACATTTATTAAGCATTTATAACAGTTAAAGTAAAAAAAAAAACACTAAAAATGCTGGGTTGTTGGGTCAATGTTGGGTCAAATATCGACTAACCCAGCAGTTGGGTTGTTTTAACCCTGCGGTTGGGTAATTGTTTACTTAAAACAACCCAATCGCAGGGTAAGTCCATATTTGACCCAACATTGGGTTGTTTTTTTACCCAGCATTTTTTTTAGAGTGAAGGCTCACTAATTGGCAGGTATTGCGTTAAAGTCAACCTTTTTATTCATGCAGTTATAACTGCTTTTTAACAATCTATAATTACTTTGCAATTAGTCATTAACACACACCTTTATAAACCATTTACGAAGGGAAACTAATAAAAATTGTTACCCAATTTTCTATTTTTCAAATTATGCTCAATAAAGTATGACGGTAGCATTTTGCTAAGCTAATGGACTCTAATAAGAGTTGTGTGCCATTCATAACTAATGCAGCTTATTATTTTCCTGAATTTGAATTAAACTTGAATTGAAGTTGCAACAGGATGCAGAATTGCTATTTAAATTTGAAAGTAATGAAGTAGCATTATAGACAGACAGACAGACAGATAAATACATAGCTAGGTTTTGGAACAGCGCACATGCATATGACATGATCCCGTTCTTGGAGTATTTCATCTCAGTGACTAACAAAATATTTTGCTGCTTGTAGCTTGATGTGTCTGTTGAAAATCTCATGAGACTGCGTAACTATCTCTCTATAAGTATATAGGCAAATAAACAGTGCTAATGCCGTCTCACAGCGCTGTTACTTCTCTCTGTGCTTACCAAACAAGACTGAAAAAAAAAAAAAACTATGCCTGAGAATCTGCTGCTCTTAATTTGGCCATATCATTTTTTATTTTTTTTTTTTTTCGCTTAGAAAAAAGGTCATAGTTACTGGAGCCAAGAAAGCACATGATGATTTGGTGATTTGCTTTGTTTATGTTTAAGATTCCAGCACTATCCTGCCTGCAGTAAGGATGAAAAATGGTAAAAACAGCCAGTATGTGGAATTCAAGTAAAGGACATTCACACTCTTATATAGGGATAATAGGGAGACTGTGTTGTAACATGGGAGAGTTGTAATAAGATAGGGATAAGCTAGGAGTTTATGATAATTTCATGATTTACCCACTTTCTCCCAGATCCCTTATACATGTGGTTCATGCACATGCAGATTTTACAAAGAAAAAAAAGGTAAGAATGATTTTTAAGGTAAACCTAAATTTGGTTTTGTACTTAAACTTTTGCGGATAAAATCATATTACTTATATTAGATTCAATTGTAGTTTCTGTGGCAAAATGTGAAGCAGTTTTAACCTGTTAAATTCAAGCCATTGTGCTAATTCTGACTGACAGGGGCTAGATACACTCACTCTGACTTAAAAACTCTTTAAAAAGTGTTACAACCATCCCCTTACATAGGACTAAGGAAAAGTGTATTTTTAATAATCTTACAGAATGTCTAGACAGTGGAAAAGAAATATGTGGAAAAGGTAAAAGTTCAAAGAAGGGCAGGTCAGTCAGATCAGTTGCAAAGATAATGTTAAAAGCCAGTGGTGAGGATTCTGAGACATTGAATTTATTTTGTCTGTATGGAGCCATTTGACAAATCAAAACCAAAGGAAGTGTGGGTAAAGGGTGCCTTATGTAGTCTCTGTGCCCACCAAGCCTGAACTCCAGGGTTAAAAACACTGAATTTTCACCAGTGCCAAAAGGGGACACGTGAGCACCAGAACTGGACCATGGAGTAATGGAAGAAGGTGGCCTGGTGTGATTAATTATTTTTTCTTTTACATCACGTGGATGGCCGGATGCATGTGCATCGCTTAACTGGGGAACATATGGCCCCAGAATGCACTATGGAAGAAGGCAAGCCAGTGGAAAATGTTCTGATGGGAAACCTTGGGTCCCGCCATCCATGTGTATGTCACTTTGACACATGCTGTGATATTATGAGGTTTGAATTTATGTATTTTGTAGTGAAGTTCAATCATCTACGGTGACAGAGTGCTTAAAATAAGCAGAACGTTATTGTCCACTGTTGTGAACGCTTGTATTGTTCTTGGTGAGAACGGGCCTTAATAGCTACTTAATAAATCACTTTTATGTCACTAAATGCAATTGTTGTAGTGAATAAAGAATCTGTGTTGCTATTTGCACTAATGCATAAATTGGTCTGGCAACAAGTGCAGTTATTTGCACCCAGAAGTCAGGTGGAGACAGAAAAAATGCATATTTGACATCTGAGACATAGCCTGGAGGGTTGTGCTTGTGTTCCAATGTTTTGCTTAGTGACTGTTATGTGCAGACGACCCTGTTTCCAATCCGGCTTGTGACATTTTCTGATCCCAAACCCGCCCACTCGTCTTCCTGTCGCTTCCTATACTCCCACTGTCTGAATAAAATGGCAAAAAAACCTATAATGTTTTGGTATGCCTGACTTTACATACACATGAGTTTTAATGACATCACATTCTTAATCTGTAGGGTTTAATATGGAATTGACTTTGCAGCTATAACAGCATCAACTCTAATAGGAAGGCTTTCTACAAGGTTTAGGAGTGTGTTTATGGGGGAAAAAATGACCTCATTTGTGAGATAAGGCACTGATGATGGACAAGAAGGCCTGGCTCGCTGTCTCCGCTTTATTTCATCCCAAAGGTGTTCAATCAGGTTGAGGTCAGGACTCTGTGCAGGCCAGTCAAGCTCTTCCACACCAAACTCGTTCATCCATGTCTTTATGGACCTTGCTCTACGCACCGATGCACTGATGTCATGTTGGAACAGGACGGACCGTCCCCAAACTATTCCCACAAAGTTGGAAGCATGAAATTGTCCAACATGTCTTGTTATTGAAGCATTAAGAGTTCCTTTCAATGGAACTAAGGGGCCAAGCCCAAACCCTGAAAAACAACCCCACACCATAACCCCCCCTCCACTAAACTTTACAACTGGAACAATGCAGTTAGGCAAGTAATGTTCTCCTGGCAACCGTCAAACCCAGATTCGTCCATTGGATTTCAAGACAGAGAAGCGTGATCCATCACTCCAGAAAACACATCTACACTGCTTTTCAAACCTGTCCTGGAGGCACCCCAGCCCTACACATTTTGTATGCATCCCTTCTCAGACACACCCAATTTAGTTCCTGCAGTCTCTTCTAATGAGCTGATGAGTTGAATCAGGTGTGCTAAATGAGGGAGACACACAAAATGTGCAGGGCTGGGGTGCCTCCAGGGCAGGTTTGAAAACCACTGCTCTAGAGTCCAGTGGCGGTGTGCTTTACACCACTACATCCAACGCTTTTCATTGCACTTGGTGCAGTAAGTCTTGGATGCAGCTGCCGGCCATGGAAACCCATTCTATGAAGCTCTTTATGCACTATTCTTGAGCTAATCTGAAGGTCACACAAAGTTTTGGAGGTCTGTAGTGACTAATGGTTTAATGAGGTCTAATGACTCTGCAGAAAGTTGGTGACTTCTGTGCACTGTGCCCCTCAGCATGCGCTGACCCTACCCTGTGATTGAACGTGGCCTCACACTGAGTTGCTGTTTTGCTTCCATATGTATGTAATGTAAATGCATCTTAAAAAATGACTACAAGACAATACTTTATTTTAAGGTGTCTTTGTTACAGTGTAATTATTAAGTAATAATAATTAACTACATGTACTTACTATATAAGGGTTAGGGTTCGGCTTAAGGTAATTGCATGTAACTATGCATAACTGAGTGTTGTTATTATTAAAGTAACTACTTGTAAAATGTGTAACAGGGACACTGTGAAATAAAGTGTTGCCCAACATTAAAATACACAGGAAAAGACAACACTAAAGTTGAACATTTTGTTAAAATTATATGATACATTTCTCAATATTTGCTATCTTTTATATTTGTATTATATTTGTTACACCAACTGTGCTGTCACCATCGGAGATCCAGCATTCCTTTTGACTGCGGTAAATTGTCTCTCCATGACAAATAACAACTCAAGAGTCATAATTTGCTGTTTTTGATTGAGCGTGTGAGAAACATGTTGACAGTGAAAGCGTTTTGCATGTTCAGATCACATCTGTGCAGGATGTCATGAAGTTTCAGGGTGGAAAGTTGATGTTTAAATCCAGCAGACCAGTCTACAGTGGTTCAAAATTACCTGCAATAGCACAGTCATCACTTACACTGGGGTGCAAATAGCATTTGCCATTAAGAATACTGACACAAAATAATGAGTTTTTGTGGACTCTATTTATGGGTGGAGGAAAAAAGAAACCTGCTCTGTCTCTTCTATATTAAGAGTGTTTCGTGTACTACTTGATAATGATGTCTATAATCCTGTTTAATGTCAATTATAATAAACAAAAAATTTAGAAAAAGCAATGTCGTCCTTTTCAAGCCCTCCACACCACCTGAAGATCAAAGGTCAGGGATGATGAATTACAATTTCCTACTTGAGATCAAGAGCTGGATCCCCATAATGACTCCTCTCTTATAGACCCTCATCCCTCCTCTGTTTTTCTCTTTTGTTCTTCCTTTCTTTATCTCCTACCAAACACTTTGATTAGTTAAAAAAAAAGAAACCACACGAACAAATTGTGGCGAGAGCGTTTTAAATAATACACAAAATAGGCAAATCACTTTACCTGCCAAGCCTGCTACTCATCCAACAGGGATTGATTCCTCATGTTTGGTCTAAATTAAAGCAATAAACACCTACTAGACACAGGCACACTCAAACAAGCCCATGTTTGTAGCCAGATTGTGTAGTTACGGTATCTACCAATTGCTTTACCAGGCCATGCAAATTAGCCAAACCATGACCCCTCGGTACATGAACATGTCCGTACCCATGTTTCAAGCTAATGTCCAAAACAATTGGGCAAAAAACAAAGTATGTTGCGTCATGCACATTTTCCACAGTTTTAAAGTGAAATGTCCAGTGAGTGTTGCTATAAGCTTGTTTAGTTTATTCAATATGTAGGGGTGAGCGGGGCTGGGGCACAACCTAACGCGGGGCTAGTTGTAACACACATGGTTTAAAACTTTCCACACATGCCAGGATGACGAAACTTAGTGCATTTACTAGCTTCCATATAAACCCTATATCGAGAAAATATTTGCGGCAAAATAAAAATATATAATCTTTTGAAGATATCACTGAACATTTATTTAACCATAGCAAAAGTACATTTCTTATTGTCACCTCTGAGAGTTAGTGTTCGGAAATTATTCATTATTAACGTGTTTCAAACTATAGCTGTTTTTGTGTGTGTGTGTGTGTGTGTGTGTGTGTGTGTGTGTGTTGTCAAACTAAAAAATGCCATTATTTTAAATGAAAAAGTTATTGATTGAACGTTATTAACCAAAATATTTTAGTTTATCTTGGAATTTTATTTTATTTTTTATCAGATCACATTTTAAGCTGTCATTTGGTCATGTTACAATGTGCCCCTCACATGTTACAATGTACCCCACCTATGGGGCATGTTGTCACATTTCACTTCCATTCTTTTTTTGGGAGTATACACTGTATTAATGAAACAAAACCACATAATTGTACTAGACGTGTGAAATTAATGTGTGAAAAGATACATACTAAAGTGAATTCACACAAACCGAGAAAGTCAAAAAGCAGTATGCCCCACTTTCCCCTACGTATTGGTACGTTTTTGCGTTTTGCCAAAATGTTGATAAAGGTAAGTTTTTCCAATGAGACCAGATTGGCAAAAACACAATCTCTGAATAAGTGTCCTCTCTGAATAAGTCGTATTTGTGTTTGTTCTGTGTGTGGCAGCTGCTAATGGCGAATGTTCACGTTATAGTTGCGTCAGACTAACCTAGCTGGGTGGCACACGCAGATGACATCACAAATGTGATTAACGTGACCTAGATTCTGAAATGGGACAATTACCCTCAAATCAGCCACATCAGTCCTGGGATCACCGTCACACTACAGGCTTTTTCCCCATTAGCCTTTCTCTTTTTATTTGTGACATGCAGTTGACTGTGATCAGCAAGGGTTAACAGCTACTAAATGCCATTTGACTGCCATTAGCATAGTCATCATGGTTAACCTTCTGTCACTGACCTCTCTTACTTTCTGACATGTAAACACACACACACACACCCCTTGGGATCTACCCTGGCTTTAAAGAAAAATCTCAAACAGAAAAGAAGCAGTTTATGTTGTAGACTGCATGTTCTTTAGAGGGTGAAGAGAAAGTGATGAAATATTTAAGTGTGAGCTTCACTGATTTCAGTTTCATCAAGAATTGATTGAGATCATTCTGTTTAGGACCTTTTTGAAACAACTTTTTTACCCAATCCTTCTGACTTTTACGTTTTTGCTAAAAGAATAGGGTTAAATATTTTTGAAAATGACTAAGGAAAAGGAAAATGAAAGTGAAAATGCCTTTTTGGTAACACTTTACAATACAGGTGCACTAATATGCATTAATTCATGCTTAACTAATGCACAGATAATAATGAGTTAATTTGTTACTAATGGTTAACTAAGCCATTTATTAATGATTACTGCATCAGCCACTAATGAAGATTCTACATGAATAATAGATTAAGTAATCATTACATTGTTATTAGTTAAATGTGTAATAATGCATTAATTCCTTAATAATTTATGAACTAATAATGTAAATGAATGTGTTAATTACCACAACAGGTCAAAGCCATGCATTTCAACTTCCAGTTGTCTGCTTTAATTAATCATTAGCTAATGATTTACAAATGTATCATTATGTTATGACTTTATTTGTTGGGCCACATGACTATTAACTAATTGATTAAGTAATATGTAATTGTGGTTATGAGTTTTGAATTAATTTTGAATGAGTTAATAGTCATGTGCCCCAACAAGTAAAGTCATAACATAATGATTTGTAAATCATTAGCTAATGATTAATTAAAGCAGACAACTGGAAGTCGAAATGCATGGCTTTGACCTGTTGTGGTAATTAACACATTCATTTACATTATTAGTTCATAAAATATGTTATTAAGGAATTAATGCATTATTACACATTTAACTAATAACAACTGAATGATTACTTAATCTATTAATCATGTCGAATCTTCATTAGTTGCTGATGTAGTAATCATTAATACATGGGTTAGTTCACCATTAGTAATACATTAACTCATGATTATCTGTGCATTAGTTAAGCATGAATTAATGCATATTAGTGCACCCTTATTGTAAAGTGTTACCGCCTTTTTTTTTCTTTTTTTTTCTGAGAGATCAATGATTTGTGGGAGCTGCTTTAGAAAAAAAAAAAGAACAATAGCATAATCAACAATGACAATTATACAAATTATTGTAATCAACATAGCTGTCATTATTGACACCTTATTAAGGAAATCACACACATTTTGATTCTTGCTGATTGTATGTGACTGTCAAAATCATCATACATTCCTACATTCAAGTGTTGTCAAAAGTACCGACCACGACCCCAAATCGGTACTGAAATTGTAAAAATGTGACGCTCTGAGTGCTGTCGAGCTGTAATCGTAAATACCTCTGACTGGCCATTGTGCTCATGCACTCATCGGATGTGTGTGCGACTGGCTACAATGGACCCTTTTCACAGACTGTGATGACGCGTTTTAACAGTCATCAATCCTGGAAAGTTTTTTGCATTAAAATTGTTATTTTATTTTATTATGTACATTTATAACACTAATTATTTGTATTATATTACTTTTGCATCAAAAAAAACAAAAAAAAAACAAGTTACTGTTGCTGTGAGGGTTTATAATACAGCGTCTGTGGGAGTGACGGACTATTTCTTCTGCGTCTCATCCAACGGCTCTTTTGCTAGTTCCAAAAACATCATTTTAAAGCTGGTAATGGAGGCTTGAGCCGTTGATAGCATTCTACTGCAGTTATTAATGAAGTTATTAGAAAGAGAGAGAGAGAGAGAGAGAGAGAGAGAGAGAGAGAGAGAGAGAGAGAGAGAGAGAAAGAGAGATAGCTTGTGTGAATTAGACTACCTCTGTGCATCACTAATCAGCGCTAAACTTTAGGAAAATTGTCTGTCATGTTTTTTTTTTGTTTTTTTTAGTCCTGTAATTTTCGTTATTACAGTTGATTCTAAAAATTGATATGGAACTGTAATGTGGTCAAGAGAGCTGCCTGGAACTACGTTCGCTGTGCATTTCCCAGAAAATAATTGCACATCTCAAAACGTTCATCAGCCAATCAGATTCAAGCATTCAACGACCCCCGTAGTAAAAATATGTATAATGTATTCTCTCATTCACCACTATAAAAGTTAACTATGACGACTTCCGTTCTGAGAAACCCGGAAATGTGAAAAGGGTCTATGATCAACGCACGGCAGCAGTTGAAAGTACACGGAAGTGTTTGAAAGTGGGAGTGGGAGAGTTTGAAAGCACAAGCAGGCGGCGACCAGCGGACGGGTAGGCTGGTAGGCGTCTGCAGTCAAACGCTCCGTGTGTATCTGTGTAAGCGCTCTGTGAAACGTGTCATTGACGTATATTTACAACATGTTTAGGGAAGCGCTGATCGTTGTAGCCAATCACAGACATGTTTGATGAGGAGGTGAGCACAATGGCCAGTCAGAGGTGTTTATGATTCCGCTCAACAGCGCTCAAAGCATCACATTTTTAACATTTCTGTACCGATTTGGCCAGTATTTTTGACAACACTACTACATTCTATACATTTTTTTAATATTGAAAAAAGTAATTGTGGATTGTTTAAAAAAAGAAAAGAAATTAATTAACACAAATTCATTAAATTGATTAAAAGTGATAGTAAAGACATTAGTAATGTTGCAAAGGATCAAGCAAATAAATGCTGTTCTTTTGAAATTACTGTCACATAGCATTAAGCATTTTGATAATAATAAGAAATGCTTCTTGAGCACCAAATCAACATATTATTTCTTAATGATCATGTGACATTGAAAACTGGAGTAATGGCTGCTGAAAATTCAGCTTTGCTATTACAGTAATGTAATATAATCACCACACACATGATTAAATAAATGCAGCCTTGGAGAGCATAAGAGACTTCAGAAAGATCTTACAGACCCCAAACCTTTGAAACTTTTGAAACCCCCCAGGTTTAATAATAATTTGGCTTAATTCCTTGCATTTACATTATATTGTATTCATTTGTTTTATGAGTAGTATTGTTTGTTGAATGTTTCATCAATATTCCCCACAGACTCTTATATTTTCCACATGATGCAGGCTCATACATTCTCACTGAAGTTCAGAGTGGTACATGCATCGATACCAGCACGTATGAACACATATGAGCACATAATATCTAACTCTGATACAAATTTGCCTTCAGCAGATCAACAAGGGACTAGATTCAAACATTTTTCTTTGCGCGTATGATCTGTATGAGTGGTGAAGCAATTCAGTCAGTTCTTAATCTTTGCACTCTCAGATGAACTCATATAAATCTCATTTGTAATAACAATGAAATACTTTGTAGCTATCATAGAAAATCGAGCATAACCATGCTTGGCCCTGTTTTATTTGTCTCTCTTTTCTTCATTTGTTCCCAGGACACCTCTCAATCATTTACACACACAAATCCTCGAAAAGTCATTGTTCATGGCAAACTGGGTGGTTTTATAGCCAACACCTACATCAAAGTGTGAACGCATTGCTTCTTTCTATGATTTTTAAAAAATGCAATAAAAATAAAACATTGTTCCCCCTCTGGGTAAACCTCCTCCACTGGTGCTGGAAGTGGAAGTTTGAGATTATCTCACCTGCCTTTGTTAACGAATACCACTTCAACCATTGTTAGTAACAGTTTTTTTGAAGAACAGTTCTCACACTTAGACGCAGCGTGACATGACACCAGTGTCCTCGGAGACATCACAGATTCACAGCTGCAGCTGAAACCATTTTAGTTTGTGAAAAAAAAAAAAAAATTCTAGTATATAAAGATTTTCTGTTGGACTTGATTCTGGACTTGATTCTCTCTCTCTCTCTCTCTCTCTCTCTCTCTCTCTCTCTCTCTCTCTCTCTCTGTTCTTCTTTTATAGCACATAATTGATGGCTAATTTGTGCTGAGTCTTATTACATATACAAAAGTAAACATTTTCTACCAATGGAAATGGAGCAGCTAATTTTGTCCCCAACACACTTTTCTCTACCGTCTGTCCCTAGGTCCCTTTTACTGTTTCACAATCCATCTTGTTTATCTCTTACTTCACCCCCCAACACTGCATCTCTCTCTCTCTCTCTCTCTCTCTCTCTCTCTCTCTCTCTCTCTCTCATTTATCTCTCTTTGTTTATCTCTGTGAAACTCTAGTCAAGGGGTTCTGATATATCCAAACAATTAGTTGGTCGCGAATGTCATTTAGCCAACACTGACTCTAATGCAGCTATAAGAAGAAAAGCAAATTACCCTTTCACTCGAGCCTTGTGTCATCTAAGCCAGCAATCCCCCTTTTTTTTTTCTCGCTCACCCTCAATTCCTCCTTCTTTCAGTCCATCCTATAAGTTGGCACTAGCAGTTTCTTTCTTGTATTTTACCCTTGGCTTGGGAATGAAAGTCTCTTTGCCTGGCAGAAAGCTGCAGTTAGTCTGACAGTAACACAATGCCTCTTCATTCACATCATCAAACACTGACTCCCTTTCTCACAACAGAATCAGAGAGGGAGAGAGAGAGTGATGATTGGGCGGGTAATGGGAGATTGGAGCATTTTTCTGTGGACGTTAATGACCCGTTGTTTGTGGCGGTGGAGATGAGTTCACCTCATGGTGACAGAGAGTCTCATTGCGGAATGCTCTGTGTGTGTTCCGTGCTGCCACTGTATGCGTTTTCTACTACAATTTAAAACCTTGCTGTTTGTTGATGTTTTCAAGAAATGTGTGATAAATGAAAATTCTGTCACTGTTCACTCACCCTCATGCCGTTCCAAACCTGTATGACTAAGGCTACTTTCTGCTATGGAACACAAAAGGATATATTTGAAGAGTTTTGTTTTTTTAAGAGTGTCTTCTTTAATGTTATACACAGAAGGACACAGTCATACAGGATGGACATGAAGGTGAGTAAATTATATATTTTTGGGTGAACTATTCCTTTAAAGGAGACGTTTAGCAGAATGTCAGAGCTGTTCTTTGTCAACTATGGACATTGACGTTCCATAAAAAAAAGAGCATCATAAAAGGGGTGTAAACTATTTATGCAAAATATTCCAAATATTCTGAAGAAATATACTACATTTCAAATGTTTGGTTACTGGCAAAAAGCGAATATTTTGAAAAAGTATTAAAATCCAGAAATTGTTCTAATATGCTGAATTGCTGCTCAGGAAATGTATTATAATCAATGCTGAAAACAGTTTCTCTGTGTAATATTTTTGTGGAAACTATTTATTTATCATTAGAAAGTTAAAAATAACTTGTTTGCTTGTGTTCCACAGAAGAAAAGAAAGACGTACAGACATACATTTTGAAAGACATGAGATTTATTTGGTCTTTTTTTTTTGAGAATGAGTCAGTGAACTGACTATAATATATTTAGAAATGCTCAATCCGCTGGTGGTAAAGCTTCATTCTGATTACTCTGGTTTATAGCTAGCTTTACATAGCTGCAATTTCAATATTTTTTTTCCTTTTTTTTTCATCTGTGTTTAGGGTGCAAATGATCCCAATATCCTTAAATTTCCCTTGAGGGTCTTGCCAGCCCTGAATGTCCTCATGCAGGAAATGGTGTTTGCGCACAGGCTGATCTAAGTGGTTTGCAATGAATGCATAGCATTCAAGGGTTAACCTAAATTTCATTCCTACCCCCTCCCTCTATCCTTCCTTTCTTTTTTTTCCTCTTTCTCCTCTTTTACATGATGGAAAATGATAGATTTAACATGCTGGGTGCAAGAAAGGGGGAATTGGAATCTAAAGCGATGAGATTTGTATTCATTCTTCATCAGAAGAGTTTGCTGTGCAGAGAGTGGGACCTGCATCCTGATGATAGCTATCAGCAGATCTCGACAGCCAGCATGTGCACCCCTCTAGACATGGCTAACATCAAATCCTGCCCCCAAATCAATACTACATCTCATCTGCGAACATCTGGAAAGGTTGATTTGAAGACTTAAAGTTGCTATTTATCTTTTTAAAGAAGATAAATTAATCTACTTGACATTATGGGCATGGGTGAAGTAGAGTTACTACTTTTCTGACTTTATTTTTGCTAAATTGATTGTGGTGACCATATACTGCGATTCATAGCTTTCAGTCACTTGACTGACTGGACTCCACTGGACCCCTGAAGGTGTGCTGTGGTATCTGGCATCAAGATGTTAGCAGCAGATCCTTTAATTCCTGTAAGTTGCAAGGTGGGGTCTCAATGGATTGGACTTGTTTGTCCAGCACATCCCACAGATGCACAATTCGATTAAGATATGGGGAATTTGGAGGACAAGTCAACACTTACAAACTCGGTGCATTATCCTGCTGAAAGAGGCCACCAGGGAATACCGTTTCCATGAAAGGGTGTACATGGTCTGCAACAATGCTTAGGAAGGTGGTACATGTCAAAGTAACATTTCATGTATGGCAGGACCCAATGTTAGTACCTTCTTCCCATAGTACATCCTGATGCCATGTGTTCCCCAGGTGATTGACATATATTCACCCAACAATACTTGATGTAAAAGAAAATGTGATTCAGTGGTCCAGTTCTGATGCTCAAGTGCTCACTGTTGGCGCTTTCAGAGATGGACAGGGTTCAGCATGGGCACCCTGACTGGTCTGCAGCTGTATGGTCTGCAGCTGATTCTGACACCTTTCTATCAGAACCAGCATTAACTTTTTGAGCCTTTGCTCCCCATGTGCATCAATGAGCCTTGGCCACCCTGTTGCCGGTTCACCACTGTTCCTTCCTTGGACTTTTGATATACTGACCACTGCAGACTGGGAACACACCACAAAAGATGAAATTTTAGAGATGCTCTGACCCAGTCATCCAGCCATCCAGCCATCACAATTTGTCACTTGTTAAACTTGCTTAAATCCTTACACTTGCCCCTTTTTCCTGCTTCTAACACATAAAATTTGAGGACAAAATGTTCACTTGCTGCCCAATATATCCCATCTTCTAACACGTGCCGTGATGAAGAGATATCAGTGTTATTCACTTAACTTTACATTGGTCATAATGTTATGTTATGATCAGTATATGTCAATATGCAACTGACTGATAATACAGTAGTACTACAAGCAAGCAGATGAGCTAAGAAAAATGGTTTTCTATGGGAAAATGCTCAATGTGAAACTTTGTGTGTTGCATGCCTATTCTGGGTCCATCTGATTGCCTGTACATAGTATGTATTATTAATAAGGTGTATACTTTGGTTGTCCATTATCTCTGTCCTAATGCATTAAGCCACATTAAAGGGGCTATATGCCTTATATAAGAATTTCCATGTATTAGTTTTTGTATTACCAATGTGTAAACAGCTAGTAACAAAACTTAAATATAGAGATCTTCTCTGACAGTGTAATTTTAAATGCCTTATCTGTTGACAGGTTGCCAGTGAATCGCAGAGCTTGAGCAAACATATACAACCCCAAATCAGAAAAAAATTGGGACAGTATGGAAAATGCAAAAAAAAAAAGAAAAAGAAGTGATTTCTAAATTTACTTTGACTTGTATTTCATTGCAGACAATATGAACAAAAAATATTTCATGTTTTGTCCGGTCAACTTCATGTAATTTGTAAATATGCATCCTGTCCTGTCATTCAGACCTGCAACACATTTCAAATAAAGTTGGGACAGTAAAGCATTTACCACTTTGTAATGTTGCCATTCCTTTTCACAACACTTAAAAGACGTTTAGGGACTGAAGACACCAAGTGATGAAGTGTTTCAGGTGTAATTTTGTCCCATTCTTCCTGCAAACAAGTCCAGTACAGGGTAAGTACAGGGTCTTCGTTGTCGCATTGTGCGCTTCAAAATGTGCCACACATTCTCTATTGGAGACAGGTCGGGACAGCAGGCAGGCCAGTCAAGTACCCGTACTCTCTTCCTCCACAGCCAGGACTTTGTAATGTGTGCAGAATGTGGTTTTGCATTGTCTTGTTGAAATATGCATGGACGTCCCTGGAAAAGATGACTTCTTGAAGGCAGCATATTATGCTCCAAAATCTCTATGTACTTTTCAGCATAAATGGTTCCTTCACAGAAGTGCAAGTTACCTTTGCCAAGGGCACTGACACAACCCCATACCATGACAGACCCTGGCTTTTGGACTTGTTGCTGGTAAAAGTCTGGATGATCCTTTTCTTCTTTGGTCCGGAGCACACAGTGTCCATTCCTCCCAAAAAATACCTGAAATACTGATTCATCTGACCACAGTACACGTTTCCACTGTGTGATGGTCCATCCCAGATGCCTCCGAGCCCAGAGAAGTCGACGCTTCTGGACACTGTTAACATAGGGCTTCCTTTTGGCACAGTACAGTTTTAACTTCCATTTGTGGATGTAACTACGTATTGTGGTACTTGACAAAGGTTTGCCAAAGTAGTCTTGAGCCTATGTGGTGATATCGCTGATAGATGAATGACGATTCTTGATGCAGTGCCGCCTGAGGGATCGGAGATCACGGTTGTTCAGCTTAGGCTTGCGCCCTTTGAGGAACATTGTTTTAAGCATTTCAATAATTTTCTCACGTATTTGTTGGCAAACTGGTGATCCCCGGCCCATCTTTGCTCATAAAGGATTAGACCTTTCTTGGATGCTGCTTTTGAACCAAATCATAATTACAATCACCTGTTGACATCACCCGTTTCAAATCACATCATTATTTAACCATTTCACCTCATTACTAGCCCTAAATTTCTCCTGTCCCAACTTTTTTTGAAATGTGTTGCAGGTCTGAATGACAGAAAAGGATGCATATTTACAAATGACATGAAGTTGACCAGACAAAAAATGAAATATTTTTGTTCATATTGTCTGCAATGAAATACAAGTCAAAGTAAATTTAAAAATCACTTTTTATTTTTATTTTCGTTTTCCATACTGTCCCAACTTTTTCTGATTTGGGGTTGTATATTTTTCTTGTTTCTAAATTCATACTGACCTCATCAGCCTCTTTATCCCTTTAAACCAAATTGGAATCACTAAACAATCACTAAACAACCACTGAATGGAATAACAGAAAATTGGGATCATTTTAAAGCTTAGGGATTTGTAATGCACCTAACCATTTTGATCAACTCTTGAAATGCTGTTAAATGCATACTGAGCTTTTTACACTGTTAAAGACTTGGATTCCCATGCTAAACATGGACAAAGTTTTAAAAAATAAGTTGGATGTTTGATGGAGTATTTCTATGTCAAAAATACTTCCGGTTTCTCACAAGTTTCTGAAAGTTTTTTTTCGAGTATGGGTCTGTGTGACATCATAAGGGGCGGAATTTCCTTGATTCCTTGGTACGAGTTCTTCTCCTGGAAGGGCGCCCATGCGACCAGAGCGAGAGAGCAAATGCACGCCCATTAACGCGCTTTGCTTGGCTTTAGGGAGGCCGGCTGCACTGCAGTCACAGGACTTCACAAAATCAACAATGTCACCAAAGAAGTGTGTTTTTGGTTGTCAGGGCAAAACAACCATGTACAGCTTCCCAAAGAACCCAGCATTAATGGGACAGTGGATGGAGTTTGTTTTACCAGAGCAGCAACAGAGTTATGCAAGTGTTTTTGTTTGTTCCCTGCATTTCGGTGACAATTTGTTTTTATAAACAAGGCCCAGTTCGATGCCAGATTTGTATCTCATCTAATGCTGAAAGATAGAGCGGTCCCAATGTGGGTTAGGTTTAGGGTGATTTAGCATGAGATATTTCACGAAATAAAATGATCCTGCCAGGAGAATTGCGTGATAACTTTATTTTGTATTGTTCCATTGTATCACCTGAGCTTTTAGTTTACACATGCAAAGTAAGGTGGATTTAGCGCTTTCCGATGTTTCAGTGAGGATGGGAAATTAATGGAAAACACTTGAAAACGCTAGTGTGGACAAAGAACGTCTTAAAATGATGTGTCTGGATTAAGTAATGCTGAGTTATTTGCTGATATTTTTTTATTACATTTTTTTTACTATTTCAAAAACATCATACAACTCAGACAGTCGTCATATTTCATTTGAAAGGTCTCACAGAGTAGAGTACAACAAGCATAATTGTTTTGGGCTTTGACTAAATTCGAGAGATTTCAAAATATATAAATAAATACAATTCATGTGAAGCCCCCCACACTGTAAAAAAATAAATAAAAATAATAATAATAATAATATTAAGAAAACTTAAAAGTTTAAGGCAACCAGCTGCAGCTGCAGTTTTCTCAACTTAGGGTCAATTAGTTGTACAATTAAAAGCTGCATTTGTCATACAAAACATAATTTGGATTTTTTTCAGTGCAGACCCATTTCTAAATGACATACATATGTGGCATTTTTGTATGTATGGAAATGGTATCTTATTAAAAAAAATTTAAACGTTTTCTATCAAACGATACCTTACTTTTGACTCTCCTTGCTATAGTTTTGGAGCTATGATTTCTTACTTTTGTGTGTCACTCAGAAATTCAATTCAGGGCTAAATGGGTTAGCTGCAGATCTGATATATTAACATTAAGATTGGGAGAAAAAGAAGAAGAAGAACCGTTCAATGGTTTAGGGTCCATAAGACTTTTTATGTTTTCACCATTTATTTGATCACAAATACTGTAAAAAATCAGCATCATTACTTCAGTACTTCATGTCACATGATCCCTCAGAAATCATTCTACAAATATGCTGATTTGCTGTACCTCTATCTAATAAGAATTTTCTTCTGTCTATTTTTCAAAGATAATCTCATCATGTGGCATTATTAATATTATTTTTTATTTCATATATTATAATTCTTATATAATGTCATCCATTAAACGATTACCAGAAGCTCACATTAAGTTTGATGAACAAAATAAAGAAGGGCTAAATATAGCCCTCCTCTGTGCATACCACTGATGTCTGTATAGTTCACTGGCTGCATGATATATTAAAGGTTCCCCTTTATAAAGGTGTATATATGCTGATAGATCGCTACATAAGTGCATGTCAAGTACATGTCCACGTTTCTGTGTGGCACTTTTCTCTTGACATGTGCTGGAGTTGACAGTGTGATTTGTACTGCACCTTAGAGCTCACTCAGAACACAAAGGCCGTGTCTCTCACCGCTATTTCCAGCAGGCACTGGCAAGGTCAGCCGTCCTCCTTAATGCATGTCCAACAAAAGAGCCAATTTAGGAGCCATCAGGCCCGGCCCCCCAGGCTCTCTCCGCTTAACTGTTATGAATCCGTCAACTCTGTAATGGGAATGAGACTCCGATTAAAACACTGCTTTTCTTCATCCGAGCAGCAATAAGAGACGCATTTCCGACACGGGGGAGACACACTCTCACAGGCGCAAAAACACAGACCTGCGATTCCCATTGAGATACTCAGGCCCAAAAAAAAAAGCGGGCATTGGCTGCTCACCACAAAAGCACATTTCTAAATGACATTTTCATTCTGAAAACCCACATTAGAGCGTCACACACACATACCTCATGTGAAAACTATTAGCATGGCAACCCACTGACTGATCCATGATGGAAATCTACAGCCCACACTCTTAAGCTTAATAGACATTGCCATTCAAACCTGTGAGAGCTTATTGACTGCCTTGGCATAGACACTGTCACCTGACATTTCACTAAGCTGCTGTCAAACACTCAGAAAAATCAAAAAAGTATTGTGTCACCTGTCATAAACCATGTTGCGTCGGAGTGCCACCTCTTAGGCAGAAGTAAATATTTTGGTTTAGATTTCACAGACATTACTTCTTAAAGTATCTCAAAAGTCTGCATTAATTCTGCCTGTCCGATCAGTCTTCATCTGAGGTGATGAAGATATGTGCTGCTTGGACACTCTGACATTATCATGTCTAGAGGCTGATGAGAAGTGTGAGAGAAAGTGTAGACTAACTGAGCTTGAAGCTGTCAGGTTAGTTGATCAGATGTCCACTGCAGGCAACAAGAAGCTGAAGAAATGAAAGCGACAGTGTGATGAAGTTGTTGTAATAAATATGACTGTATCACACAAACAGCTCTCTGACTTGGCTCACAGGAATATATCAGTGTCTTCCTTAATGATTTGCTTTTTCACAAAAGACAATAGCCTACATTGGGCCAAGTTTTGCTACTTGTTCATACTAAAATGCAGAGTCACTACTTCATGTTTCCCTGGGCTCTAAATACCTACAGCTTTCCATCCGTTACTGGGACTTTCAGTGGAACTGGGTTTTATGGTCAGATGACCCTATTGAAAAACAAACAAAAATGCATATGCTGGTTAGGTATGTTTTGGAGATTAGGACCAACATTTGACCTGCTTAAAACAGCTTGTGACAAGATAAGGACCAGCATAAACCAACTCAAACCAGCTGCCATGGTTCAAAACATACCTAACCAGCATATGCAGATTTTTTTTAAGAGGGGAAAGCAAAATTAAGCTTTTTGGAAAACACATGAGGTGGGGTGGATTTGTCAAAGACAGAAGACACCAGCAGATATTAACCCCTAAATGCATACTTCTTTAGTTACCCAGGATGTCATTCACTACCCTCCTCCTCATTATTATTATTATTTTTAAGTTAGACATCAACCTTCAATACAACCTTAGTATTCCTCAATCAATTCATTACAAACAATATAACAAGAAATTAGCTGTTTTCCCATTTATTTTTTGTAAAAAATGTATATGGTTGCCAACGACCCGATAATATTTTTTTCTGCACAACAATACATTTTAATATTGACTGAATAAGTGCAATTCACCTTTATTCCACAAGGTGGTAATGTCTGATACACAATGATGAAGTGACATTTCACTCATTGTTGCCGTGGGGGCAAGTACTGAATCAAATATTAGTGTCACTGTCGCTTGATGGTGTATCTGGTGAAGAAGCTGTCAGTGATCAAAATATTGATTTTGAAGATGTTGAAAATGATAGTTTTGATAATATGTTTGAGATTACAAATATGAGCCAGATGCTGAATGTACTGGCATTTTGAGCTCTGATGAGGACATATGATGATGGTATAAAACATCTGCTCAAACTGAACCCCTCCAAACTCCAAAGGGTAACAAAACATGTTTTATTTTAATCTTCTGTAATCACTCTAATATCAGGATTTTTATATTATCGCGGCAGGTAGAGATCAATCCGTGTTAGATATTGAACCAGGATGCTAAAGACCCGAATATGTAACAATGATTGCATTAAAGACTTAAATCAACACCTGACCCTGTCAGGAAGCTTAAACTGGGCCATGGTTGGATCTTCCATCATGACAATGATCCAAAAATAAACAACAGAACAGTTCACTGACCACAGCATAAAGGTTTTGCCATGGGCATAGCAGTCTCCTGACCCAAACCCCATACAAGCCTGTGGGGTGAGCTGAAGAAAAGAGTTTACAAGCATGGACCTGCTGAATCTGAAGGAATGGTCTCAGATCTCTTGCTATATGATCATAAACCGTATTACACATTATAGGTGAACGTTCAGAGCTGTTATCTTGGCAAAGGGGGGTTGCACAAAGTATTAAATGAAGACAATTGTGGGGGTTTCATAAGATCTTTTTTCTTTCAACTATTTGACTTGAATTAAAATGTATATCATTGTGGGTAATTTGAATGAAAGACTAAGAGGAGAAATTGCAAAAAAGAAATGTGCACAGTCAGTTTTGTCACACTATTTATTTATCACTTGACTATGATACTTGGTAGTATATTTTTGAGTTTTTCTTGGGATTGGAAAGCATATTTGTACATCCTGTCCATATTTGAGACAGGGGGTATGAATATCCACTCCCACTCATGTCTTGCCAACAGTGCTGTACAGTTTCCTCCTCTAAATAGAGACTGAGGTCAAACACAAATGTTATTGAAATGAGAGGTAGGCTGCAATTGGCCAGAGATGTCCAGTGACTTTGCATGTGTATTTGACATTCAAACGGCTGAACCACATCCTAATGGTGTGTGGTCATGGGTTTCATGGCCTAAGTAGTGCTCAAAGCCAAGTACCACTTTTAAATAATAGGTAAGAAAAAATAAATAAATAAAATAACAGAAACAGAGAAAGATGACAGAACGATTATTTGTCAGTCCAACCCAGGAACAGGGTTTTTTTGTTTGTTTTTGTTGTTTCGCTGCCAATAGTGAGTTTGCTATAATCAAAGGTGAGGTGTTCACTGCACACACTTCATCTATAAAAAAACAATCGTGCCGTAAATCAGTTTACACGCTCTTCGTGCAGACAGAGGTGAGTAAGTGAGTGGCAGCTCGACCCTGCCGCTGCGCCTCCCTCTCCTCCTCAACACCTGTCAGTCACTCTAATGGCTGTCACAAGCCTCCCCACTGTCCGGCTCTCGCCTGTCATGAAACTGCCATGAGCATATCCATGGAATTATGCTGGGAATGGGAATTGCATTGAGTGAATGCATTTATTTTGTCGTATTGTTTCATTTATTCAATATATATATTTATATATATATATATATTTTTTTTTTTTGTTGATGAAATCAAAATGTCCCCTTTTTACATTTTAAAAAGCGCATTCATAGTCTTAATTTGCTAATCTAAATATTTTTTTTGTCTTCATATCATTTGATCCAGATGTAATAGCTTGCATTCCTAAAAATCACCTGGTTTTGTTTTAGTATATAAAATCCATCCACTTCTCACAATCTGATAGAACAGGAATTTGACCAGAGTGTGTTTCTCTGCACAGGACCCAAGCACCCAGGACGCGATCATCCCTGGTTTCGTTCACTCCGGCACCGACACAGCACTATGGACCCTGGGTGTTTCCACAGCGGAAGACGCGAGCCAGGACCAGAGCAAGGACCTCTCCGCCCCTCCCGGTCTTCGAGATCTCCACTCGGATCCGCTTCTCCCCTCTTTGCGAGACGGAACACGGCGCTGTGGTCATCGGTACTTCCATCGTCCGGCATGTCCGCGCAACTTCAAGTAAAGGTAAGGTTCCTGGTGCCCGTGTTCTCGGTGTCGCTGCGCAGGTTCCCGAGATCCTGAGCGGTGGCGGCGCGTGGAGCTATCGTGCTGCACGCGAGCGAACGACATCAGGCTGCGGCAGACGGAGGTTCTGAAGAAGGACTACAGGAGTCTGGTCGAGACGGTGCGCAGAACATCGCCTGAAGCAACGATCATCGTGTCTGGACCCCTTCCCACGTACCGACTAGGACATGAAAGGTTTAGTAGATTACTTGCTCTAAATGAATGGTTAATGTCATGGTGTAATGAACAGAAGCTGCTCTTTGTAAATAATTGGAATCTGTTTTGGGAGCGACCTAGGCTCTTCCGTCCTGATGGCCTTCACCCCAGCAGAATCGGAGCGGCTCTTCTGTCGGACAACATCTCCAGGGCGTTACACACCACCATATGACTAGTAAGTCAAAGTCCAAATCACAGTCTTTGCTGTCCTAACTTAATTGACATAAGTACCAATGTAGAACATTATATAGAAACTGTGTCTATTCCTCGTTTAGTGAAGTCAAACTTTAAATCTACTTTAAGATCTAGGAAAAATCTAATTGTGATTAAACCAGAGAATCTCAATATTAGTGAACAAAAACAATTTCTAAAACTAGGTCTTCTAAACATTAGATCGCTCACACCTAAGGCGGTTATTTTAAATGAAATGGTCACAGATAATAGTTTCGATGTACTTTGCCTTACCTGGCTTAAGCCAAATGATTATTTCGGTCTTAATGAGTCTACTCCACCAGATACTGTTATAAGCATGAGCCCCGTCTGATTGGTCGTGGCGGTGGTGTTGCAACAATCTATAGAGATATTCTAAATGTTACTCAGAAAACAGGTCACAGGTTTAATTCGTTTGAAGTACTGGTGCTAAATATTACGCTCTTAGATGGAAGAAAGAAAAGTGTATTATCTATAGCCTTGGCTACTGTATATAGACCTCCCGGGCCCTATGCTGATTTCCTAAAAGAGTTTGCAGACTTTCTCTCAGATCTATTGGTCAACGTCGATAAAGCATTAATTGTTGGAGATTTTAACATACACGTAGATAACACAAATGATGCGTTAGGGGCTGCGTTTACAGATTAATTAAACTCCTTTGGGGTCAAGCAAAACGTCACTGGTCCCA
This sequence comes from Gobiocypris rarus, assembly GCA_023029165.1. Lineage (NCBI taxonomy): Eukaryota > Metazoa > Chordata > Actinopteri > Cypriniformes > Gobionidae > Gobiocypris > Gobiocypris rarus. Next base: position 23,392,683 of record CM040932.1, read on the forward strand.
CTCATCGTCTTAATCACACACTAGATTTAATTATATCACATGGAACCAACCCAACTGATAAAGATATTATACCGCAAAGTGATGATGTCACTGACCATTACATGGTAACTTGCATACTGCGTACTGCTGAAATCATGTTGCGCCACGTTATCGACCAGGCAGAACAATCCTTCCAACCACTATAGATAGATTCTCTAGAGACCTGTCTCAGCTGCTCAGTGAACCCAAACAAACAGATGAACTAGGGAAATGACTAGCAGTATGAGCACCATTTTCCCTAGTACATTAGAAATTGTTGCACCAATTAGATTAAAAAAGGTTAGAGAGAAAACTAAAGCACCATGGTACAACAGTGCTACACATGTTATCAAGAGAGAAACTCGTAACTTAGAGCGTAAATGGAAACAAACTAATTTAGAGGTCTTTAGAATCGCGTGGAAAGATAGTATGTCACGTTATAAAAGGCCCTAAAAGCAGTCAGGGCTGAGCATCTCCGCAAACTAATAGAAATAACCAAAATAATCCAAGGTTTTTATTTAACACCGTGGCTAGATTAACAAATAAACAAGCATCGTCTGAGCAAAATATTCCGTTACAGTTTAGTAGTAATGATTTTATGAATTTCTTCACTGAGAAAATAGAAAGCATCAGAAACAGAATTGTAAATGTACAATCTTTAATGATGTCTTATGATTCAACCTCAATTATTGCCCCTCAAGAACTACTACACCGCTTTACAACTATAGGACAGGAAGAGCTAAATAAACTTATCATTGCATCTAAACCAACAACATGTTTATTAGATCCAATACCCACTAAACTACTGAAAGAGCTGTTACCTGTAGTGGAAGAGCCTCTTCTCAATATTATTAACTTGTCTTTATCTTTAGGTCATGTTCCAAGAATATTCAAGTTGGCAGTCATAAAACCTCTCATTAAGAAGCCACAATTAGATCATAATAAACTAGCAAATTAGACCCATTTCAAATCTTCCATGTATGTCTAAAATACTAGAAAAAGTTGTGTCCGCTCAATTGTGCTCTTTCTTGCAAAAACATGAAAAATTTCATTTAGGATTCAGGCATCATAGCACAGAAACTGCACTTGTTAAAATCACAAATGATTTACTTCTAGCTTCTGACCAAGGCTGTATCTCAATATTAGTTCTACTCGATCTTAGTGCTGCGTTACTATAGATCATAAAATACTCTTAAATTGGCAAAATTACACTGGTGTTCAGGGACAGGCATTAAACTGGTTTAGATCGGTAACCGCTACCATTTTGTCTGTCTAAATAGGGAAAAATCAAAGATAACGTCAGTAGACTATGGGATGTCGCAAGGATCTGTGATAGGCCCTCTGCTATTCTCAATATATATATGCTGCCACTTGGTAATATTATAAGAAAAATTTAATTAATTTCCACTGTTATGCTGATGACACTCAATTATATATTTCATCACGACCAGATGAAAACGCTAAATTATCTAAACTGACAGTGTGTGTTGAAGATATTAAATATTGGATGACATGTAATTTTCTGCTATTAAATTCATATAAAACAGAGGTTATTACTTATTGGACCAAAAACTGCCCACAAAACCTCTCACAATACAACTTTAACTTGGAAGGACGTCCTGTCACTTTATCCACTACAGTAAAAGACCTGGGTGTTATATTAGACTGCAACTTGTCTTTCGAAAATCATATTTCATATGTTACAAGAACGGCATTTTCCACCTTAGAAACATTGCTAAGCTACGTAACATGCTATCTATTTCTGATGCAGAAAAGTTAGTTCATGCATTCATGACCTCGAGACTAGATTACTGTAATGCTTTATTAGCTGGTTGTCCTGCATCCTCAATGAACAAGCTACAGTTAGTCCAAAACGCAGCTGCTAGAGTTCTTACTAGGTCAAGAAAATATGATCATATAACACCAATTTTATCATCTCTACACTGGTTACCTATTAAGTTGCGTATCAATTACAAAGTATTGCTACTGACCTATAAAGCCCTAAATGGTTTAGCTCCAGTGTATTTAACGGATCTTCTATCGCCCTACAATCCAACGCGCTCTTTAAGATCACTAAACTCGAGGCTTCTGGTCATTCCTAGGATATCTAAGTCAACTAAAGGAGGGAGGGCATTTTCACATTTAGCTCCTAAACTCTGGAATAGTCTTCCTGATATTGTTCGAGGTTCAGACTCGCTGTCCCAGTTTAAAGCTAGATTAAAGACGCATCTCTTTAGCATTCACATTATAATGACCTTTTATACTACAGTTAAATCGGATCAAAAGCATTAATATTCTGAACAGCAGCTATGCTAATTATTTCCCATCTGCTTTTCTGTTGTTATCTCGGGACACTAGTCCCGAGGTAAATAGTTCGTCAGCTCTAGTTTGTATCCAGCCTCTCATGGAGACTTCAGATGCCCCAACACCTGTGATGAGACGACTCGATGCCTGGGAAGAGACGACTCAATGCCAGATTTTTAATGGCCTAAATTAATACATGATTGATTAACTTTTTCTAACATTTTTCAATGTACATTTATGAAATGCACTTTCTGTAAAGCTGCTTTGAAACAATGTGTATTGTGAAAAGCGCTATACAAATATATTTTAATTTAATTTAATTTAATTTAATTTAATTTAATTTAATTTAATTTAATTTAATTTAATTTAATTTAATTTAATTTAATTTAATTTAATTAATTGTTTTTCTATCCTGGTGGGGAATTCAACCTGACTGCACACAGAGTCATGGGGACTCGTGTCACCGTGGGGACCTAAATTGAGCTCCCCATGATGAAACAAGCTTATAAATCATACAAAATGAGTTTTTGAAATTGTAAAAATGCAGCATGTTTCCTGTGATGGGTAGGGGCAGGGGCAGTGTAGGGGGATAGAAAATACGGTTTGTACAGTATAAAATGCATTACGTCTACGGTGAGTCCCCACAAAGATAGTAAACCAGACGTGTGTGTGTGTGTGTGTGTGTGTGTGTGTGTGTGTGTGTGTGTGTGTGTGTGTGTGTGTGTGTGTGTGTGTGTGTGTGTGTGGACTGGTAATCCCTACAGTATGGGGACAAAATGTCCCCACAAAGATGGCAATATCCAAAATCCTTGTCCTTGTGGGGACATTTTTGGTCCCCATGAGAAAACATCTTATAAATCACACTAAGTGATGTTTTTTGAAAAAGTAAAAATGCAGAATGTCTCCTGTGATGGGTAGGTTTAGTGGCAGGGACAGTGTAGGGGATAGAAAATACGGTTTGTACAGTATAAAATGCATTACGCCTATGGAATGTCCCCATAAAACATGGAAACACAACATGTGTGTGTGTGTGTGTGTGTGTGTGTGTGTGTGTGTGTGTGTGTGTGTGTGTGTGTGTGTGTGTGTGTGTGTGTGTGTCTCCTTGTTTATATTACATTGTGGAGACCAAATGTCCCCATAAGGATATAAAACCTGAGATCATCTACATTGTGGGGTCCAGCCAGTGGTCCCCACTTTTCAAAAGGCTTATAAATCACACAGGATGAGTTTTTTTGAGAAAGTAAAAATGCATGTTTCCTGTGATGGGTAGGTTTAGGGGCAGGGACAGAGTGGACTTGGTGGCCCTGGTTATGTAAATCTCCCTTTATGAAAAGTTACACACACACACACACACACACACACACACACACACACACACACACACACACACACACACACACACACACACACACACACACACACACTAAAAGACTCATCAAAATGTCACATGAACTAATCAGACATTCTACTTCCTCTTTCACAGGAAAAAAAAAACAAAACAACACAAAGGAAGACACACTGCATCACCTTTTCATTAAAATGTATTCCCTCTCACCAGTGTTGAAAGGCATTTTTTTTCAGAGGACGTGGCATTGTGCAAAGCGAGGGTAAATATTGACTTCCTGGTTGTATTTTCCACCCTTCCATGGGGCAGAGTTTTAAAAGCACTTCCAGAAGTTACAGTTTTGAGGGTCTCAATCTCTGAGTGAAGGCCTTCATTTAGTTTGGCCTTCTGTATCCAAAAACAACGTTCTCCAGTCAGAGTAAAGTAGCTTAGAGTCTCACAGGGCCGCTATCCCAGGTGTGTTGACAGATGTGTGTGTGAACAGTGTGGATGTGTAATTGGAGCAGAACCACCAAGCAGTTTAACTTGGGCCCCACCTGGACCCAACCTTCATTTAAAAACCATCCCACTGGAGCTCCGGAGCCATCTACAGAGAAATACCTTTAAAAATACTTTGACAATTAAAAAATAAAATATATGATGGGAGCAGCTTGGCAAGACGAAATCCCTTGTACGGAGGTAATAATTTCTGACCTTATTAAATTAATTAAACGCATGTTTCCTATTATGGCACAAGGCTAAAAAAAAAATGGAGATTACAACGGCAGCCCTCGAGACAGGCACGGTGATGAGACGAGTGCAACGAACACACATACGCACGCTAAACTCAGTGGCTTATTAAATTTGTGTCTCTTTCCTTGGGCACATTAATTGTCATACATGTCATTAAATTCAGCCTGGTTTTTGCTACGCTTCACGGATACTTGCGCTCAAACACGCACACACACACACACACACACAAACTCTGCACATATTGAAGGACAGCCTGTGTATTTAGACAACTGTCAAGTATATAGAAATGATTTTCCTCATTAATGTGGATCTTTGCTCTCTCTTTGGTACCCTGTTTATCTGTAAACCTCCATGTTTTCCCCTCATTACACACACAACTCTCTTCACTATCAGAAAAGAAAAAGAGGTCAAAGACGAAAACTTTTATGGTGTTTTTTGATAGAGACACTGTCTTTGAAGTTTATACTCAACATTTTACATTTATGAAAAGTGGCTTACACGACACTCAGTTAGTTCATTATAAACAGGCCTGCATGTTTGCTCATGCATGCATTTGTATTAAATCAGCTGAAATAGTGTATGCTAGTTGTTTTTAAGGTGAACTGTGTAATTGTAGTGCTTTCAAGTGCTATCTATCTATCTATCTATCTATCTATCTATCTATCTATCTATCTATCTATCTATCTATCTATCTATCTATCTATCTATCTATCTATCTATCTATCTATCTATCTATCTATCTATCTATCTATATCTATCTATAACTATCTATCTATCTATCTATCTATCTATCGCAAATGCAAATCTTCAAATTATGCAGATTACTTAAGTTAAATGTTATCTATACCATGGAATTATTCAGTGAGGCACACACACACACACACACACACACACACACACACACACACACACACACACACACACACAGAGAGACATACATGCAGTTCCTTTGTGACATTAGGTCTAATGATGGTTTGTGGTAAACAAAAGTCCACAGCTCTCTCTGTGCTCCTCATCAGCGCACGCAGAGGAATTAGAATTTTAGGTTAATTAAAAGAGTTAATTATCATGAATACACCAATAATTAATTCTAAAAGTATATTTGAATTAATTGTCGATCGAATTAATTAAGAAGGGGGATAATTAAGCTATATGCAGAATGAGAAAAAGACACTCGACAGAGCGTGTGTGAGGCAGAGATGCATACTGGCAGTATGACGCAGAACATCCTCAGCTGTGATGACAAACAACATTGTGAGTAAAATGAACGATGAGTGGTGGGGGGGATGAAGTGAGATTACGAAAGAGTAAAAAACAGAGAGAGAGAGAGAGAGAGAGAGAGAGTTAACTCAATTATCCAAAACAATCTGCACCTCGCCCCTGCCCTCAAAACACACCAAACTCATCTAATGGCTGCTCTGGATGACAAATGACACAGAGAGAGTATTTCAGGTCTACATGGGGAAGAGCGACGGACAGATAAGAGGATTCATCCAGCAGCATTCCGTACCCTGTAACAGCTGCTACACAATCTTCCCTTCTCCTTACTTGGGCTTTTTTGTCTTCATTCATCCCTGTCACAATTTGGCTGTGAAAAACACCACTATAATTTTTTTTCTTATTCACACGCTGCCCAGCTCAAGCAACTGCATATGTCAAAGTGAAAAAGTGAACAGAGACATCACAAACGACATGGTGCCAGCCAGTGTCAAGCCTGCCCATGGTTCCTTACTTTTTCATAGCCGCTGGAGACATTTGCTTTTTGTTGTCCACCTGCCATACAAAATGACTCAAAGATGAATGCGGGATTCTAAGAAACTTTGAGTGATTTTTATAAAAGGCTCCGGAATAAAGACCTGTCAAATAGTTGTTTCTGTGCAGATGTCCTTGTAGGCTGCTTGAGATGTCTCACGGTCAGTAAACCGTACTGGACTTCTGCATCCGAAAACATAGTTTAGAGTCACACAGGGCCGTTATTCCAGGTGTGTTGATAGATCAGTTCTGTTTGTGTTTTGGACTTTCAGTTTGTATTTTGATTCATTCCTGTTTCCTTTGTTCAGTTTACCACCTATTGTTTGTTCCCATGGTTACCCTCCTTAGTTCCTTTATCACAGCTGTGTTTAGGAAATTATCTTGTTTCTGTTCACTACTCTAGTTGCACCCTCACTTTCAGTCTTTGTCTCGTCACTGTTACACATTTGTTAAAGGGTTACTTCAGTGATTTAGCATTAAGGTTTGTATTTAAACTGGGTCATTAATGTAATAGAAATGTGAAACTATTTTTGAATTTGGTGCATTCTAGACTGAGAAAAGACAGAAAATTTATTTTTGTCTCATGGGGATGAAAGACATCAACTCCCAGAATGCTCTTGCTTCGCTCCCCTACGAGGCCACTCCCAAAGCCACCGCTGCTGGATTATTGGATCACTTGCCCACTGCATTCATTTTCATAAAATCAGTTCACTTAGAGACACTACAATTAAAAACTGAACGTCTGTTCAATATATTGTGAGTGAGGGGATTGAGTGCCACGGCACCAACGCAGCAGGAGTCGGATTACATTCATCACATGAGCTGAGGTAAGCGCGGCCGTCGCATACATTCACAGCATGTGTTCAGTCTGGTGTGTTTTCAGTTCATGTCTTTGGAAGCTTAACTTTCCATAGGAATTCATTTGAAAAGTTGAAACATTCACTTTGCTCTCCACTGCTCCGTTTACATGAATCTCCGCAGCTCCCCGAGCCGAGTGCTGTGAGTGCGATCCCAGCCCCCATGGGCGAGTTGAAAACATGCGGAAACAGCGCCTACTGCTGGCTGTAGTCTTTAGCCTCTGGCCAAAAAATCCTCAGATGACACAAAATGATATTTGCGTCATCTGAGCATTTTTTCCAATACATAAATCTCGTCTCAGGGGGATATGTGTGGGGAGAGTGTATATTTGATCATTCGAATATACTCTTGGGTTTCTACTGATACAAAGCCATATGCTAAATCGCTGAAGTAACCCTTTAACTATAGCATGAAATATCTGATAGGTGGGGTTAATTGTAGGGTAGGTTGCTCTACCCTATTCCGATTGTAATATATGCGCCACCATTTTAGTTTGTGCCGCAGATGCACTGACCGTTCTATTCATAGATATGTACACGTATGTAGATGCCTCATTCGACCGCTCCAGGCATGTCGACGCGCCGCCATTTTGGAACGGTCAACTCTTCTGATGCTGTCATCCCTCCCATTAAAAAAAACCACACCACCACGCAGCTCCATACGTGAGTAACTTTGGTTGTGCTTTGTTTCACAGAACACAGATATTTATATTTATTCATACTACTCAAAATACTGTAAATATGTTAATTATATCTGCAATTGTATTCTGATTAAACCTAATTGTGGCCTTATACTTTTATACTATTTTCATATTTTTATTATTATAATTTTTATTACTATGTTTCTTGTGTGCACTGGAAGCTTCAGTACCAAGAAAAATTCCTTGTGCGTGCAAGCACACTTGGCAATAAAGTTCTTTCTGATTCTGATATGTTGTTGTTATTATATAACATGGCAGCATCAGGCAATAACATTGTTATTGTTTGTCTGAAGCAGGTGTTTTGTATACTGTTGTGCAGAGGTCTTCAACCCTGCTCCTGGGGACCCACTGTCCTGCAAAGTTTATATCCAACCTGCTTCAACACACCTGCCAGTGTATTTTCAACAAGTGATCCTGAAGATCTTGATTAGATCCACCTGTCTTTAATTAGGTTGGAGCTAAACTCTGCAGGACACTGGGTCCCCAGGAGCAGGGTTGAAGACCTCTAATCTTGTGTATATTTGTTCTTTTTTTTTGTTCATTCGTTCATCATCTTTGCTTTATTTTTGGCAAAGCATTAGTTTGCTTCAGACATCCACTCTTGCATTGCATGTTTTTGTATTCTGGGAGCAGAGCAATGGAAGCGTGTTGGTTTGGATTGGTTTCAAATGTCAACAGTGTTCCCAGAATTTGCTTACTGTATCTTTAACTTTTTTTATGTAACACTTTGAGACCATTTTAAAACCGCCAATAGCTAACAGTTTTAAGTTATGTTTGCAGAGTGACATGAAACATTGAACTATCACTGGCATGTTGTAATGGTCAAATGTACAGTTAAAGGCACAATATGTACGATTTTGGGATGAAAAAAGCCATTGGATTAAAACATCTGTGGAATAATAAAAGCTCTGTGAAATCAAGGCATCATCAATCTACGCCTTTGATTTGAATAAGCGACCTCTAGAGGCAAAAATGACACACTGTCCCTTTAAGCTGTGGCTGACCAAGTATTCTGGAAAGCCTTGTAATAAGGAATAGTTACATAACTGTTCTACTAATGCATGAGGGTACAAACTTTATGAACAAAATAATTAAAATTAATAATGCAATTTTACTTAAAAGATGAGACTCCTGTAATCCACTGGGGTTCAATGAAATGTGAATTACATTAGAGCACTCCATACGATTAAAACGTATACGCTTAAAATGGGCCTCATGGGGTGTAGAAAGTGGGTGGATAGCCATCCTATTGTAGGCTTCTAAGTTTCGCTCTTCAGTTATGTAATTGACCACACATTAAGGTGATTCATTGCTGCTTTCTTTGCTGATTCAGTGTTTATATCCGGGGGCTGGAGAAATAGATCCTACCTGCTGCTCTCATAGGGTGGATATGTTACCCTTTTTTTTTTTTTGGTCTATAAGATTTGAGTGCTTTAGCCTTTACACTGATGATCCGAACAAGATCGCTCTGCTCCGATTCCTCTAAAAAGGGTGTTATATGGCTAATTGAGTTTGAAATGTGCTCTGTTTGTGGTTAGATTGGACATCCCACAGGATCCATATATTTCTACCATCTCACGAGTGCGACAGGAAGGAAGCAAGGAGCCGTATGCAAATTCCGTTTAGATGAGTAGGTGGCAGTGTTTTTAGCACTCATTTTGTGAATTATACTTAGATCATTTGCGAGAAGTGACTATATGAAAGACCGTCCTGAAACATGATCTTTCATCATTAATGTTCTCATTGTGTCTCAGATCTTCTTCAAATAAATTCATCACATTTGCATGATTTTCTGCCTCTGGGGTTAACTTGCCAATATAAAGCAGAATAATCCTGTATTTGAAGGAACATAATTGCTTTATGTATTAATAATATATACTGGACAACTTTTGTTTAGTATTATTGCATGACAGTTGTGAACTTTGCAGTATTTGTTTCATAATGTTTTGCAAAAAAAAATTTAATGTTACAAATTTCAGAAAATAGCAAAAAAATTGATGTGAAACACTACGAATGCTACTCTTGATAGCACGGAAAAGGGTCAAGGAAGATCAAGGGAGGGCAGCTACCACTAGCTAACTTTTATCTGTTGGCTTTTGCACTTTTGGTTGCACTTTTCAGATCAGAAAGCCTTGTTTATGTGTAAATAGGGACATATAAAGACTATAAGTTCACTTTCATTCAGTTTCTTTTGTGTTTTCACTGCATTTGTTGCTAAAGCAAAATTCTTTAACTTAGATTCTTCATTAACTTAGATTAATGAATTTATATAGAGAACTACTAAGAGCTACAATTCAGGATTATAATTAATATGAATGATGCATAATGTATATTTAATTCTGAAGTGATAATGATACTATGTGGTAATCTACTAGTACACATTTGAGGTTTTGGATAGTAATGACTAAAGTGTTATGCATCCATATAAAGGAATTACTAATTATTTCAATCAAGTATTCTAAGGTCAAAATCATGGTAACCCATGGCAATGACTCAAGTTATACCAAATCCATCGGAAGGAATTACTATCCACAACCTTATAAAAACCTCAAAAGCTTACTATGATATCACTCATTACTAGAGAGTGAGGGTTAGGGCATGTTTTTCACTTTAGTATTGTAACAGTTCATTGTGTTTGGACTTTGTTTTCTGTTTTCACTGTCAGTTAGTTAATTAATTTGTCACCATTTGATTAGCCATTGTTTTCAGCTGTTGCCTAATTAGTTCTTTGTTTTCTCCCAGTATAAATATCTACCTGTGTGTCAGTCTTTTGTTGTCGGTTCTCGATAATGCTAACAATGAGTTTAGATTGTGAGTCTTCTTTTAATAAAGTCTTTTACATTAAGCTTCTTCAGTGTGCTCTTTCGCATTCCAAGCTTAGCAAAGCCTGACAGAAGAACCGACCACAGAATGTATACGGCAGCTCAATTCTGCCATTGCCTAAAAATGACTTACTTTTTGGATTATTCCTTGGATTTCTTTCGTTTCGCCATACAGACTTACTATGACAATGAGTCCCTAAAATCTCTATTTTGGATTTGTGCTAATTACCATCAGCCAGTAGACCTCCCAGACATCAAAGGACTTAGCTGGAGGGTGGCTGTTATAAGATGTCTGGAGATTGTCTAACCCCAATGCATTCCACCGCTCAACCCAGAGCCCAGCCTGCAACCACCCTGCTGCACGGAACGACAGCCAGAGGCCCCAGCAGACGGAGTGCCAGAGCCTGCCACACTACAGAATGTGCCTGGGCCAAACATCGCCCCGGAGCCTGAGCACTGCGACTCTAACCTTGTGTGTGAGCCAGCCCTATCGCCTGCATTTGAGGAAGCAGTGTGGGAGTTTGAGGGAACCGAGTGAATGCACGCTGAACTCTGTTGATGAAATGCTGGAAATAGGAGAGCATTGTTCTGTGCCCCTGCTAATCCCTACCAGGGCCATCGGCTCCGTCACCGTTCTGCACCACACCTAGACGAATCTATGGGTACCATCCTGTCTCTCATCAGCAACCCCTCCATGGCTCCTACTGCGTTGCTTTAGGACTTCATTAATATGTCACCATGGCTACTAATTGTATTGGTCGTTGTTTTCAGCTGTTACCTAATTAATTCTCTTTGTTTTCTACCTGTGTGTCTTCTGTTGTCGGTTCTTGTTACTGCTAACACGTTAATGAGTTTGGTTTGTGATTCTTCTAATAAAGTCTTTTTACATTTAAGTTTCTTCACCATGCTCTTTCACACATCAATGCTTAGCAAAGCGTGACAGGAATACTGATCAAAATAATTAGTAATTCCTTCTGAAGGATTTGGTAATACTTGAGTCATTACTAGTGGGTTACCACAATCTTCACTTCAGAATTAATTAAACATTATGCATTATTCACATTAATTATGAACTTATATATAGAATTTTTTCCTAGTTTGGCTATGGAAGGATATAGACAAATTTGTCGGGTTAGTTTGAGGGTTCTCTTCCTTTCTATGGAACATGAAATCAATGCTTATACAATCAGTCTCAGGAGTCAGTGCCTTCTTAAAAAAAAAAAAAAACCTTTATGACAAAGTATTCGATATTACAACAATAAATCAAAGCAAATATTACTAAATTTGACTAACAAAAGTGTAAAAGTCACACATTTTTATAAAGTGTACTGTCCAAAATAAAAACCTGCAGGTGAAGTTACAGAGGAGGCATGCCTCCTCTGTCCCCTTGACTTAAAATAGAGCCCCTAATGCGTGCAGTGAGTTTAGTGGTTAATAACTGAAATCATATGAGAGGAGGCAGTGGCTCCATCAAGCTATGATATGATCAGTTATGACTGGATATGATTGGTTTGTGCGATTAAATCACGCCTCTTGTTTTCGTGCGCGTTCACGGATCGGCCTGAATATATAATGATGGCATTAATGGGAAGACTAATAACATAGTTAATAACACAGCCATTTAGATATCACTGCTTTGTCACGTCAAAATCAAACTTGAAATGACCTGAAAACATGATGACTGTGGAGGTTTTTAGAGAACAAATGGCTTGGGGAAATTAAAGGTGAATTCTGTGTACAGTGTAGCATACATGTACAAGCTTGATGATGACTGCTTAAATAAGTTCTTTGAACATTAATATATATTTTTATACAAATAATAGATTTTGTTTCAAATTGTTACTGCCTTTAGTTTTTTTAATACTAACTGTAGCTTGGTTTTAATAAATAGTACATTACATAATGTAAAAATACAACATTTGGTCTCTTTCTTTTTATGTAATGTTTATTTAACCGTGGGCATGGGGCACTTTTTATCCCTGTTTGCACAAAACCCTTCTGGCAGATTTGCTGCCAAAAAGCTCTTTTTATAGTTTCATCTGACCACTTAAACAGTCCCGTCTGAAGTCCCAGTCATTTCTGACAACTGAATATGCTGGAGTTTGTTTCTGGATGAGCGAGGAGGATTTTTCTTGAATCCCTCCCAAACAACATGTGGTGATGTAGGGGTTGTTTGATATATATTTTTAGGCTTTCTGACCCCAAGACTCAACTAATCTCTGTGATTCTCCATCTGTAACCCCTTGGAGAGTCTTTGGCCACTCGCCGTGCATTAGGACGAAATAGACACACGTCCTCTTTCAGGCAGATTTCAAACATCTTTAGTTGATTGGAACTTCTTAATTAATTATTGCCCTGATGGTGGAAATGGGGATTTTTAATGCTTTAGTTTTTTGGGGATTTTTTCAATGCTGTTTTCCTACAGCTACTTCCTATTTTGTGTAGCTGAACAATCTTTTGCTGCACATCAGAACTATATTCTGAGGTTTTACTCATTGTGATGAATAATTAAGGGAATTTGGCCTTTGTGCTTCCTTATATTTATACTTCTGTGAAACAAGACATCATAGCTGGACAATTTCATGTTCCTTGTCACCCTGGTATGCTATATATATATATATATATATATATATATATATATATATATATATATATATATGTGTGTGTGTGTGTGTGTGTGTGTGTATATATATGTGTGTGTGTGTGTGTGTGTGTGTATTAATGTAAATATACTTCAGAGATATTTTACTCATAAAATGGATTTTTGTGATTTTTAAATTTTTTTAATAAGAGATCAAAAGTATAAACAATGCAGATTTGTTTTGTTTTTTTTCCAGCCATATTTGATCATATTTACCAGGGGTGCCAACAATTTTGACCACCACTGTATATACTGCCTTTGGATCATTATTGCATTGATCATGTTTCTAGCATGTTATATGTTTGGCAACATTCTTCCAACCCTAATTGATGGAGTGTGTATTTTTTAATTTCTTAAACAACCATGTAGGAAGGCACATCATGGCCAAGGCTCAAATTGTGACAGAATGGTTGGGAATGAGCATGAAGTATCATTTTCACACATGAATTGGTACCTATGAGTCGAAGGATGTGCGAAGGAGACTTTACAGAGTGCTTGACTCTTGCATTGTCAATACAAGATATTGACCAAAACTGATGTACCTCTTGATGGAAATAAATTGTGGTGATGTTATTTCTATCAAGAGGTAGAACACAAGAACATATTTTGAGAACCCCTCACCTCCCCAAGAAAATTTAGAAGATAATACATTTTTGGATTAACTATTCCTTTAAGGCTCATATGGCAAATGTGAAAAAAAATGAAAATGCGAGCATCCCTTTATTTCACAAAAAAGATTAAGAATGTACTCCTTATTTTCATCTGGTGGCATTGCCATCCCTATCTGCTTCTCTCTTCTTCTCTTTCTCTCTCAGCATGTCGACGCTCTATTAACTATAAATACTTTTAAAAAAGGGAAGGAATGATCAGTCAATTACAGCAGTCTGACAGCTTGCTGCCTCAGCGTATCACAAAAACTGATTCCTCACAAAATACCTAAAGTTTGGCACCTTAAATGCAAGTAACCTCTCAAAGAAACTCACACCGAATGCTAAGCATGCTGATGTATTTATGCTAATGCTACCTGTATGTGATGGAAAGGGCAAAACTGTATTGCAGGTAATCATACTGATATCAGCTGTGTATTGCTGAAGTGTTTTGCTTTAAGCATCTTAATGGATTGTGAGTGTGTTTGCGTGTGTTTGTGTAAAGACTTCTTGACCTACATGGAATCAGCACACATTTCCATTTATTCATCCTGCTGTATCCCTTTTGATCCTGCGTGGATCATGTTTCTCATCACAACCTGCTTGTGTGTGTGTGTGTATGTGTGTGTGTGTGTGTGTGTGTTGGTTTTAGTGTATTACAAGGACAATTCACCAGTTTACACGCCAGCATTATAAGGACAATTGACATTATAAGGACTAAGGACATGTCCTTGTAATTCAAACAGCGTGAAATCATCTGTATGAACCTCAGGAACATCCTCCTGCTTTTTTATTGAATGTCCCTTTAAGTAGGTATACCAGTTTTCTGGTGTGTTCGTGTGTATCTCATCACTGCCGCCTATCGCCAGGATCTGCCACTGCTGGCGGACACACATTTACACATTCATGGGCGTGGACGGTTTGAAAATGGCGCGGTTGTCTGATTGGTTAATGACGTACGCGCAGTAGTGAGATCCGACCGGAGTGAGATCGTCATCGCGGCCCTGTTAAACAGCAGCCTTGTAGGTAAGTACATTAAGTTAAATGCTTTATATATTGATTAATATTGATCAGTCATATCTATGTGTTAGTGTGCACTTCGTTTTATGTTGGCAGATGTTAAAATATATGTTTACACAGTCGAGTGCGAGTCTTGCAAGGTAATGTTAACTAAACCCCGGAAACTGAATAATACATGTAACGTTGTTTATTAATGAAAATTATAATTAATAAGAATAAGTATTAACAATTATTAACAATCTTCCCATCATTGAGGAAGTCAGCGTTTTATAAAGCCTCAGATTACCTTGAATGTGCGTTGTGACAGGATTAAATGAGCTTTTTATCATTAACGTTACATACTCAAATGCGTTTAAAAGCTAAAATAAATCATCAGGTAAAGTTAACGTGTTCTGAATGTCTGCAAATGTTAATTCGACATCTTTTGATGAAATTGTGACATAGTGTAATTATTGTAATGTAAATCTTCCTAAAATAATCTTTGGGCAGTAACTATACACTCCATTAGTCTACATTTTTAAACATATTTAATAATACAATTGTTATGTAATATCTTTAACGTTTAATGTCTGACTTTATACTTGAACCTGGGTTAAATATGGAATTGGTCATTCTAATTATTAATATATTCACTGTTACAGTACAATTTAACCAAATGTAGCATATTAACTTAATATAATAATGAAACGTTTAAGGCTGGAATAGCAGAATAAATAAACAAAAAACATAAAAAGGAATAAAAGAATCTAATCTTGACTACATTTGTTTTGTAAGCATAATAGTAATATATGGATTAAAAGTGAAATCTGCAAATTGATATGGAAACATTTAGAGGCTCTTTTAAGCATGCTAATGTAAAATAAGCTGTCATTTGAAACTGGAAATTAATGTACTTATTTAAAATCATCGATCAACCTTAATTATACAGCAACACATAGAATAGCATTATGTGTTACTCATAATGGTGCTGATGAATCAGAAATCTTGCACATTGAAAGAAAATAGGTTACTTTTGCATTGGGAAATAAGGTGGATATGTACTTTATGGATGTGTAACATATATTAGAATTATGTATTTGCAAATATTTTTATGCTGTTTTTCTTTTTTTAAATTCTATACCCTCAATTCTGCAGCTAGATGAAATGGACGACGCAGACCTAAGCCTGCACGAGACGCAGAAGACCACCTTAACTCAAGAACTGACGAGCCACACCGTGAGCAGCCATTTCTATATTCACAGATTTAAAGGTACACCGCATACTCGAAGCATCTGTCCTGTTTTGTAATGTCAGAGTACAACACAATAGTACACTTGAAGACATGTACGATCACACTGATGTGATGAGAGCGTTCAGTGCGTCACGTGATAAACTGCCAAAGGACAAGGAGGGCTGTGCGATATCACAATTTTAGATTGCGATCTATTATATTATATCCACGTTCTGCCTTTGTAGAGAGATTGCGGCTACAGGTTGCACTTCTGGCACCCGTCCCAACATTATGCGTTCACATCACATGTTTTGCAGCACAGCGGTAGAGTTACACTCACGTGACATCGCAAATCTTCGCCATCATGAAAGCTTATGTTTGCATGCATTTTAAAGCTTTGCCAGTTAAACTTTATATTCACACGGTGATCTAACATACACTTTTCTGAGCATGTACACTTAAGGCTACGTTCACACTACGTTCATCAGATTTTTTGGTACAGCTGTTCACATTGTTGTTTTAAATGTAGCCAATATCAGATTCCAGTGCCAACAGATCATGGTCCATACATATTTTGCTGTGAACAGTACAGGTAAAATCGGAATCACAAAGATTCTTTTCTCATGCTCTTGGAGCAAGAACGACAGTTATTTCACGTCTGAAGAGGTGTTTTCAAAAACAGACACGAGTAGATAATCTCAAAAGTCAGACTATGCATATATGGCTCTTTAAAATAAATGGCTATTATAATTAGCGACTACAATTGCCATTCATGATCGATCGTCACAATGGCTCTGTAGTATTTCCACTGTTAATAATCCCTAAGCCTGGCTTTTAGAAACACGTAAAGTGTATGAGCAAATAAATAACAAAAAAACTGTGTTATATCAAATTTGCCGTTTTTACTACTTTACCAGTAAAAGATTTAATGTATACAAGATAAAACAAAAGTTGCAGCACACGATTGATCCTGGATGCATATGCATCGATCTTGAAACATGTATTTTTGATGATGTGAACCATTGCTTTAGGTCGAGTGATTTAATAATGATTCATGTGCTTTAAATCTAACATTAGACACAGTTAAATTTACTATTCAGCAGAATAAAAGTGTTAGAGTTCTGGCGTCACGCCTCTGCTGGCTTTACCAGAACACATGAATGTTATAGATAAACACGCATGTTTTCCCTCAAAGCTGAGCAGACGGCACTCACTGTGGTAATAATAACGAAACAAAGACATGAGTTGTCCTGCAAAGTGTACATGATTATTAAGAACATTAGAAGTTAATCGAGGAAATAGATAGTGTGTGTGAATTAAAACACAACTAAAACTGGCAGAACACTGTAAAGTTATAGAGGAAACAAAGCTACTTTCCTGAAAACACAGCATTGAGCAGACGGTATAGTAACCTGTATGTATTTATAAAAACATCTGCGACATGATGTGTGTATGAAACACACGCATAAAAGTCAAACACTGTAGTTATATTATAGAAACAATAACATAGTTGTTAACTTAAAAACAACAGCATAAAAAATCAAAGAAATGTAGTGTATTTATAGTAGAAACACAAGTATATGTGTCAATGAAAACACAGCATTGAGAGAACAACCAGAACACTTAGTGTGAGTTAAGAGGAAACACAAGACATGAGTTTTTAACCTGAAAACACACAGCATTGAGAGGACAGTTTACAGAACACTGTAGTGTATGGTTATAGAGGAAACACAAGACATGAGTGTGTGAACCTGAAAACACACAGCATTTATGTAACAGGGCGATAAACACTGTAGTGTATGAGTTATAGAGGAAACACAAGACATGAGTGTGTGTGAACCTGAAAAACACACAGCATTGAGAGGATATGACGGTTTACCAGAACACTGTAGTGTATGAGTTATAGAAAACATAAGACATGAGTGTGTGTGAACCTGAAAACACACAGCATTGAGAGGACAGGACGTTTACCAGAACACTGTAGTGTATGAGTTATAGAGGAAACACAAGACATGAGTGTGTGTGAACCTGAAAACACACAGCATTGAGAGGACAGGACGGTTTACCAGAACACTGTAGTGTATGAGTTATAGAGGAAACACAAGACATGAGTGTGTGAACCTGAAAACACACAGCATTGAGAGGACAGGACGGTTTACCAGAACACTGTAGTGTATGAGTTATAGAGGAAACACAAGACATGAGTGTGTGTGAACCTGAAAACACACAGCATTGAGAGGACAGGACGGTTTACCAGAACACTGTAGTGAATGAGTTAGGGCTGTAGCTATCGATTCTTTTTAGTAATCGAAAGTATTCTACCGATTATTCCATCGATTAATCGAGTAATGTCGGATAATTACTTTTTTCTTTATTAAAGAGCAATACTAAATATATAAGAGAAAATGAGACCGGTATCTTAAAATTAACATCTAATTTGTTTTCTTTTTAGAAAATAAAGTATACTGCTGAAATTGCATACATTAATAACTGTGAAAATAACCCATTTTAAAGCATTCAATTGCCACATTATAAAAATCTATTTCAAATTACTTTAAAAAGGAAAACATAGTTCAGTCTAAAACTAAACCTACAACCAATAAACCAAAATGATATTAATATAAAAAATAGCAATAATGCCTATATTACAGTGAACAAATATCACAGACCAAGGCAGCTCTGCATAATGTCAATAACACTTATATTTAGAGTTTCTTTACAGTTATTGACAGTGTTCGAACTATACCATGGCCTTTGGGTGTAGAAATTAAACAATGAATTTTGTTTCATATTTATGTTTAAATATTATATTGTTATTTTTAAATATCATCTGATTATGAGAAGTACAAAGATGCACGTGGGTCAGAATGATTTTGGTGGTTATTATATTTGTTTAATAATAAGTTTTGATTTGTAGAAAGTCTTTCTTTAAAGTAAATTGTATCTTAATTTTAATTTATGTTTCATCAGCCAATTGCCTGGATTTAATAAATAAGAAGCGTTTATAGACTATAGCAGACTATATTAGTGACAAGAAGGCGCGGAGCGTATCACAATTGCTCTTGAACATGTATCATAAATAAACTAAAACTCAGCAGGATACTTGCCTCACAGACATGAGACATATGTGTATAGAAAGCTTGAAATGTCTATGTTTAAAACGAAACAATTCGAACGAAAATAAATAGGTAAGCAAAGCGCACTGTTCACGTGAGCAGCTCATGAGTGGCGTCTCAGAGCGTTCATCACTGCATGTGCTGTGAGTTTAACACGATCTTTAGACTAATCCTGACTTGAGCAACTTTGTACACATTTGTCTCTTAGTTGTAGTATTAGTTCTTACTTTGTATATATATATATATATATATATATATATATATATATATATATATATATATATTGTGAAATAATAAAAAAAAAAATATTTATATTTATTTGCAGCTGTATCATACAAATAAATAGTTAAAAAAATCATATATTGTGATTTCTGAAATTTTTTGAGGGACATTTTGTCTCTCACTGTGAGAGACATAATAAAGAAAAAATTTTATATTTATTTAGGGAACAGAATGACTTCAAACTAAATTCAGTTAAAAATCTATATTGTCTAGATTTCTGAATTTTTTATTTAGCAGCTTATTCAGTCTCTCACAGACTGCAGATGCTTTTCATTCTCTCCACTGAGACATTTATGTAAACATGACTGAGACATTTATCAGAACCAAGGTCAGAAAACTAGTGTTATTTTCTAAGATACATTAGTGTTTAACAGTTTTTTTTTTTTTTTTTTTTTTTACAGTATATGAGCACTGGACTGTTTGGTTGCAAACTATGCAATTAATCCTCAAAACACATGTGTGTTCTATGGGTCCTGGGCCCTTATTTATCAACAGGTCATAGAAAAGGTTCTATATATTGTTAATTTAGAATGGGCCTAAGTGAAACAAATCTGTATTTATCAAACACGTACACAGTTCTTAGGCACATGAGTAAGCAATCAATGTTGATAAATCCATGCTCATGCTCATTCATTAGCATATCGAAACGCCCAATCACATACAGGTGCTGGTCATATATTAGAATATCATCAAAAGTTGATTTGTAATTCCATTCAAAAGTGAACTTACAATAATTGTATTCATTCATTCATTACACGGTCTTAATGTCTAAAATTCTGAACTGTAAATTTAAAAACAGCCAGATTTTCATCATTATCTTTAAATTTCATTTAGTCAGGTCTAAAAAGGTTTTATCTCATTAATTCATTAATTTGAAGCGGCTCTGTGATCAGGAGTAAAACTAAAAAGCAACACGCATCAAACATCTTAACAAACTAGTAATGCAAAAAGCATTCCTAAACCTGTTGCCCAACAAAATACAACATGTTTGTGAACATGAACTCAAATAGGAGCCAGTCATGTGTGGCTTAATGTTCTCATCAAATGAGGATGCATTATTTATAGTATGTGGCTTCTATCAAATGATAAAGTCTATGTCAATCAGAACAGCATACTTATCATTATGTAAAACTAAGGCTTAAAAAAAATACAATATATATTGATGCAGTCGTGTTTATTGTCATTTGTCAGCCAAAGCGTTTCTATATCTTCTTTTATTCTCAGCCCAGTGAGCTCACGGTGAAGCTTCACATTAGGATTTCCTGAAAGCAATGACATCTCTGAGGCAATGACTTTATCCACTGAGGCACCTCTGGCTTCAAGGATGAATGAAACTTTTGGTTTACAGAAAGAAAAATAAGGCTTTTTCTAATAAATTTATATGACAATCCACATGTTTTTCTTCAATGTACTGGGTTTTTTTTCACACAGTGGACGTGCTATGTTGTGCTAGTTACTTCCAAACTGTAACACATTATAGATTTACTTGTTACTGCATATTTAAAAGTAATTATTTACTGTCTCAATATTACATTACTCCTGTATTACATTACTCCTGTATTACTTTCTTGACTTACTTTCAAAATAACTACAGAAGTAGAACTTAACTTTTCTAAATGTGCTGAGAGCATTTCACATCCAGGCGATGATGATGAGAGAATGACTGGGCTATCCAGGATAAAAATATCGCAATGGTTACAATGCAAGAAAGGATGACAGACAGAATCAATCTGCATCCAGTTCACTATAACTTGGAATAAAGTGTTGAGGTTTCACTTTATTTTGATGGTCCCTTTTAACATATTCTGTTGACTATAAGTTTGCACCTACATGTCCAATTAAATATCATTAGAGTGTTAGTAGAGTCAGTAGACTGGGATAAAGTGTTAGCATGTAGTATTAGGCAGACATTATTACTCTATAGTCAGTAGAATGTCAGTTGAAAGACCATTATAAAGTGTTAGCAGATATTAGGCAGACAGTCCACTAATCAATGAGAGTTAGTTGACATGTAGGTGCAACGTTATCTGTCACAGAATAGCTTCAAAAGGGACCATCAAATAACACTAAAGTGATTATCTGCAGAAAGGCATCTGTCATATAAATTCTAATGTTAAGACAAGATGCACATATTTTCTTATTGTTGTCATTATTTTATTCTCTTGGAATTCAAGAGGTTCACAACAACAAAACGCCACATGCCTCAGAGATGTCATTGTTTATTAATTGTTTTTAAGCTACCACGTAGGCATCGATGGTTCTTTTGATTTTAGACAAAGGTTGCATTTGACTATTAGCCTAACGCTTTATCCTTCATCCTTATCTCTGACAAACTAAGTAATGCGACTACATTCGCGAAATGTACAGTCTTTTCTGCCATCATCTTTACACAAACCTTAAACATTCTTCAAGTATGCATTGCCGATTGACATAGACTTTATTCTTGAAACTATACAGAGCCTTAAGCCTTCTTTAGCCGCTTTCCACTGGCCAGAGCAAGCACAGAGGCCAAAATCATGCAATCACAAAACCCACTTGACTGACTATGAAGTGAGTTATAAAACATGTTATTAAAAGTTGTATTTAAATATATCAACAGCTGTCATTAGTCTTTATTACTAGTTTGTGAAGATGTTTGATCGTGTTGCTTTTTAAGTCTTGCAGTTTACTCCTGATCACAGAGCCTGACTTCACGGGGTGCTGTGTGAACATTAATGAGGATAAAAATTTTTAGACTTAAATGAAATTAAGACAATTGATGAAAATCTGGCTGTTTTTAAATTTACAGTTCAGAAATTTTAGATACTTAAGACTTAACCACTGTAATGAATGAATATAATATAAGATTATGTGCTTTTATCTGAATGTAATTACTGAAATAAATCAATTTTTGATGATATTCTAATTATATGATCAGCACCTGCATACTGTGTGAAAAAAAACACCCCAGTACATTGAAGAAAAACATGATTGTGATTGTCATATAAATTTATTAGAAAAGAAGCCTTATTTTTCTTTTCTGTAAACCAAAAGTTTCATTCATCCTGAAGCCATGATGTTTATGGACAACACAAATTTGCCTCAGAAATTATTTGCATGTTAACAGAATGAAACCCTTAATGTAGCTATTCTACATCATCAAATTAAAGAAGATTGGTGGTGCTTTTATGGCGAAGACATAAACACGCCGCATCAATATATATTCCAGCTTTTGATTTCTGCAAGGGAACTGATAAAGTAGGTTGGTTCCAAGACTTTATCACTGTATAGAATACTATAAAATAATGCACAGCTGTCTTTATAGGGTTTGACACCAATTACACATCATGTTTAAAACTACAAAATGTTAAATTGAGTGTTTTGTTATTAAAGGAAATACAGGACATATGTGATTTGGTTAATGCAAACTGTGACACTCTTAAATGCTTTTAATGTGTAGTGTCGCTGTTCTACCACTAGATTATCTGCGTAAGCATGCTCAGT
Organism: Gobiocypris rarus; assembly: GCA_023029165.1. Lineage (NCBI taxonomy): Eukaryota > Metazoa > Chordata > Actinopteri > Cypriniformes > Gobionidae > Gobiocypris > Gobiocypris rarus. The sequence goes on from CM040932.1 coordinate 23,415,613, forward strand.
TGTACAAGTTGTTAGATCCCAGACTTTGCGTGAAAGCGTTCTTACGCACAGATCTGTGTGTACGCAGCGTTGATAAATGAAGGCCCTGGTCTGTACGATCACAGATCACTACAGTGTGATTATCTCAGATGATTGTCAAACCCAGTTCGAGTGCAGTGATCGGATAACATTATACTGTAGAAAAAATAGAGCTGAAGCATCTTTAAAAAAATAGTCTATTCTGATTATTCCTGAAATAAAGAAGTTAATCTACAAATATTACTAATACAATTTAATAATTGATTTAAATGTTACATATCAATCTTTTATTTGTATCTGATTGTCAGCTAATAAATATGTGCTGATGGTTAGAGTACTGTTGCTGGACATGCGGGCAGCTTACGATCCTGTGTTTTCAGCTGGATTCACAGTAAATGAGCTGAGCTGTTCGAGACTATATCATGAGCTGCACGTGTGTAAATAAACTCAGCGCTGCGCTTCCTCTGAATCCTGTAATGCATTATGTCCTCTGTGTCATTTAAAAATCTTTAAAAGTTCAGCCTTGGCTCTGTTGAGGTAAAAACAGTTATCATGTTGATTGTAGTTGATTTTTGTGAAAATTGTAACCATTTATGTAAACATTTTTTAAATATTAAACATTTCACACTGCAATGCTTTCTTGTTTTTAGTGACTGGAAGTGCTGAACATCGTGGGAACACTGACTGATATGAAGGAGAAGCAGAAGTGGCTGCTGTGATTGGGCATTTTGTTTTGTCTGACATGCATTAACTGTAGTTGATGGTTTCAGATATCTGCATCGTGGCAAGATAACCAAATTGTATTGCTGTTCACATTGACTGTTTTAAAGCTCTTCAAAATATTAAATTCAAAACATTAACAGGGTTAAAACTTGTGAGTTTTTTTACCTCAACTGCTTATTTGCCACCTCTCAGAAGCCTCTTTAATGAAGGGGAGGTATTGTTTCTTTATAGCCAGCGAGGATGTTTCAGTAAAATCCTACTATACCAGCTGTTGAAAACTTGCAAAGAAGATCCGGAGGCAATCACATGATACCAGTCCTAATCCAACCACTGTAGCACTAATACGGTATCACTCTAATGGTTTGAATATTTTAAAGGGTTAATTCACCCAAAAATATAATTTACTCTCCCTCATGTCGTTTCAAACCCATAACACTTTCATTCATCTTTAGCACACAAATGAAGATATTTTTTATGAAATCTGAGAGATTTCTGTCCCTCCATTGAAAGTCTGTTCAACCAAAACTCTTAAGGTTTCAAAACGTTCATAAAGAGATGGTAAATTAAATCCATATGAATGGAGTGGTTTAATCCAGTCTTCTGATTAGACATCAGGGGTGTCCAAACTCGGTTCTGGAGGGCCACTGTCCTGTCCTGCAGAGTTAAGCTTCAAACGCTGTTAAACACAGATAAATCAGCTAATCAAGGCATACTAGAAGCCTCCAGGCAGGAGTGTTGAGGCAAGATGGAGCTGAACTCTGCAGGACAGGACAGTGGCCCTCCAGAACCGAGTTTGGACACCCCTGCTCTGTGATAATATTCGTGTTTGCAAAGTGTACGAAAAGCAGCTGTAGCTTGTGTCATCTCCTCATTCTGACATTAAAGGCTTCACTTTGGTATGAAGTCAAGTCAGCTTTAGTTTTATAGCGCTTTTAACAATGCAGATTGTTTCAAAGCAGCTTCACAGTGTTAAACAGTAAAATAATGCAACAGAATATATTTCAGTTATCATACAGTGACAATGTGCGCTTATATCTGTAATTAGATCAGTAATTTAATCTATATGGTTAATTTAGTTTAATTAGATTTATTTGGGAATGTACTGCACCTGTGGCAGTGGCATCTGTAGAAGGCATGCGTCATGACATTACACTCGGTGACGTTGATATGGGTGCATTGCTCTCCTTTCTCTCTGTAAAGATTTGATAGTGGTGGGTTATGTGACCCATTAGCTGGACATGTTTGTGATGGGGAGCACTATTACTACTGTCAGTGAAACTAACTCTGCAGTGAGTGACCAAAAACATAGTCATAGTGAAAACCGCCCAACAAAAAGGATTGAACCCAGCATATATAATATAATCCAAACAATTAACCTTAAAGCTAAAGGCCCATTTTGGTTTCATGGGTGATATCAGAGTACAAACCTTTCTGGCTTCGTTTTTGTGTAGTGATCATTAACGTTTGTGTCAAAGACATCTCACAGACCCAGTAAACCCATATGTCTTTGCAGTGCAGTGTGTAGTCATGTTTCGTTGTATATGCTAATGAACTGTGATGTCATTGTGACATCACATAGTTCTTGTAAACCAATTGTCCTCATAATGCTGTTTTTTGTCTTCTAGGACACACGTCCTTGTAAGTCAGCAAAAAATCAGGGTGCCATGTATCATGTTTTATAAAGTTTAAATAAATAATAAAGTTTGTGTTTTGAACCCAGGATTTTTTTAAAGCATTTTCATTTTTATTTGAAAGCTCTAGCATAAAAGGAAGTCATAGTCCCCCTAAACCACCTTTTTTTCTGGTTTGAAGAAATTGTCCTTATAAGTCATGCTAACCTGTATGTGTGTGTGTGTGTGTGTGCACATGTGTGGGTGTTGCATTTGCATGTCAAAGAGGAGGCCTAAAATGTAGTTCTGTTATCATCCTTAAATTTTTTGATAGAGGTTTGGTATTGATTACTATGGCATTCTAGAATCAATAGTTGGAGAATGTTCTAATACTCACCTTTTAGGAGTAAACAAGATGTCATAGGTACAGAGACATCTTGGTACAAGACATCTTAGGTACAAGACAAATATATCTTAGGTACAGAGATGTCTTTTTAAGGGTACTGCTCCAGTGACAAGCTGGTGTACCCTAAAGGTACAATTTGAACAACCTTTTTTGGTGAAAGTATTCAGTTGATCTTTAATGTTACAACAGATTCATTGTGGTTCCCTTGCAGCCTTGGAGAGCATAATAGACTTTTTAAAAACATTTTAAAATATTACCTCCAAAATATGACCACAGCCTTAACCATTGATAACTACTAAACTCTCTGAACTCAGAAAATGATAAATACAGAACAAAACTGAGCTTTTTTGTTGACCTTCGTTTATATTGAACTTTTAGAGGATTTTTTTGTGAAATCATGTCAAACTCTTGACATATTTGGGTCATATACGCAGATAAATGGGTTGTAATTTTCACGTGAAACTCAACTCGCAAAGGAGCAGACTTCACAAAACCCTCTAACACAACTCAAATACCAAATACCACATTACATTTTCCTCATGAATGACCACGAGCAGAGACACACACTCGCCTTCACCCAGTCTCTGAGGGACAGCTACATTTTTAATAAGGCTTTTGGAGTGAAAACAATCCTCCTGTCAACCAGCACTCTCTGTCCCATCTCATCCTGTCACTGCAGTGTCAGACCAACACACACACACACACACACACACACACACACACACACACACACACACACACACACACACACACACACACATATCCATGTGTAGGCTGCAGATGAAAAGGTCTTCCGGGCCAGAGACACACACCAGAGAGTTGCTCTGAAAGCAGCCAGACGTCCAGACGCGCACATAACCACACGCAGGGCTGATCGACAGACCGACGCCACATATGGCCATCAGATATTAAGATGTGAGAACAGACATCTTTTGTTATCTCTGAAAACTCAATTTTCTTTTGTTTTCTGTCTATTTTCTGTGGGGGGAAAGGGAAGCAGGATTGGAGAACTGAGGCTATTTTCCTCTGATGTTCCAGATTTGAGATTCTGACATGGTGAAACTTAGTTAGAACTCGGAAGATGATTTGGTTTAAAGGCTCTGTCACTGTTCCTTGTCCATCACACACCTAATGAGGGAATCTGATACGCATTGTTTTCCAGACTTACCATTGCAGATCTAAATATGGCATCCTGAACTTTAAAAACTCAATCCAAAAAAGCATGATAACTGATCAAAACAAGCATTAAACTTGTATAAAATTGCCCAAGGATGATTTCACAACATGCACAACATTGGATTGGCTCCTGGTTCAACACTCCTGTAAGCAATCACAGCCCCACCATTCGCTTTCCACTCATGGAAAAAAAAAGAATTGAGCTCGACGAGGAAAAAAAGATCAAATTCTCTAATTTCTGATTTCAAAATTTCATTTGTTAACTAGAATGCTGTTATTATGGAAGTCACCTGTGACTACTACTATTAAACTACTACTTTTAGAAGATGGTAGGCCCACAAAAGTTATCTGGTGACTTGTTTGCTGATGCGAGGGCAGGACAACCCGTCATGTCACGTCGCGTCATGTGATCAAAGCAATAGCAAACTACAAATCCAATCACTCCCTACAAATCTCGCCTTGCACTGCAGTATACTTTACAACATTTTGAATAGATGATGATTGGGAGTAAACAAGTGGTATTAGGGAGTAAACAAGTGATATTAGCGCAGTTGTGTGAATTACTTTGAGTTTGTGCTTGGCAAATTTGGGGGTGATTCCACAGAGAAAGAACCACCACATGTTAATATTTTCGCAACAAATCTTTAATTGCGCATTTTCACACAGGTAATGGAATAAATTACTTATTCCGAAACTCAAAACAACACTTTTTCCTAAATCAGCTTTGCGGGAGTGACACAAAGAGAGAAAGAGAGAGGGTGTGTGCCAATCATAATGGCAGCTCTCCTCATGCTGTTGAGGTATGCTCACATTATAATACAGGAGGGGAGATAATCTGATTCTCATATTCAAATCACTGTTTGTCCATAAATCTTGAAATATTCATGAAAACTCAAATCTATTCAATCCTTCAGGCACCCTTGTGGGAATTAAAGCATAAAGTCGAGTGAGTGCGCCAGTGGCTCGCCAAAACTTGATTTAGAAAATCTCTTTTTGGAAGCGATTCATGTTTACACTCCACTGGTGTAAGATTCTTTCTGGCACAGCACCGTTCCACGACGCTCCTTCAAGTGTGCCTTTCTTGAGGGGACACTAAACTCAGCCATCAGTCCTTTGTGGCTTATGTACCATTCGCGTGTGGTGCCTCTGTGATGCGCTAGGGCGCCTCCGACTGTTCCTTGTGTTTGCCACCGTGGATCCTGCTTTATTCCGCTCAGATGAAAACCGTGACATTTGGTTGCTGGGAGACGGGGAGCAGGTATAGACCAAAAGTTTGATAGAGTGAAAAGGCAACGCACAGATATAATGCACTAAAGTTATGATTTGAAACACAAGGGATTGGACTCTACTCCATTCAGAAATGAATTTTTATTCCATGGAGAGAGAAAAAAATGACCGTGCTTTATTCCAATCTAAATGCAGCCAAAAGACAATAGCCTCTTTTGGTTGTTGTGACAGGCAAACGGTTTTAAATTTAAAATATGATTTTAATAACTTCTGCCCAACATTGTCTGAAGATAAAGATATTCTAACTCGATTCTGGCGAAGATTCGACTAAATCTGTACGATATCATTAACCCTACTGAGATCACATTTAACAGTTTTGAAGTCAAATAGAATATAGTGTAGCTCGTTTGCTTACTGTAGCCCACTGCCCATTACAATTGAATTCATTAATATATATAGTTTATTATTTGTTTTATCAAAATGCAATGATATAGCACTCGGATAGTGTTTTACAGTCTTACTTTTGATTTACTAATGACAAAAAGCAGCAGAGAACAGTGATGTCCATTAGAATGGACGCTGGGTCTAAACGGGTTAATTACTTAATCCAGCGAGCACAACTGCATCTTATTGAATTAGAGAGATGAAATACAAGTGCTGGACATTTCCACAGATTTCTTATTTATGTGCAGCTGCCATGAGGAATCCCAGGCGCGTGACTGACAGCAGTGCAACAGATTCGTTTTGGCAGCTAGGAGGCGCATGTGACTCGCGCTTGGGAACCAAACCGGAGAAAGCTACAAAGACAACCAGTAGAGAATCTGCCTGGGATATATGAGTGCAATCGATACAATAAAAAGCATTTTTTCCCCATATAAAGAATGCAAAAGTAAGCCCAATTGTAGCCTAAAATATTTTAGTGGGAGAAAAAAATGTTCTGTCTAAAATGAGAAATACAAACAGCTTCAATGAAGCACTTCATGTGGAAATAAACGCATATGTGTTGGTTTCCCCCTTTTCACAATTTTGTTTTGTTGTTGTTTGTTTTACTTATACACAAGTCAATGAATGATGTAGACAAATAAAGGTCACATAATCCACAAAATACTCATTGTACTATTATGCTACTGTACAAAAAGTAATGTATGAACTGTAATAGCCTACACCAATTAAACATATACATAATAATATTATGCATAATCCCGGTTTTATTTTCTTTTTTTCTATTAATTTTTTTCCATAACTTCATCACACCTCACATCTCTCTCTTACGAACTCATCAGCCATTCAATCCGTATGACCAGAAATCCCGCAGCTCTGACCAGGGGCGTGTTTATCAGCCACCAGGAGATTTGACTGGCGTAGCACACAGCCAATCAAGTCTCAGCTTTGCTGATGCCTGGTGCTCCCATTGGTTGGCGAGGGGAGGGAGCTGCGGGAAAACCGAACAGCTAAGCGCTGATGCTTCAGTACTGTGCCAGCGGACCCCGCAGGAGCGCACCAGATATACTGGGACCTTTCAGATATCAGAGACTCTAGCTCTAGAATAAAATGCATTTGTTGCATTAACTCTGTGGATTATGATGTTGTGTTTTATTACACGCCAACTGATATCTATTTATATCCGTGTCAGTTTAATGTTGTAATGTTCACTTGTGCCAGAAATCCGCTGCGACTCTAAAGCTTGTTCGTGGAGGAAATTGCCTTGGGAAATCGGTCCTGTGTAAACCAGCAAGCAGACAGCATGGTGTTTGGCTGACAGCCCTGTTTAAGGAAAAATATTACCATACAACCAAAGCCTTACGAACGCCTGCGCGCCTTACCTTGGAGAAGAGGGTGATGGTTTTGCTGCGTGCTCCACGGAGATAAAATATTCCAAGTGTCCTTTCCTGAGTGGAGATGTTAGGGTTTTTGCTCCTGCTGTGTCTCGCGGATGGGGTGGCTTCGCAGATACGTTACTCTGTGCCAGAGGAAGCGGAGCATGGCACGTTTGTGGGGAATATAGCAGAGGATTTGGGACTGGACCTTACAAAACTTTCATCCCGCCGCTTTCAGGTAGTGCCCAGCTCGCGGACTCCGTACCTGGAAGTAAACTTGGAAAACGGGGTGCTTTTCGTGAACGAGAAAATCGACCGGGAGCGCATCTGTAAGCAGAGCGCCAGCTGTTTGCTTCACCTGGAGGTGTTCCTGGAGAACCCACTCGAGCTCTTTCGCGTGGAGATAGAGGTGGTGGACATCAACGACAACCCGCCGAGCTTTCCGGAGACAGACATCACCGTGGAAATATCCGAGAGCGCGACCCCGGGTACGCGCTTCCCTTTGGAGAGCGCCTTTGATCCGGATGTCGGTAGTAACGCATTGCGCACTTACGACATCACCAACAACAACTATTTCTACCTAGATGTGCAAACACAGACTGATGGCAACAAATTCGCCGAACTGGTTTTGGAAAAGCCACTTGATCGGGAACAACAGGCGATGCACCGTTACGTCCTCACTGCCGTGGACGGTGGCCAGCCTCCCCGGACAGGTACAGCACTGCTTGTGGTCAGGGTGCTCGACTCCAACGACAACGTCCCCGTGTTTGATCAGCCGGTGTACTCGATCAACCTGGCCGAGAACGCGCCCGTGGGCACGCTCGTCATCCAGCTTAACGCGACAGACTCAGACGAGGGCCCTAACGGAGAAGTAATTTACTCGTTCAGCAACCACATTTCAAGCAGGGTCAAGGAACTGTTCGATATCGATGCCAGAACGGGCCGTATAGAGGTCAGAGGTGAGGTGGACTTTGAGGAGAGCAGTCTGTATCAGATTTACGTTCAAGCGAAAGACATGGGACCTAATGCTGTGCCTGCGCACTGTAAAGTTTTGGTTAAAGTGACGGACGTGAACGACAACGCACCAGAGATCATCTTCAGCACCGTAACGGAGTCAGTGAGCGAGAACGCAGCCACGGGCACTGTCATCGCTCTGCTTAGCGTCACCGATAAAGACTCAGAAGACAACGGTCAGACGCATGTGGAGATTCTCGGAGATGTTCCTTTTAAACTCAAAACCTCTTTCAGAAATTATTACACTATTGTAACCGACGGTCCACTCAACCGAGAGACTGTAGAGGCGTACACGGTCACTGTGGTTGCGAGAGATAAAGGGATTCCATCTCTGGCGACCAGCAAATCAATCAAAGTGCACGTGTCTGACGAGAACGACAACGCGCCCACGTTTACGCAGCCCATTTATGATGTGTATGTGACTGAAAACAACGTCCCCGGTGCTTACATATACGCTGTAAGTGCAGTCGACCCTGATGTCGGACAGAATGCTTATATAACTTACTCCATAGTGGAGTGTGAAATCCAGGGTATGTCTGTGGTCACGTATGTGTCCATCAACTCGGAGAATGGGTATTTGTACGCTCTCAGATCCTTTGATTATGAGCAACTGAAAGACTTCAGCTTCGTGGTTCAAGCGAGGGACTCAGGCAGCCCCGAGCTGTGGTCCAACGCCACGGTGAACGTCATTATAGTAGATCAGAACGATAACGCGCCGTCTGTGATTGCGCCTCTAGGAAAAAATGGCACTGCGCGGGAGCCTTTGCCGCGCTCTGCCGAGCCAGGCTACCTAGTTACGCGCATTGTCGCCATGGATGCAGATGATGGAGAGAACGCGCGCTTGTCCTACAGTATACAGAGAGGTAACGAGAATGGGATGTTCCGAATGGACTGGCGCACCGGGGAGTTGCGCACCGCCCGCCGGGTGTCAGTCAAACGAGACCCGCAACAGCTGTATGAGCTGCTGATTGAAGTAAGGGATCACGGTCAGCCTCCCATGTCATGCAGCGCGGTGGTGCAGGTGACACTCGTGGACAGTCTCGTGGAAGGCCACAGTGGAGAACGCGGTACTGCCAAGGCCAAAGACGCGTCTCTGGATTTGACACTCATCCTCATCATCGCGCTCGGCTCCGTTTCCTTCATCTTCCTCCTGGCTATGATTGTGCTGGCCGTGCGCTGTCAGAAGGAGAAAAAGCTGAACATCTACAGCACCTGCCTGGCGAGCGACTGCTGCTGCCTGGTGGGCTGCGGGTCGTGCGGGTCAGGCGGCTGCTGCGGTCGCCAGGCCCGTGCTGCCCGGAAAAAGAAGAAACTGAGCAAATCAGACATCATGCTGGTTCAGAGCACCAACACAGCCAACGTGAGCGTGGCGAGCGCCGCGCAGGTGCCCGTGGAGGAGTCAGGGAGCTTCGGCTCGCTACATCAAAGTCAGAACTACTGCTATCAGGTCTGTCTGACTCCGGAATCGGCCAAAACGGATCTCATGTTTCTGAAGGCCTGCAGCCCGTCGCGCAGCAACGACACCGATCACAACCCGTGCGGAGCACTAGTAACCGGCTATACAGACCAACAGCAGCCGGACATCATATCCAACGGCAGCCTGCTCTCCAGTGAGGTACGAGCACTTATAAAACTTACTCAAATAATATACTTACCTGCCAAACACACACATATACATACACACACACACACATATATATATATATATATATATATATATATATATATATATATATATATATATATATATATATATATATATATATATATATATATATATATATAATTTTTTATTATTATTATTAATGGCACTAGATCTACAGTATATCTACAGGCATATTCAAAATATACATTGTGTTTATGTGTCTGCTATTTTACATTTGAGATTTTACATTTCAAATTAAATGCACATTCAGTGAATTAAAATAAAACAATCTTCCTCTTCAGGATAGTGAGCTCTGAAAACAGGTTGATAACTGGTTGCTTGCAGGCTGACTCTAACAATATTACTAGTTTGTTCCACTTGTATTATTATTTTTTATTATTTCACATGTGTGGCCTATACTGTGCAATTACCCATGTTAGAGTGTAAACATAGTGAGTCACTGAACTGATAGATCTGCATGTTTGTGAAAAGCTCTCAGGGCTATAGGGCATTAGATATGCTAGTCACGGTGTTGCAGAGCCTCACAAGAACAAAGATCTGTCTATGGTTGAATTCTGCTGAATAGCAGCAGAGCCTAATGATTTTGACTGCCCATAAAGTCCCTGCAATGCCACCAATGAGCAAAGCTTGAATTCTGACCTGTATTATTTATTTATTTATGATAATGCATTATTATTATTATCATTATTACTATTATGCATTGGGCCTGTATTAAAAAGACACATATCTTGCAGACAAAACACCAGAGAGCAGAGCTCAGTTATTTGGTGGATCGACCAAGGCGTGTTAACAGGTAAGCTCTAAACTTAACTTTTTTTATTAATATGATAGAAGTAAATAAACATGAGAATGTCTATAAAGAATTGAACTAAACCAGCCTATTCATATGAGACCGACCATTTTATGGCTGAGAAGTAAAATTGTGCTAATATAAGAGTCGTGTGGCGTAGCGGTCAGCTCAAACCTTCTCTCCTCCCTCAGCTCTGCATTCCAGGAGGCAGATATCGTGAGCTCAAAAGACAGCGGTCATGGAGACAGTGAGCAGGGAGACAGTGACCATGACGCCATGCATCGCGGACATTCCTCTGGTACGCTCATGTGAATCAATTTCAAATTTTTCTCTCGTTTTGTTATTGATTAACAGAAGAGCTGCTACTGAGGCTGAGCATGTAGAGACGTGGCTTTAAACTGTTGAGATAGACATGCTAGTTAATTGTAAATAGCTTGGTTGTGTTTCTTCCACTCACAATCAGAACAAAAATCCTGATCAAGGCATGTCAAGGCTGTTCCTGAATCCTGGCAGAAATATTTTAGGCCACAGAGCCGCTAGTTATGGATGCGTGAGCATGCTTTGTGAACGGCAGCCTTAGTGGAGAATTTAATCCAATTGTTTATGAATACTTCCTGATAATAAGGATTTACTTCAGTGGTACTATCTCCCTTTCACCCACGTCTCTAAAGACATGATGGAATTTAGATCAGTCCAGGCAGTCTGTCATCGACTCTGTGGGAATGGGACCAAATAGATTGAGCTGCAAACAAACAAGCGATTCATTGACTGTGTCCCCCCTCCAAACTCCTCTTCACCCCCTCACCCTTACACCATAATCCTCTGTCCGCATTCCACAGATGGAGGACACTGCTTTTCCACACCTTCCACATGTGTGAGATTCGGCTGCATTGGAAATGGTGCTTTGTTGCTAAATGACACCTCGTTTGAAGTGCATTGTGAAGTTGACTGTATAATGTAATTATGACATAGTCGGACACAAATGAATACAACCAAAAGTTGCATCTTATTATCATTAATTTCTCTTTGGTTGAGCATATGTCCTCTGCTGTTATTCCAGAGCACCATATGCTGTGGCTGGACTGCTTCAGCTCTCATTTAGCCTATTTTTGCTGAGTTAAACATTAGATTAAAATCAAGACTTTTTTTTCATACAAGGTCAGCTGGCCCATCTGCCTTTGTTGTCGAGGCCATCAAAGAACACTTTCATTTTAAGATACAGCTCTATAAATAAATATAAAAAAAATTGCTGATTTGTAAGCATGTTGTCCCCACTAAAAATTATTTGTTTTGCTCCATACTATCTTCTTTAATTAAGATAATTGGCTTGATATGCAGACTTGGAGAGCGTTCAGGAGTGTGCATTGTTCATTTTAATGAGAATTCGGGAACTGCCTTCATCCTTTCAAATCTATTTCAGACATTTTGTTTCTTAAACAGCTGCTGTTTCATTGGCTTTTTGAAACAGGACATTTTAGTCATCCGAACGCCTAGTGTGTCACAACGTAGACGCATCCCGATCTACTCATCTCTACTAAATTAAAAACAGGCTGTGATAAGGATCGCTTCTTTCTCTTCAGTGCATAAAATGCATCTGTAATACATAGTGGAGCACTTTAGAGCTTCTCTGATGCAATGACACACCTGAATCATTTCATTCCAGTTTCATTTCTTTTATCCCGAGGATCTGCCACGTTGCAACAGAATCCCTCGTTTGGGCTGCAGGTCATGTTCAGAATTCAGAAACAGCTCACTGATCAGTAATTTATTTTCAGCTTGATGCATACCAATTAGCAAATGAAGGTTATTATCAGATCTAATGCTTTGCAAGGCTTCTGCTCAGAAAGCAGCAGAGCAGATATAGAAGGGAGATGTTTCAATGGATCATTTCATTTACAGTCCATTGTAATATATCTTCTTTAATCTATAATTCTCTCTTTCTCTCTCTTACACTTTTTCATGCAGAGTGCTGAATATCAGAAAAAAGTGATGTAAAGATGTAAAGTAAACTTTAACACATAAAATCTACATTTTTGATGAAATATTATGGTGTTCTTGTGGGCTTCTCTAGCATAGAGACCCTGTTTAAACATTGTATTAAAATCCAGCTCTGAGTGATCTGGTTGCATTTTCACGTGGTATGTATATGCATATTCTTTGCTCACTGATGATCAGATTTTGAGACTAACATCATTCGCTAATGTCTGTGTGTAATTGGCAAGGTCTTATTGCAATTTTATGAAGCGGAAAAAAACAATGGTCCTGCATTTCTCCCAAGTATAGTCTACCATTTGGGGGTCAGTATTTTTTATTTTTAAGCATTGATAATAATAATAAATGTTTCTTAAGCTCCAAATCAGCATATTAGAATGATTTCTATAAGACAATATTTTTAAAAATTCAGCTTTGCCATCACAGTACATTTGAAAATGTATTATAAACAAAAACCTTTATATAAAACCAATATTTCACAATATTGCTGTATTTTTACTGTATTTTTATTAAATACGTGCAGTTTTTGCAAAATATTTATTTTAAAAACTGGTTATAGGTGTAGTTACATTGTACTTCATCAAATAAGTAATGAGCAATATTAATTAACTGCATGCACTTAGATTTACGGTTAGGGTTTGGTTTAGGTTTAGTTACTTGTAATGATGCATAATTTACTGTTATTACAACGCTATCTCACAACCAAATTGTACGTATTTGTATGAGGTGGCTAATTTGTACAAATTTGTACGACCTCACTCGTATGAACTTGTATGAACTGTCTACTGCAGTGATGCGTAGGTTTTAGGGGCAAGGTTAGGGGGAGGTCATTCGTACAAAATGTATTCATACAAATTGACCAACTCAAATACGTATGATTTATCAAAAATCATACAAATTTGTACAACCTCACTAATACAAATTCGTATGATTTTTGATACAAATACGTACAAATACGTACAATTTCGTCGTGAGATAGCATTGTGATAATAGTAAATTATGCACAGTTGTGAGTAACTAAACCTAAACCTAAAACCAAACCCTAACCGTAAATCTAAGTACATGCAGTTAAATAACATTGCTCATTACTTATTTGATGAAATACAATGTAACTACACCTTAAAGCAGTATAACCAGTTTTAAAAATAAATATTTTATTCATACAAATTCGTACGAATTAGCCACCTCGTAAAATACGTCAAATTGCCATGAAATTGGGTTAATAATAAGTAGATGTAGTAATGTGTAAATTAATTTCTACCAGAGGAATTATCTTACTAACCCCAAACTTTTGAATTGTTGTGTATTTTCTTTTAATTTAAACCTTACATACATAATGTATTAAATATAAAATGTTTTGAGGAGAATTCTTAATTTAGTGTGCCTGCTTTAACTTAGCAAAGATAAAACCCTTGTAAATGATTGAGAGGTCAGTAGGTGATGATTTAGTTATGAGCATTTTTGCTTAAAATCCAAATATGGTCAAAGTGGACACAGTCCAAAACATCCCCTAATCGAATTTGTGGCTAGCATTGGATTACTTAAAATAGAAATTAATACTATGTATAAAAATAGCACATACTTCACAGGTATAAAAAATGTCTTTTCCAACCAGAGAATCGAGAGCATTGCATCTTCATCAGGTTTGACTCTTTCTTGCAATATCGAACCACAAGTCAACAATATAATTACTTTTCCATTTTTTCCCCACTGAAAAAGGACACTGGATGAGTACAGAGAGCAATTAATTTCAGAAAATGTCAGGAAATATCAAGATGTCTCCCTGTGATTACACAATGAGGAAGTGTCTTATCTCACACTCTCTAAATATCAAACTCTCTCTCTCCCGCACTGTCACCTTCTTGGTATGTCTGATATATACACAAAGAACCTTTGTTCACAGTCTCTTATAAAAATGAGACTTCTGACTATTGTCATTGATAGCTTCCAGATGTGTGTAGTATCTAAACTACTTGTTGCATAGTAAGAATGTCCTACTTGGGTCTGTAATTAGGAGAGTCTTACCAAGCCCAGGCCTAAGTAGGTTGTTTGCATGTAGCTCCAAAGGACTCTAATCCTCTTTTAAAGCAGAAACCCAAAGTCTGTGTATGCTGACCTGTCTTCTGTCTGAAGGGCTAGTCTGAGGATTAGCTATAAGAACACCCCCCCCACACACACACACACACTGACTCTCCACTGCTCCATACCTTCAACATCTCTGCTTAGCGCTGCTTTGAAAATGGCACTTCATTAATCCTCCAGCTGTAATTACTGACTGTTTTAGACATGGGGTTTTTAGACACAGGAGCGAAAAGGGGATTTAAAAATGCTCACCTCTCTCTTCTTCTCGGAATGCACGCAGTCAAAACGGCATGGCTTACACCTGCTGGGGTGCTGGTGGGGGTAAAAGCATCGTGCAACTGTCACGCACAAACTAACAGGATCTTTTTCCTCACGCTGGCTTTAGCTGTAACACTCTTGTAGTGCTAGCTTCTCTTGGCTTTGTGATTTGTGAGGCCTTCCGCCATTGGATATTAGCTGCGGGCTGCTTGAATTGAGTGCCGCTAATCAAAATGCATTTTCAAAGAGCTTAGCTTTTAAGGCCTGGAAAATGGAATTTCAAAATATATTTAATTAGTTCACAATTTGGATATATAAATATTTTATATCAATAATATTGTTTATTTATTCATTTTAGTTGTGTCACTGTAGCCTTTTTTTTTGCACCCATTGAACTGTTTTTTTTTTTTTATGGTGACGTAATCTCTTAATATGTCACTCATTCTTTTGTTCTTTTAATTGAGACAACGAACAGAGACAAAAGGGGGTGGGGGGGTGGTTATAACCTTTATTAGATATCCCTTCATCTTGTAGCTGGGCGGAAGAGAAGGAAAGAGAACAGAGGATCGGGTTTATCTGCAAGCTTGGTGTCTCAGAGAGTTTACCTTTGATGTCAAACAGAAAGAGAGAAGTGGAAAGAGGGACCTCAAGAGGAGATTACAGCATTGACTTCATTCACTTGCTGTGTGTATGTTCTCCACAAATGCTTTGATCAGGGTAATTTGTAATTTAAAAGTCAAAAAAAAAGTGTCTGTGTGTGTGGGGGGTTGAGGGGTGAGTGCCACGCAATCTTTTCATGATTAGTGCATTAAGTGCCAAAGACATTTCATGCATACAGCATTTAATGTTTTCAAAGTGAATGACATTTCATCTGGATTTACATATTTATAATGCTTGATTAAGTCTAAAAAAAGATGCTGGATAACTTTTGATTGGTTGAATTAATGCAGAATATGGCGCTTTTGTCTTTGATCTAAGAGGAGACATTATGTTTATTGTATTTATTTATGTATGTTTGTTTGTCTTGTTTTAATGCACTTACATGCTTCCAGTGCAATTGGGAGCATATTATCGCTCTCATCCACCCACATGGACAATTAAACACAAGCTAACCCATCTCTCTGTTTTCTCTCATAGGAGCAGACCTGTTCTCCAACTGCACAGAGGAGTGCAAAGCCCTCGGCCACTCAGATCGCTGCTGGATGCCAAGTTTCGTGCCTACCGAGGCACGACAGGGCGCCGATTACCGCAGCAACCTGCACGTGCCGGGCATGGACTCTGTGCCCGACTCCGAGGTATTTGAGGGCGAGACGTTGGCTGGTGATCAGTCATTCTCAACCTTTGGCAAAGAGACGCCACACCACCCCAACCAGATGCACCAACACCAACATCAACACCATCAACACCACCTCAATGCTTCCACGCTAGAGAGGAAAGAGTTCGATGCACTTCTGTGTAACTCGCATGCCTTACAAAGCCGCCTGTCTCTGTGAGTATCTCAAAGAGAGAGCTCTTTCCTCTCTCTTGATCTGACCTGAAAAACTTTCCAAATTCAAGGCCTCTAGCGTGAAGTGCTGCTGAATTCTCCTCTAAGCCCTCACACTTCTGCTCTCCTTCACCCATCAACATCTCCCCATACTTCATCTGCTCTTCATCTACTGGTTCCTGGTGCACACTCTTAAAAATAAAGGATCCGATAGAAGAATAAAGTGTAGGAGAGAACATAAGAGTCTTTTTAACTTGCTCAAAGATTGTTTTATCTTTTAGTTCTTTAGAAAACCATCTACTGGTGCTTTAAAGGCCCCTGGAGGGCTGCACGTTTTAAATTGAGGAATCAATATGCTGATCTTAAGAACCTGTAATGCAGCACCAATAAGCGTTTTAATCTTCAGAGAACCAAATAGCAAAAATTCTTGATTGAAGCTTTGAAGAACCTTTATTTATAAGAGTGTCTGACTCAAAAATGTTTTACCAGGGTTGTGATTTGAATAATTAACTCTTTGTAATTCATTGAATTTCCACACCTACAGGAAGTTTAAATCTATCCTTAGACTATCTTCACGACTTTTGAAAAAGGTCAAGCCAAAACTTTGTTTTTCTTTTTTAGAAATGACAGTTGTATTCAAGCATTTGGATATCATTCTACTTTCTTACATTCTAATTCAAATTCAGAATGGTTCACAACCCTGCTAAATTATTTTTTTCAACATTACACATGCTTTGAAACAACACATTGTACTATGAAATTGCACAGCGTTTGTAAATGCAGGGAATTACGAAAGCCCTGATGTACTGTGGCTGAGAGAGCTCAACGCGCTGAAAATGAAGAAAACATCTTTATTAGTTTGACAACACATTTTCTGCAAATACTCATGACCTAAGCAAATACAGAAACGCACTGAAATGCTCACAACACTCATACGATCAGGATGTTAAAATAATAAAAAAACTCACTTTGTCGATGTAGACCTGCATTGACAACACTATTGACGAGTAGACATTGAAAGATTAGCATTTGTCATTGGTTGGGTTCCCGTGGAAATATTTCTGTTGTGGTCTGTGCTATTTGCAGCACATTTGGTAAGTATTTGTCAAACGTGTTGTCAAACTGATAAATATTTTTTATTAATTTGCTGGTGTGTTTTCTTCAATTGCCGAGCGCTGAGCTTTGTGGCATTTTCAGCGCGTTTCTGTATTTGGTTGCGTTGTGAGTATTTGAAGCACTTGTGTTGTCAAAGTGATAAGGATGTTTTTTGTTTTTTTTCTATTTGCATGTTTACATCAGCTCTCTCGGCCACTGTACTGATGTCTAGTTGTGGGATTTTATTGTGATAAAAAACATTCTCAGATATCTGACCATAGGCAAAGACCCACCAGAGATTGACAATTCCTAAAATGAAATTGTAAAAAAAAAAACAACGCTAAAAGGGAGGCAGAAACTCCCAATTGTTTTGTACACAGGCAGTATATTTATTGAGGCACCGTTTGACTAGTCATGCCAAACATCAACAGACACTCTCAAAAGGCCGGAGTTTAAGGTGTTAAACTGCCTACCACTGTTTGTTGTTTTAGAGGGGATGAAGGTGGTAGTGGGATTGATTGAGATATTATTGACTGCTCTTTGTTGAAGCCTTCAGACATCTGTCTCAGAATGAGCGCTCCGAGGCTGTGTGGGTGGTGCGTTTAACTTTGAGGAAATAGTTTATGATTGTAGGCTTATAGTTCCTCATCAAAGCTATGCTTCTGTATGTACCAAACAATGGTCTTTTAATAGCTTAGCACAACACTGTATGCATGTTGCTGTCTGAAAATCATCTTTAATAAGCGTTCTTTCTTTTTCCCTTTTTAGCGCGGAAAAGGATATGCTAGCTCTTTCCGAGTGGACATACCAGAGACGGCGTGATTTTGCACAATCAGTGAAACTGATGGAAATGCGAAGAGCATCAAGTTTTCAGACTCTATTTCCAGAGGCGTCAGATGATCGTGTGTTCCCGAAGGCTTCCGGAGCCTTCGGGACCTCAACAAACTTGATGAAAGAGTCGGACTCGCAGAGCTAGATGCAAGGCCGAGCGGCTGGACATAAAGCGCTTCTCAGCAGGACTGAGACGGAGGACAAAACTAGACCGTTAAAATACATGGAGGATAGGAAGACAAGGAGAGAAACAAGAGGATGATTATTCCTTTTGGCTTCTGCGTGTGCCTGTTTACAGCACTACTGTACATCGTAAAAAAACAAACAACAAAAAACAACAAAAAACAAACAAGACAAAAAAAAAACCTATGTAAACGATGACGAGAACCACCAACGAAAACGACAAAAATTGAGATATATTCACTGAGCCCTTTAGTTGTTTATGTACACACACACACCACTGAAAAGCCAATTGTACAGGAAATTCATTTGTGCATTACAAATGCAATATTGTTCTTTTAGACATGACTGTTTTTATATTCTGTGTGCGGCTGTGTGTGTGTGATCAGGTGTTTTCCCTAAATCTATTCAAACTCTTTGTCAAAAAAAAAGAAAAAAAAAAAGCAACGGATTCCACAGAGGGATATTTTTTTTCCGTCAGGGTTAAGTGTTTAACGTTGTGAGCGGGACAGCAGTGGCCTAAATCTTACTCTCTCAGACAATACGTAGGTTATATCACGTGTGAGAAGTCTTAACTGTACTCTTTTAAACTTCAAAATAAATATAAATCTATATCTATAAATCTATCTATATATACTTTTTCTGAAAGTGCAGTCTTCATTTGCGCCGTTTTTTCAAGTGTAGTGTGTAATGCTCCTCAAGGGAGCAGTTAGCATCGCTAATCCACTTTACAGGGGTTCTTAACGTGACAGAAAGCCTTATCTCCAAACTTTTCATCAATTTTTTTCACTTTTGGATATTGAGATTCATGTCTATAAATAAAGAAGGGCGTCATAGATTTGAATACATGGAAGTTGTGTATTACTGTAGCCAAATAGATTGAGGTGGAAATTCGAGGCCAAATACAAAAGGTGCACACAGTGCAAAGCAAACACACACACACACACACACACACACACACACACACACACACACACACACACACACACACACACACACACACACACACACACACACACACACACACACACACACACACACACACACACACACACACACACACACACACACACACACACACACACTACTGATATTAACATGCATATGCACACAAACACCCTAATACCAGGAGGTGACAAATAAACCGAAAAATGTATACTTACATTTTAGACTCCTGTGTTTTATTTTAAGACAACTTTAGCTGAATTAATACAAGCAGACGGTTCAATAATTAAGCCATATTCCTTAAAGAATCAAATACACCAAACATTCTTTTCCAATGAAATATGTAATAGAAGACCGGGCTCAGCTGTCTGGTTTTGTTTTGTAGCTCAGGACATCTTAAAGTCTATTTTTGCACACATGGATGCAACCACTCAAATGAGCATTTAGTGCAATGTATTTGTTCAAAACAAATGCTATTTAGGTTTTATTAACGTTGACGTCTGAGTCCAAAGGCAGTTTTGTACAAAAACTGAGGAAATGTGGACAAAGACGCTTTATTTGCAAAGAGAAGAAAATGATATTTAATATATATATATATATATATATATATATATATATATATATATATATATATATATATATATATATATATATATATATATAGCCTATATATAAAAAAGCAAGGTTTAATCCAAAGCCAGTCGCACAGAACTAAACTTAATGCAGCACGAAACAAAGGACAAAAGCAATGTGATCATATCTCATTTTCCCTAAAATTGACTCCATTATGTTTGACCTCCACTCACATTAATCTCTTTCACAAACCGCAGGCTTTAATATCTGAACGGTAGAGCTGACAGGGGACCTAAATACAGAAATCACTGGGCTATAATAAGAATAATTAAAGAAATAAAATAAATGACTTACAATTCCCCAAACAAGTCATACATTTCCCAGCGACGTGCTTTGGAGCAACTTTTAAAGTCACTCAAAGATGTTCGGCTAACTTTTTAAAGCTTTGCTGAATACAAATAGTTTCTTCTAACAGGATCCTATTTGTTTAACATGTAAAATGTGAGAAGTTGGGCCTCAAATGATGATGTGAAGGCGGGTGTCGGGTGACGCTTTAAGCAGAGGCCACCGCTGACAGATAGATTGAAGAAAATCTGTCCTCATAAATATGCTAACAGCCCCAGCCCCTGTCAGACTCTTTTCTCTCACCTCCCTCACGCCTTACCTTCCTTCATCTCACCCCTCTTTATCCTTCCTCCTGCACACACCTCATCTCCTCTGACAGGTCAGCACTCCGTTTGTTCTTTCTGACTGATGACATCTATGAGGGCAACTTTTGTTCTTCTCCAAAAAGAGAGAGAGAAAAAAGAGAGCCTCTTCGGTGCTGGTTTGTCAAGGTGTTCCGTGTCTGTTCTCACTTCAAAATGCTTCTCTGTAGGGAATGTTTTGAAGATCTCTGCTGTGTGCATGTGTGTGTGTGTGTGGCACTGCCAGATGTCTGATGTCTGAGGTGACAGTGAGACGTGGTGGAGGCTCATCGGACCCCTGGCACTTCTCTGAGGGGCCTTGGGGGCCCCTGCCTAAGCATCTGAAGCGACAAGGCGCCGAAAATTCGATAAGCGGAGCAGGACAGGAATGTGAGAGCAGGGAGGCCGCAAATCCCAGGTGTGCTGTCTGTTACGCAGGAGCGGGAAGAGAGTCGGACAGCAGATAAGATGACAAAAGAACGGGAGAGTCGGGAGCGTGACGGGAGGGCCGAAAGGAGCGAGAAAGAGGAAGAAAAAGAGGGGCAGAGAGCCCCCGTGAGCTGAGCTCTGCCAGGGGCTCTGTGTACACAGCTTTTATGACATTTAGACCTCTCAACCACTGTTATCGGAGCTGTTAGTGACACAGCTCCACTGAGACATCAGGACAAAAGGGCTACGTAAAGTCTTTGAAATGACAATTGTACCATCATAGGCTGTGAATTTTAACAGCTTTTCTTTAACTACAGACCTATAATACAATGGCTTATATTTTAGGATATCAGTGAAAGACTAGACTAGAAACAGCAGTTTCTATCCTCGGAGTGAACCTGAATGAACGTGTTTTTTTAAAAAATTTTTACTCTCACTGAACATCTGAGTGAAGAGCTGTCAGTCCACTTGACAGTAAGCCTATTTACTTCACTGAATGAACGGTAATCTGTCTTTAGTGCCTTTGGCCTATTTCCTTACTGTACTGTGTGCATACTTTACACACACACACACACACACACACACACACACACACACACACACACACACACACACACACACACACACACACACACACACACACACACACACACACACACACACACAAATCAAACCTTGTGTGTAGACAAAAATAATAATAATGTTTGTTATAATATTTTATTATAAAAAGTTAATGTAATAAATAACAATATACTTGGCAACAGTGTTGGGTGTAGCACAACTCGAGTTACTCGTAAAACAAAATAACTGAGTTACTTTCACAAATAAGTAACGGAAGTTACTTTGTTTTCCCATTTATTGACTAGCAGCTCTATTGTCCCAGTGTTGAGAAAAATCGCAAGTGCAGAGGCGTTGTGTTTGAAAATGAGGGTTATTGTAGGTCTAGACTAAATGTGAGCATGCATTTACTAATCTTACTGACAGAAAAAAGATGCAGTGTTCCTCTAAATGAGTAAAAATATGCAAATGCAAAATCAGAATAATTGGCAAACCTCTAATAATTAAATATTATGTATAAAACAAATATTTTTTTGCATTTAATATAACTTTATTGACTTATGTACTTGCTGCTGACCTTCAATGATTCAGTTCAGATTATTTATTTGTATGGGTAAATTGTTTTTTTATTTATTATTATTATTACAATTTTTTATTTTGTTATCAAGAATGGCAGGTAGGCTACAGCTTTGTTTGAGTACATGCATGAATTTGCATTTCCCTTAAGACTTATTTAAATTTTTGTGTGAAAGGGTCTTTACATTTGCCCAGAAATTGAACTTTTTTTGTTATTAAAAACAAACAAACAAACAAACCACCAGCCCAGGTGAGAAAAAGTAATGCAAAAGTAGGGGAGCGCGGGGCACACCCTAACGTAACATAGTTTTACACATTCCATACATGCCAGGATGACAAAACTTTGTGTATTTACTAGTTGCCATTTCAACGTTATTTAGAGAAAAAATTGCATCAAAATTAAAAAATCTTTGGAAGATAATACTGAACATTTATTTTACCATAGCATTCTTACTCAAGTTTATTTTTCATCTGTTTTTTTGTTTTGTTTTGTTTTTTGTGTTTATTTAAAACTAGACAAATGTGATATTATTGTAATCTTATATCTGTTATTTAACAGTTGAGATCATTTTTAACGCTGATCTAACCAGCAGAAGATATGAGCTGTGGGTTAAATCCCAGGGTGCGTGAGCTCCTATTAGAACTACGCTATTATATTCTACACTTTTATGAATTATTTTGAGAAACCATGAGAAAAGGGTAAATAATGACTGAGAGTCAATGTTCAGAAATTATTCAGTATTATTATGTTTTATTATTCAGTATTATTATTACTATGCTGTATAGCTGTATTTAGCGATGTGTTTGTTGCCATTATTTTATTTCAAAAAGTTAATAATTGTATTTTATTGACAAAATATTTTTGTTTGTTTTGGATTTATTTTTTATTTTTTATTATATCAGATAACATTTTAAGCTGTCATTTGGTAATGTTCCAATGTGCCCCCTCACATGTTACAATGTACCCGACCTATGGGGCATGTTGTCACATTTCACATCCATTCTTTCGGGGTAAATCAAGAAAAAACATATACACTGTATTAATGAAACAAAACCACATAATTGTACTAGACATGTGTGCAATTAATGTGGGAAAAAATTAAACTGAACCCAACTGGATTTACACAAACTGAGAGTCAAAAGGCGTTAGGTTGTGCCCCGCTCTCCTCTAATGTAACACATTACTTTTCTTAAAAAGTAACTTAGTAGCTCACGCAATTCGTTTCTTTAAGGGAGTAACGCAATTTTGTAATGCCTTACCTTTTAAAGTAACTTGCCCCAACACTGCTTGGCAACATACTTGGCATCACTATAATATATTACATATAACAGTTCATAAATAAAAATACTACTACTACTACTAATAATAATAATATGATATTGTTGTTGCTTCTGCTGTTTTTACAATCACACTTACAAAACAAAACAAAACAGGCAAGCATACTTGGCGTAATATCTTTTAAAAACACACAGAGAAGCACCCAAACAATGGCTTTACACTGAGAAGTCTGTGTGACCTTCCAAAATGCTTTTTGAATTTAGTGGAAAGAGCAGGTTTTATTTTCTCTCGCTCTTCTCTCAGAGAGAGAGAGAGAGAGAGAGAGAGAGAGAGAGAGAGAGAGAGAGAGAGAGAGAGAGAGAGAGAGTGTGTGTGTGTGTGTGTGTGTGTGTGTTTTAAATCCTTTTTTTTTTTTTTTTCAACACAGGGTGATGACACCCTGAACAGAGCATTCATGAAAGAGGTGTTTATAATGCAGACACATCTCTTTCCGTCTTTCTCACAAACATTCCAGGCAGCCTTTCATCTTGTAACCTTTATAATAGTACAAATACATCGTGTGCAGATTGAGGAAACCAATCATGTCCTGCCTATCCCCGCTTTTGTATCCCACTGTGACAAACAGTGAACTTTAAATCTTTATGAGTGCTCGAAAAACATTCATCAAGCATTCAGTATCTCTCTAAAGCAATGTTAAACATCCAAATAAGAGTATTGTTTTGTTATTTGTAGCTGATAGATGGTTAGTTTACATAATTAAACTCCTGTGAATTATTTTATTTGTTTGTCCCGAGTAGGTAACTGCTCAAATAAGGGAATGGTGGTTATAATCTGTTTGTTTGTGTGTGTGTGTGTGTGTGTGTGTGTGTGTGTGTGTGTGTGTGTGTGTGTGTGTGTGTGTGTGTGTGTGTGTGTGTGTGTGTGTGTGTGTGTGTGTGTGTGTGTGTGTGTGTGTGTGTGTGTGTGTGTGTGTGTGTGTGTGTGTGTGTGTGTGTGAATGGACTGTAGGTGCCACCTGGGTACTAATGAGTGAGTAATTAGGCTCTGGCACATGCACAGACAGCCACACCTCGCTCCTTAGGACCCCAGCCACCATATGCTGCACCAGTTGGGAGCTCAACTTGCCAAGAACTCTAGAAGAAAGAGAAAGTAAGTGAAAATAAAACCTCAGCTCCTTCCTTATAGCAGGACTCTTTCTGAACATTTTGACCCTTGCCATAAAATTGCATGTCCTTTTCAGACAGATGCATTTAAAAATCATAGATTAACGGCGTAAATACCACAGGATAATGATGAAAGTAGACCTGGTAATTTGCTAAGTGCCAGTTCTATTCATACCAGTGTAGCCTGATCTCAAACACATTCAGAATGCTAACAAAGAAAGAGGCGTGTCCTCAAAAAAAAGGGTAATCTGGGCTGGAGTCGGGATTAAAGTGGTTCGATTTTATTTTTACAGGTTGAAAGCACAGCACAGCATAGCACAAAGTTAAAACTGGGGAAGAATATGTTCTTTCAACTGCTTTTACGAGCATGCAAAATCAACAGATGCTAGCCAAATGTT
Organism: Gobiocypris rarus; assembly: GCA_023029165.1. Lineage (NCBI taxonomy): Eukaryota > Metazoa > Chordata > Actinopteri > Cypriniformes > Gobionidae > Gobiocypris > Gobiocypris rarus. The sequence goes on from CM040932.1 coordinate 23,440,591, forward strand.
GACAGGTCTATCTGTTTGTCAGCTTCTGAAATGTTGTCCCTTCCCACTGTGAATTGCATAAACAAAGTCCCATACAGAAGATACCATTCACATATCCTCTGCTCTTGACAAGCGCAAGTCATTTCTGGGTCACATTCTGGCCATTTGTGGGACAGAGAGAACACACACATACACAAATATGCTTAACCATCTGCTTCTGGTGGCTGTCGTCGTGTAACATTACCTCAAGCAAACTCTGCATGAAGGACAGCAAGGGAGACATTTGGCCATTTGGTGATACTTCAGTGACATGAAGAGCAGTGGTGTTTACTTTTGGTTAATATGCGAATACCCTACTGAAATATTACTCAACCCCTTACCTAACCCCACACCCCCAAAAATTCATTTTTAATTTTGAAATATATTGATTCAATTTGATATGAACATCAACTGCACACATTTCTATTTAAGGAAAGAGGTATAATGTCTTAGGCACAGATTCAGGAGCTAACACTGCCACTACTAGGTTTGACCTGAGTCTGAAATTATATCAACATATCAACAATGTCTTCAACATTTAATAATTTCATATAAGTACCATAATTTTGATTTAGACTAGACTAAATTGACTAGATTAAGTTTACTAACATCATCAACAACAACTACTTATTTAGACTAAAAATGATTTTCATTATAGTAAAATTCAACATAACTTAATTTTCGTGCCACCAATCAAATTGTTAGGACAATCTAGCTTTGAGGATGTACTTTTTTTTGTTCGTCTCATTTTTATATCAGAAAAAATCAGTAATTTCAGTAAATGTAGATCATTGATTCAAGGATTTGGCTTTAAATATATAAATAATCTCATTTTCCCTCAAAGCTCATTATTTTTATAATCATGAATTTAGGTTTTTATAAAAGGTTCTGAGTAAACCGTCAGAGATTGTACATTGGAATGTTGAAAATGAAAATTTTAATAAAATACATAATACAGATTCTTGAAAAATGTTGTGCAGTAATGTAATAAAAACACTTGTCTAGATGGAACTGGACAAATACTCTGAATGTTCTGATCTAATATGACTTCTGACTTGTAATGTTGCCTGATTCATAATCATACACTGTTTGTTCGTTGGCCAGAGCAGAACTGGCCCTCCGACTGAGCCTGATTTCTCCCAAGGTTTTTTTCTCCATTATGTCACCTGATGGAGTTTTGGTTCCTTGCCACCTCTGTTGCCTTTGGGTTTGTTCGACTTGATGCAGCGATGTGCAGAGCAGACCGTTCGGCGGCTGACTTGAAGCAGTGCATGCCGGTTAGAAATGTTGTCCTACTTGAGACAGCGCCGACACCACCTGACTGTGACATGGACTCAAAGTACCGTGAGAGCGATTCGAGAGCAGTCTACTAATACAGCCGGTGTAGCTTCTCAAGAGTGGCTGCACCAGGCTGCAAGAACTCTGACGACACAACTGTTCCACGATTGGCCGGGCGGATTCACCGCATGACAGTGATCACGTGTGTTTACCTTCAGCTTCACTTTTTTTTAATAACAGTAAAACCTATTTTCGTGAAGTCACGGTGTTATATTGTGTTATGTTTATCAAAATAAAACTGATTTAAAACGTAGACACCACTTTATTGATAGTGTATAGGCTTATGTTGAACTTATACAGACGCTGTATTATGCAGTACAAAAAAATATTGAATGAAAATTTCTCTGAAACATATGTGTGTTTGAGAAATGTATTTAACTTCAGCTGTGATAAATTATGCAAATATAGCATGAGTGTCACACAAAACAGAAAGTGTCTAACTTCACGTCTCCGTTTGCAGCTCCTCCCTGCCTGCACACGGCTACTCACAGATTGGTTGCAAACACACCTTTTGGCTTGCTTAGTTGGGGACGTTAAATATTCAGCTACACCAATTGATCTAACCACATTGACACTATATGAGAACTGAACTGAACTGGATGACATAACTGTTTTCTTCAGAGCAAATTCAGGTGCATTATTTTCCTGTTACCATTGTGAAGCTGTTTTGAAACAATCTGCATTGTAAAAAGCGCTATATAAGTACAGGCTGACTTGACTAATGAAAACATATACAGTAGGACATATGAAGCAAATAGATGCAAACGCGTGAACTCTGAGGACCACAAGCTTCTAGCTCAGGCAGTATTGACATACTGATTTGAGGCCATTATTCTTATTATACTTATAGGCACAGCTTCCCTTCTTCAGATGAAAGTGCTATTATTTGTCCAAGGCTCCTGGGCTATTTTTTCTCAGGCAGCACTGATCTCTGTGTTAGCAGGTAAATCAATTTTATCGGCCACGGCAGGTCCCAAGCTCTGCCGTCTGTGTCCCGGTCATTAGCTATACTGATTTGTGTAACACGTTAAAAGTTGTTAAAGATAGTCTCTATTGACATCTCTGCACATCCCTTTCACAGCATAATCTCGTAGGGAGCATCCATTCATCTTCTGCCTGGTCCCTGTCCACTGGCTAAAAAGGATAGCAATATTTCTGCCAGCTTCCAGCAGGGTGAATCTGTGTTGAGTTTTTATTCGGATCTGTCTGATAAGGTGAGTCCAGGTATAGGGCTGTAGACATCACCAAATTAGTTACTTTCATAACATTTTAAAAGTTCTCTTAAAATATGTTTAATAATGATCCATGGTCTGTTTTGATAATGAGGCAAAACAGTTATTCATTTTTTTAATCACAGAGAAACAAAAAAAATATGTTTCTATGAACTTTTTTAATCATGGAGGAAGATGAAGAGGAAGAGGAAGAACCTGGACTGGTTATATCACAAGCATATTTTGTCACTCTTAGAAGAAAAAAGTTCAGCACGTTTTTATATAGAACCTTAAGGTTTTCCATCACTATTCACCAAGAAAAATTAATTACATAAATGTTCCTTGTGTGACAGAATTTCCCAATAGAATGTTCATGTTATGTTATATAGGGTAAGTGTCACTAAATGGCCTATTGGAATTCCAGCAAAATTTAAAAAATGAAAACAATAATATAAAACAAGGCATGAAAAAGCAACAATGTAAACGGATGCACAGACATATCACACTATTGTTTTAGCCAACAAATATTGTAATAAAAAGCAAAATACATAATATAACATTTCAAGGTTGAACACATTTTATAATAATAAATGCAGAGTTTATATATACAGGTCCTTCTCAAAAAATTAGCATATTGTGATAAAAGTTCATTATTTTCCATAATGTAATGATAAAAATTAAACTTTCATATATTTTAGATTCATTGCACACCAACTGAAATATTTCAGGTCTTTTATTGTTTTAATACTGATGATTTTGGCATACAGTTCATGAAAACCCAAAATTCCTATCTCAAAAAATTAGCATATTGCATCCGACCAATAAAAGAAAAGTGTTTTTAATACAAAAAAGTCAACCTTCAAATAATTATGTTCAGTTATGCACTCAATACTTGGTCGGGAATATTTTTGCAGAAATGACTGCTTCAATGCGGCGTGGCATGGAGGCAATCAGCCTGTGGCACTGCTGAGGTGTTATGGAGGCCCAGGATGCTTTGATAGCGGCCTTAAGCTCATCCAGAGTGTTGGGTCTTGCGTCTCTCAACTTTCTCTTCACAATATCCCACAGATTCTCTATGGGGTTCAGGTCAGGAGAGTACAGATTGAGCATAGTAATACCATGGTTAGTAAACCATTTACCAGTGGTTTTGACACTGTGAGCAGGTGCCAGGTCGTGCTGAAAAACGAAATCTTCATCTCCATAAAGCTTTTCAGCAGATGGAAGCATGAAGTGCTCCAAAATCTCCTGATAGCTAGCTGCATTGACCCTGCCCTTGATATAACACAGTAGACCAACACCAGCAGCTGACATGGCACCCCAGACCATCACTGACTGTGGGTAGTTGACACTGGACTTCAGGCATTTTGGCATTTCCTTCTCCCCAGTCTTCCTCCAGACTCTGGCACCTTGATTTCCGAATGACATGCAAAATTTGAGTGACAGTCCAGTGCTGCTTCTCTGTAGCCCAGGTCAGGCGCTTCTGCCGCTGTTTCTGGTTCAAAAGTGGCTTGACCTGGGGAATGCGGCACCTGCAGCCCATTTCCTGCACACGCCTGTGCACGGTGGCTCTGGATGTTTCTACTCCAGACTCAGTCCACTGCTTCCGCAGGTCCCCCAAGGTCCTTCTCCACAATCTTCCTCATGGTCCGGTCACCTCTTCTCGTTGTGCAGCGTTTTTTACCACACTTTTTCCTTCCCACAGACTTCCCACTGAGGTGCCTTGATACAGCACTCTGGGAACAGCCTATTCGTTCAGAAATTTCTTTCTGTGTCTTACCCTCTCGCTTGATGGTGTCAATGATGGCCTTCTGGACAGCAGTCAGGTCGGCAGTCTTACTCATGATTGCGGTTTTGAGTAATGAACCAGGCTGGGAGTTTTTAAAAGCCTCAGGAATCTTTTGCAGGTGTTTAGAGTTAATTAGTTGATTCAGATGATTAGGTTAATAGCTTGTTTAGAGAACCTTTTCATGATATGCTAATTTTTTTAGAATTTTGGGTTTTCATGAGCTGTATGCCAAAATCATCAGTATTAAAACAATAAAAGACCTGAAATATTTCAGTTGGTGTGCAATGAATCTAAAATATATGAAAGTTTAATTTTTATCATTACATTATGGAAAATAATGAACTTTTATCACAATATGCACATTTTTTGAGAAGGACCTGTGTGTGTATATATGTGTATTAATTAATTATTATATTAATAATTAATTAACATTTGTTTATTAATTATATATATATATATATATATATATATATATATATATATATATATATATATATATATATATATATATATATATATATATATATATATATATATATATATATATATATATATAATATATAATATATAACATATAATTAACAAAACAAATGATAATTAATTATTAATTGTACTGAAAACAACATTCCATTCTGCCTGGCATTCAATTATATTAATATTTCACACTTTTGGTTGATAAATAATGAGTGTGTGATTCTATCCTTGCAATGCAACAGATCTTTTTACATCTCATGTGAAAGAAATGCTTCTTGAGTCCCTTTTATTATTAATTTCAGCCTACATTTCAATGCAGCATAAGTGTGAAAACAAGCCAAAGCTTTTTAGTACAGCAACAGAGACTGTTCAGTAAAGCGACTGGAAGGCAACCCAACACAATTGAGTATAAACACTCTAATTGCTTTTGAGTCTTTGGAGCTCTAATTTTAGCATTGACTTCTTCATCTGCAACGTTTGTATTGACTTTTCAAAGTCTAACTCTGGCATCGAATTTTACCAGACCACCATCACTTATCAAGTTGACAGAAGGCGCATCTCTATCATGACGAACACATGAACTGACTCTTTTGTGGAGTAGGATATGATGGAGCTGAACAGAACCAAATGGTGGAACAGGAGGAGAGAACAGTGTAGCCCCCAGGAGATAACAGTGGCTGCCACAGTGGATGAGATACTGATCTAAATGAAAACAAACAGAGATAAGAGGGAGATTGGAATCACACTGGCACGCTCTGGAGTCTCGGCATGTGTTTGCACGAGCCTGTGTGTAAGCCCCCACGCCTGCCCCGTAGTAGCGACCACCCATCAGATAGATATCAGTTTGAACAATTAGAGCGACGCCTCCACTCTCGCTAGATGAAGATTCTCAGTGCCGTAGTGCGGGGTTTAATTTTGGGGCCCTTAATTTTTTATGAGGTATCAATGTGGAATCTTGAGTAGGAGATTTGCGTGTGTGCTTTTTATGTCGCTCAAGGGACATCAATCCACATATCAGCTAGAACAGATGAAGAACTCTGTCTGTTGTGGCTGAAAGCATGTCTCCAAGACACAGAGGTAATACTTCTGCTCTGAAGTCAGATGAAACAGAGATTCTGGTTTGGGGCCCAAAACCCCATTGGACATCACTCCCACAGCTTTCGCAGTTAATCTGGTTGATGCTCCCACTAAAGCTCTCATATTTTGTGATCACACACCAAGGAGCAATAACTGATCCAGTAATCTTGTCTGATATCTCTATCAAAAACTCAGACGATACGCCACTAGGGAAATCAGGACAGTTTGGTATTTCGATAGGTCAGATTGATAGCGCGACTGTCCGTTTCTGCATGCCTGCTTTGTACTTGAGTGCTTGCTTGAGTCTGAATGACCACAAATGCAATATGACAGATCTCATAATGTTTAGCTAGCTGGGTTTTGTCAAAGCAGGTCATCCTGAACACAAAGTTAATTTAAAATGTTAAAGAGGCCCTGGTTAGCTGAACTATTGAAAGGATTTCTGAAAAAGGTCATCCTGAATCCATAATAAAATTTCCATTACTCTAACATACGAATAGTGGCTTTACTTTGGTATGAATTAAGGGTAAAATGTTGACTGCACTATTCCATTCGGGGGGCCCGGCTGCAAACATATTTAGAAACATTTGTGTGATTGTTTTAGTGGCAACAACATTTGTAACACCTCCTTAACCACTCTTTCTATTAAGAGACTGCCAAGTCTTGAGTGTTAGATTGGAGTCTAATATTCATTCCACATCTTTTATGGAGACATGTATGCACTCACATAAAAAGAGTCTGATGGTCTGATTAATCCACTTCAGGAGAAACCATTATCACAAGAACAATTGGTGTGTCTATCCTTGTGGAGTGGCCATCCATCAATGTCACCGCTACTTATTATTCGCTGTTGCCTCCGGAGGTCCACATTTAGCCACTGTGGAAACTCTTACGGTCATAATTCAGGATTGCCTGTCGTTTTGGCATGCATTCGTACTTTTTAAAGCCTGATGATAAACCAAAACTATTATTTGCAGATCAAAGTAGAGTGTTTTGGTACTGTATGTCTGTGTGTGTGTTTTTAAAGTCTTCACAGATGGATGGTGATGGGTGTATTTTAAGTGAGTTTTTGGTGGGTTCACAGTGTTTCATAATTCTGCGGTCATCAGACAGCGATTTGCTGCCTACATGTGAAGTGACCGTCTGCACAAATGAGTCATCGTTCACAGTGAACACTAACAGTGCGGAGAACACAGAGTTCTTCACAAATTAAAGTAAGACATCATTAAACCTAATAAAAAAAACTTTTAAAGTATGTTACTTTTAAAATATTATTAAAGACATTTATTCAACATCTCTCCACCATCCTTTTTAATATTACCCATCTTTAGTTAAGTAAACTCAAGCTTCTCTCTCCTTGCTCAAGATGCTCCTTCCTTTACAGACAGCAAGCCCATTTGTTTTTGCTTTCAAGTATTAGATGGACCCTCAAACTAGTGAAACACTACTTCATATAGGACATGCTAACATAGCAGCATGGTATGTTGACATTTATTCACAGGATTTAAACAGTGACTTGACTCAACAGGTTTCGAGGACCGCTGGACAGTTTCTTGGCTCTGGCCACCGTTGTGGGACAGTGGTCCCCAAGGGTTCAAGTCGGGACACCTCTCTGATCAGGGTCTTTGGAATCTTCCTCCACTTACATTGTCCCTGTTATTCAATAACCAAATAGGACTCTTCAGTGACTCTTTCTGCAAGTTACATTGTCACAGCAGTAGGTGGCAACAAGTGACGGCATTGAATCATTCATTCATTAATTTATGATTTGTTCAAAAATACTATTTTTATCCATGAACAAATATGCAGGTAATTGAGTGGCCCTACCGATTCATTCAAAAATACTGATTCATTCAAAAATTAAACATATGACTGCTTATGAGCGAGTCATTTAATCATTCACTTCAAGTATGGTTAGGGTTGATTCCTTCAGAAATTCAATTCAATTCAATGCAAAGCAAAAATACCAGCTAATTGTGCTTAAACTTAATCAAACTTCTTATTTACATAACTATTAAATAAAATCAATACCATTTTCACAGTCCTGAGGCCTGTTGCATGAAGCTAGCTGAAGAAACTCTGAGTTTCAGAGTAGGTTTAGAGTTGACAAATCCAGATAAATCCAACCTGGTTTTGATCAAGCTCAAATGTTTCTCAAAGCTTGTTATAAACTTTCTCTGTCAACTCAGGTTCAATCCAGAGTTTGCAATTAACACAGAAGCGCGTGCACCTGAAAGCGTGACACATGCGGCAAACAGCCAATCACAGTGTCTGTTTGATTCACTTCTCTTCTGAAGATAGAGAGATCGTTCTGAAAATTATCATGAAATTAAATGTGTTTAAAGCAGGAATAAACACTTATGCTGCAGCGTCAATTTAAGAAGGCAGCTGAAAGAATATCTGACTATATCAATGCATGATGTTAATCAAAGAAATATGTCTAATAATTATAGGTTCACAAAGAGCTCAAATAAATACACGCTGTTTAAAAGAATTATGGATGCATGTTTTATATTTATATTAATATTTGGCTATTTGTCAATATTATATAATTATATGAATATATTATGTGAATTAAAAGTAATTATAATTCATATATTATAAATATAATAAATAATTTGCACCAAAAGCTTTTTTCACTATAAACTACTTTAATTTGAGAGATACAGGTGGTGTGAGTTTTACTTGCAGCTGATTGGTCCAGTTTGAGTTTGTGATCTCTAACCCAGAATACAACCTGCTCCAGAGCAGGTTAGCTGTGTAGTGTAAGTTACCATGGTGATTAACACTGCTAAAAACCAATCCACTTCTTGAGACCCAAAAACCAGAGTTTGCTCAAACTAATCTCAAACTTACCTGGGTAGCAACTGAAACCAGCTTTGTGCAACAGGCCACTGCTGTTGGTCTAAAAATACAATATTGCTTAATTGTCAATAATGGATGCTAGACGGCACTTGAAATGGTGCTCTTGTCATTCATTCAGACAACATTAAACCACTCATCTAAGCTGTTGTATGCACAGGATAATTCCAGTCAACCCTGTTTGTAAATACATTTGTTAACTTAGTCATAAGCATTTGACATATTTCAGCAGCTGGTGTTTGAGAAATCACAACCACTGTAGAACACAGCTCAGAACATTTATAATTCTGTAGAAAATGTATACACTCACCGCATTTTTCACCAAGTTGACATGAACTTAATCAACGGCAGTATTTTTAGGCTTTTTAAAATGGCATTCACAGCTTTTGAGTGGCTTTGATTACGTTATGAGGTATTGTAATAAAGCAGCACTCATTTTTTGTTAGTGATGGACGTGCATTTGTTGTTTGAAATATGGGCTGTCTGAAAACCCACAAGCCTTGACACTCCTACAGCTCAGCATTGTCCCACAATGTTTTTGAGCCCATGTATTTTTTTTGTTTCTTTATTCCTCTACTGAGGTCAGCACAACAGGCAACATGTTCATAATCAGCATTCATCTCCTTCATGAATATGAGTTTTTTATAAATTAAGTTGTGGCTATGAAAGGAAAGCAGTTTGTGCTGCTGCAATTTCACTTGAACTCATTATGTTCAAGGTGAATCAACAAAGCTTGGCATTCCAGTGTTGCTCCCTGTTAATCTTTAATAAGCTGAACGCTGTATCAGTCCTGACAAATTGATGGTGGATATCCAAGCACACATTCTTCGCCAGTGTGGATTATCTTATTATATCAGTGTACATGTGTATCTGCTTCTGCTTTGGATTCAAGTTCTATGCACTGTAAGAATTGTATGAATATTCACATGAATAAGAACAAAAATTCATTGCTATCAACAAAGAATGACAAAATAGAGATGCAGATGATTTATTTGTTTTACACTTGTAGATTAAATTTGGACTCTTGTGTCACGGAATGTTTAGGAGAGAATGTATTATGTTATTTTGACATCAAATATGAGATCAAGTTTTAAAAGGTCAAGTTTTAGCTGTTAACATAGTTTGGGTAATTATTTCTTGTAGATGTCATACCTGCACCATCTATTAAAACGTCTCTTTCATGTGCTATTATTATTTGAGCAATAGGCCTATCACACAAGTAGCTGTGCAATATTGCTCTATCACTCTTAATCACTAACAGTTTATGATTCTCGAAGCTGATTGGCTGAGAGCCTTTTTCAGCCATGAGATAGTCTACCAGTATCAACACGGGAACGATTCACTGTTGTTATCACTTTGCGTGCAACATTTCTCACAGCGAGTGTCATGGCGTACAAGAAACCCACCATCATTTTACAAATCCTACTTTTGTGGTGTCACGGAATGTAGATTTAAGAGTTTTATTTAGGCGAGAATGTAGTTATTTAGACATCAAATATGCATCACATGACCATTTGTTTTGATGTTTTCAGAGATCTCCAGGCCGACAGCGGCCACTCAGCGCTCATGTATCACCTGAGAACAGCTTTATCTCTGGGTCAGTCCTTTGGGAATTTGCCACTGGCTCTTATGTAGATAGTGTTTAAATATGAGGTAAAATTAATTGTGGGTATAATCAATGGGCAAACTTTGGTCTTAATAATCTATTACTTATTCCAGAGCAAATCGATTTGGCTAAAGTTAAGTTTCATAACTTCATATTTTTAGCAAACACATTTTTATATACTATACTTTTATAATGGCTTTTTTAAAATGTTTATTTAAATATTATTTTTCAATAAATATTTTATATAAATAACATACCATGTTTGTTTTTGAGAAAGGGTTCGTTAGTGATTGTGATTTTCGACTTCAGTGTTTGCCTTTAGCAAAAACTGTAATTATGGGTGAGTCAGTAGCAAATTCTTTTTATATTGAAAGGGAACAAGGTTGTATACAAGGACATTGTTTTTTACTTTAAAGCTGTCATGAACTGGCTTTTAAAAAAAAAAAATTATACTGTTGTCTGAGGTCAACTAATGACGTATGTGTGGTTTTTATATTTTAAAAAAAAAACATAATGAATAAGTAATAGGCTATTTTCTACACTGGTTTTGAGGCTCTCTCCTGAACGCTGGGTTTTGATGGGTGTGCTGCACTAGAGACTTGGAAGTAAACGCCCATGGATAGGATTGGATAAGATTTGCATATTTAATTAGCTTCAGCTCCCCTGTCAGTTCAGTTCACATTAGGGGAGACATGGGTAGCTGCAGCTTGGAGTAATGGGCGTGGCAAGAGGTAGGGGCGTGGTAAGAGATTTCTCATTGGTCAAAGGAGCTTCCTCCTGGCAACTGCGTTGGCCAATCAGCAGTAACCATAGGTATACGTAATTTCCTTTAGACAGAAAGAAGATGGCGGAGGTAATATATGTGCGATATAATTTGTTGGTCTCTTTGCCTGACATCTTTCCGCTTTGGTAATTATTTAGTTGTTGTTGACAGACACATGTAACAGTGAGAAGAATCAATGACTGGATTTGCATCGAAGGCATCAGAGTAGGCCATTTATATCGATGTCCGTTCTGTGCTCTGTGTTTTTAGACCTTGTGAATATCACAAGATACACAGCCGTTTAGCCACAGACTGCGCGGTTCGCCATGAACGTAAGTATGAGTTAAGTTGTGAAATGCATGCATGTTATAACTTGTTAAGGTTAAAGATAATAACGTGAATGTTCCTGTTCTTAAGGGTAAGCTGTGATATCTTAACAGATTCTGAATTGCTGTTTCAAGAAAATTGAAGACCTCAGCAAATTGCAGGTAAAATGTCATTGCTTGTAGCGTGAATAAAATGCAAAAAGCTATTATGAATAAATGTGTATGTTTCTGTAATTAGGGCATGAAAGTCTGGACGTCTAACAGCTAAGTGAATGCAACACTGATTCCACCACTTTGTGCAGATCCCATGTTACACATCCCTGTAAGCAATTATATATTTTTTTCCAACAGTGTAATATTGTAGTTATGATTTATTGTTTAGCATGCATACTTTGGATTTCATTGACTGTTTCGATGTTGTAAGCAGTCTTTCAAAGCGGCCAAAAAGATTTCACAGAGCAAAATAAACATTGTGCACCATTTTGTATTATATTTATTTGTGATAGGTTGATGCTTCTACAAAAGACTGCATTCTATTTCCTTCGTGAATCAAGTCACACTGGATGCTTTGTGTAAGTCATCAAGACATTTTTATCCATGTCAAATTGATTTCTGTATTTAGTTTTTTAAACAACCATTTTTAGATTTTGCGTACAAAGCTGAAACAGATGTTTTTTTCTTGATTCACTCTGCCCGAGTGGTCTGAGCGATGGAAGATACAGTCAAGTGTACAGGTCTTTTACATAGCTCAGAAGTTCATTTTCAGAAGTTCCAGTTGAACAGTTCTTGTTCAAATGTTCTCAGCTGCTGTATGGTGGTTCAGTTCTAAACCATTCAGCATTTTCATTTTTTTCCTTTTGTGATGTTCTTGTGTTATTGATGTCTGATTTGAATTATATGAGGTCATTTTATTAACGTTGAAAGTACCAAAACGTTTATAACCAATCAACAGTAGGCCTAAAGGCGGGGCATACACTATACAACAGTCCCCCATTTTGAATGTGTGTTCGTAAGTTTAGCAGCAGAGTTATAAAGATAGGGGTGAGATACCTTTTGAAAAGGGGTGTGTTTTCAACATAATTTCTAAAAATCACTTAATAGGAGTTGCTCAGACTGTTATTCCTGGCCATTGGATTAAGATCTCCTGTAAGGATCTTCCAGTAAGTTTTTGAATCAATCATCACTTATTCTTCTAGCACACAATTCAATTCATTGCTTTTTTCCATTTCTTGATTTTCTTGCAAACCTTATCCAGGAGATTCCAATGCAGCATTTGTCCAATCATTGTGGAGTCTTTGTGATCATGGTGAGTTTTTATATGACAGTAACATCAGTTTAATTTAGAAACAAAATAATAAAAGGCCTAAACAAGTAGCTTTCGAATTTCAGTATGGCCTGTACATTTCTCTGGGGGTGGCTTTTGACTTTGCAGAGGTGAATCTTCAGATCTTTGTTCAACACATTTGTTCTGCAAGCCAGTATAAAAACAATTTTAAACATTGTAGTAATGTTTTTTTTTTCAAGGCTAATATGTCAAGAATAAGGAAATGGTGGTGTGTACTGCTACTTGAAGACTCAGGGTAAATTCTAATATAAATTTAAAGTAATGACATTTAGCATTTTGTAACTCTCTCACTCTCACTCTCTCTCACTGTCTCTCTCTCAAAACAAATTGGATTAAAGTAATATTTTAATTAGTTTTTCTGTATTTTTATTTCCAGCTACCACCAGAGGTGCTCAGTCACATTCTTTTAACGACGTTTATGAAGGAGAGACAAAGCCATTCACACTTTGTCACTAGTGTGTAAGAAGTTTAATGAAACAGTCCACCGTCCAGGTTTCCTTAAAAAAGCTCACTTTGCCTGGCTGGACAGTATGTACTTTATGAAATGAACAAGTTTTTTGCATTAAAAAATCCTTTTTTCTTTTATCTTGTAGGTATCGTTGACTGGAAGTCAGTCAATCCGGATGTGAGGGAGGAATGTAGGGTGGAGTTTAAGCTTACCAAATGTGATGCCTGTGAAGTCCTCTAAAAAAACACCACTGGATATTGCGGCAGTGTGAAGGGGGTCTTCACTGCGTTCTATTCAGATGGAGTTTGATGGCTTCTGTTCAATGGACTGCTACTATAGTATGAATCCGTGAAGGAATGAGTTTTGACTTAGAACACAAGCCTTTGATGACAAATTAAATGTAAATTCAAGTAAAAATGACTACTAAATAAATGTTTTTTGGATAAAATTTTATTTGTTTTGCTTAATAGATTAATGTCACTCAAAAGAAGTTTACTTAACCGGTTTTACTTCATTTTATAATTATATGGTGAGTGTTTGATCAAACACATATATAGGTATGCCTTTATACAGCAAAAACATTTGCTGTTCCATTATTATAAAAACAACATTACTTTTAGTTTGTATGTACTTTAAATGAAAGTACAAAATTAGTATGACTTTAATAATATCTGGAGACATTTTTATCTTTAAAATAATTTATTTTAGTTCAAGTACAGACATTGCAAGTATAATGCAATAAAAACGATGAATACAAAGCATTGTAAATACAGCTCAAAATGTGTAAATCGGAGAATAACAATAACAAGTATAAAATGAACAATACAAATAAATACAAAAATAAAAGTTTATGAATCAAGGTAGAAAACTTTGTTTTGTGATCTCATGTTTGAAAGGGTTTCAAAGTATACTGTGAATTCAGTCTTATAAAAGGTAATCTAGTTGGGTTTCTTTTATTTTTGTCATGCATGTAAAACGTCAGCAAAATAATTAAATTATATAATTTTGTATTTCAGAAAAAATGGGTTTTGGAAACAGTAAAATGTCATGAGGTTCTAAATTCTAATGGGAACTTCTATTTTAGAAATATCTATTTTAAAGTCAGTCCAAAATGAAATAGAAAAAGGGCAATACAAAAATAAATGTTGTGTATCTTCAAGTGATACAAAAAGTGCATTTATCACAAAAAGTATGAATGTTTTTTTAATGATTGATCCTAAAAAAAGTTGCAGTGGTGATGACGTTACGTAACCAGCGCCATACAGAAGGTTTCGAAGGTAACATACGTTTGAATGTATTCTCAATATCATAATTGCTTCTTTTACAGTTAAAGAAATTTATTTTGTCTTGTTAAATTATTTGTGTAATTATAGTGATTAAGTTTATGGCTCGCTTTTATGCGAATCAGGAAGCTTTTCGCGTCCAGTTGAAAAGACCTTACGGCACGCCCCATTCCTTTCCGACCTTATGGCACGCCCATTGCTCCAGCCTGCAGTTAACTCTACTTGCATTAGGGAGGGATCGTTTTGAAAGCGGCAACCAGAATGATTATCTCGATCACAGGGCTCGTAAACGTCTTTATCAAACAAACACAATGATTTATCTCTCATCCACCCGCGATTGATTGGAATAATATTTCTGTAATACTTGGCCTGCCAGACACACATACGCGCACAAGTCCTTCAAATGTCAAGTCAAGACATTTGGCCCATACATGTCCAAGTCTGACCACAAATCACAATAAACCAACAAATAAGGGATTCTCCAGCCTGTAATAGTGTGCTAAAGGTATGTTTTGTTAGTACATATAAGCAAACCGATCTATAACAATGCAATAGTATTACATATAAAAAAAAACATGTTTTACTCAAATAAGTGTGCTGTACCATTCCTGTCGGCACCACTACAGAAGGCACAGCATTGTGTCTTAATCTCAGTATGTCTGCAAATCCAGCATCGACCTGAGACTTGTTTACAAACGATTCCGCAGTGAAATGAAGCGAACACACATACATGTCTTCTCCACATGAGCTGGAACTTCATTAAAAATAAAGTTAAACCACACATTCCTAATATTAGGATCCGAAGGAAGCTTCTGCAGCGAATGTGTTCTTTCACAACTAGGAATAGCGCAATATCTTGCTATCTTCTTCGGCATGTTTATTGCTGCTGGCTAGCAACTACTGAATTACACATGCTTATTATTCTGTAGAGATGGTGTTTTGCTACATGATGACGTCAGTATGAAGCACTCTATCGATTTCTGGGCCTGGTGTCTATAAAAGCTTTTCTTTGACTAACAAGAATGTTTTCTGCTCTGAAATTTACAGGATATTCTTATATTACCATGATGACCTTTCATATATCAAAAGCTCAAGGGAAAGTTGATTTCTCAATTCATCACCCCTTTAAACAGTGCCTTATACAAAACATCTTGCAAATGCATTGACTAGTGCTGTCATGGGGAATTACTTTAACTGTTAAAAGGACAGACTGATTTTGTGATTGTGCTCTCTCGCACACACACACACACACACACACACACACACACACACACACACACACACACACACACACACACACACACACACACACACACACACACACACACACACACACACACACACACACACACACACACACAAAAGAAGGTTTTAAAGACTTTGTGCCATTAAACTGCTTGTATAAATGCAATTTCACATTGCCTACATATTTAATATAAGTATTGTAAACATACAACTGCTGATATTGATGGTCTCCATGCAGGTACAAGCAAAACATCATACTGGTACAAAGCAGGTCAAATAGAAGTGATATAAAAAAGGCAATTTCTGGGAAAAATAGGGATGTATTTTATTTAGCATAATGTATATTTATACTCTACCCACCTAGCACCCTTTTATTACAACAGCTATACTATTATTTCTAACCGCACATCTCAGATGTGCGAAACTTTATTATATATTATTATAAGCATTATTCAGGGAACGATGACTCATTTGAAGGACCATCCATAGATCACAGATCATAACAATCTATCAAACACTAACTGCACCACAGATGCAGAGAATAAAGATGTTGACATTAGTCCACAGAGGATGAAGCGGAGACTAAACAGAGGCTGTTGTGTCATTTTTCAGATGAATAAACATTCACACTTTTGATGTATAACCTCGAGGCACCCTGTAATGGAAAAGTGATAATCAAGCACAAAGTTTGTGAAAGAGCACTACTTTGACTTAAAGTAATTACTTTCTTTTTCTGTTTTCTCTGTCCCTCCTACCTCTCTCCTTCCCTCTCTTCTTTGAGAGGTTTTCTGCCAGAGCTGTGCAGGGGTTGAAGTGGATGATGAAGAGGCTGAGCAGGGGGTCTGGCAGCGCTGCATCCCACACAGACGCCTCTCTTGTGGGAATGCCGAGAGAGACATGGCCCCCCGGATTGAAGGTTGCTTGCTGTCTGGAGCCGGAACTGCAGAGGGAAAAGGCTCATTCATTAATCTGCCTTACCACCCTCCATGTACCTGTCTATATTTTCTCATTTCTGTTTCTTTTTTAGTATGAATAACCTTTTCCAGTTTAAAGAACCTTTTGTGCATTGAGAAGGTTCCTTGGATGTTAAATGTTCTTCATGGAACCATAAATGCCAATAGAGAATAACATTTTTGTGTATAGGACTTTCTTCCACAAAATAAGACATTTTGAAAAATATACTGGTAATTTTATCCACATGAGTCTGAATGCTATATTATTAGCCGTTAAATAGCTTTTTTATATGAAGTCATGCATAATTTTGTTTCAAAGTCATGCTACACCACCAACCCCATTTGCTCTTCCACCATGTGAGGGAGCGCTGACAGGTCCTAGGCTGAACGGAAACGACCATGGCCATCCATCCTCACCTTTCCTGCTGCCTCCCTCATCTTGTCTCTTCCTCCTCTTTGTTTTTTGTTTTTTTTTGCGCTTTTTTTCTTTCAGGTGGGCTCTTTGGCATTTCCTCTTTCTTATCGCGGGAGGCAGGCAGGAGTCACAGGCAAACAACATGCATCATTACCCGCATGAGTAAAGTGGTTGGGTCCTGGCACCTTCAACCGTTGCAGAATAACTAATGTTTTCTGGAACCTTTACCCAGCTTTGTACCAGCCCAGAGGCAATTTGGGTGCTCACCCCCATCGCAGATAGCTCAGATAACTGTGCATTTGTTTGCCCTCATGGCTCCAAAAACCTACAGCCTCGGGGTATGTCTAGAGAGCAGTCTTGAGACACCAAGCTCACCTCTAAAGGATGACCCTTTAGAATGGAGAAATCTATTGCTTTTGCCTACCCGTTAAAATAGTTGTTTACTCATGTCATGTTATTACAAACCCATATACTTTTGTTAAAAAAATAAAAAAATTAAACCCTTTTCACATCAACCAAGAGTACACCATGCTCAAGAACTCCAACGACTCACACCAAAAAAATTGTCTATTTGACATCATAATGGACCACTATGAAAAGTGACTTCTAAAAGGGTGCATGCGGAGAATATCAGAGGCAGCTGGAAGAAATATCTTCTGAAGGAGAGTGTTTGATTAAGGCATATATGCCAAAGATTTAAGAGATGAAATGTGTAACTTCAGAAGAAAATTATGTGCAAACAAATGCCTTTGGACATTCAAAATGCATTTGTCCTTAATAAGCGCAAGAGCGTGGATCGAGTACATCAGAAATCGAACGTAGCAAATGTTTACAGTCGGCGAGTAGTAGTAACAGCAGTAATAATGGTAACAATAATAATATTATAAACCGAAATATAATGTATAAAATATATAATATACACCACAGGTAAAATTTTGGGGTCAGTGTGGTTTTTTTAATGTTTTTGAGCAAAGTCTCTTAAGCTCACAATGACTGATTTGATCAAAATACAGTAAAAAAAAAAAAAAAAGTTATATTGATTACAGTTTCACAATTCACAATTCTTTATAACTCACAATTCTGACTTTATAACTAACAATTGTGAGTTTATATCACGCAGAAGTCAGAATTGTGAGATGTAAACTCAAAGCTGTGAGAAGAAAAGTCAGAACTGTGAGATTAAAAAATTGCAATTACCTCTTATTTTTTATTCAGTGGCGGAAACAAGCCTCCATAATTCAGTAGGAACCCTGGTGGTTCTTCAACGTTTTTGAGAGGGGGAATTTAAAAAAATTGTTGTTTTAACTTATTTTAATGCTTTTTTGTCTCATTTTAAGCCATCTTGAGACCCCTGGTTGAGAACCAACCAGGGGTTGTGTAGGCACAACATATAATCTGTTTATACAATATAGACTTTATAGCTGCAACATTTCAATGTTTTTTGTTGTATTGGGGTGTAGGGCAAATCTGTAATTTAGATCCACTAGCTCTCATACATTTATCATTCAAGGTGAAATGCATTTACTTTCAAATGCCAGTAACTCAATCAATCAGAAAATATACACAGGACCACAATCTCATGCAGCGTTCACACGCAGACAAGCTGCTAATTACAGTGATAACAACACAACACACAGAGCTCCTCGCAGGTGTGGCCACGTCCCCAGATTCACCAAGAGAAACACACTTTTTTTCCCTAATTCCTGTTACAGACTGCGATTTCAGTAACCCTATAAGATCATTACAAATCACAATGCGACATGGATCTAATAAACTGGGGTCATGAATGTAGATTGTACTATGATGACACCCTTTGAATCATAGGCTACTATGCAAGTTAGTATACAGGTCCTTCTCAAAAAATTTGCATATTGTGATAAAAGTTTTCCATAATGTAATGATACAAATTAAACTTTCATATATTTTAGATTCATTGCACACCAACTGAAATATTTCAGGTCTTTTATTGTTGTAATACTGATTATTTTGGCATACAGCTCATGAAAACCCAAATTCTCAAAAAATTAGCATATCATGAAAAGGTTCTCTAAACGAGCTATTAACCTGATCATCTGAATCAACTAATTAACTCTAAACACCTGCAAAAGATTCCTGAGGCTTTTAAAAACTCCCAGCCTGGTTCATTACACAAAACCGCAATCATGGGTAAGACTGCAGACCTGACTGCTGTCCAGAAGGCCATCATTGACACCCTCAAGCGAGAGGGTACACAGAAAGACATTTCTGAACGAATAATCTGTTCCCAGAGTGCTGTATCAAGGCACCTCAGTGGGAAGTCTGTGGGAAGGAAAAGTGTGGTAAAAAACGCTGCACAACGAGAAGAGGTGACCGGACCCTGAGGAAGATTGTGGAGAAGGACCGATTCCAGACCTTGGGGGACCTGCGGAAGCAGTGGACTGAGTCTGGAGTAGAAACATCCAGAGCCACCGTGCACAGGCGTGTGCAGGAAATGGGCTACAGGTGCCGCATTCCCCAGGTCAAGCCACTTTTGAACCAGAAACAGTGGTAGAAGCGCCTGACCTGGGCTACAGAGTAGCAGCACTGGACAGTCACTCAAAATTTGCATGTCATTCAGAAATCAAGGTGCCAGAGTCTGGAGGAAGACTGAGGAGAATGAAATGCCAAAATGACTGAAGTCCAGTGTCAAGTACCCACAGTCAGTGATGGTCTGGGGTGCCATGTCAGCTGCTAGTGTTGGTCCACTGTGTTTTATCAAGGGCAGGGTCAATGCAGCTAGCTATCAGGAGATTTTGGAGCACTTCATGCTTCCATCTGCTGAAAAGCTTTATGGAGATGAAGATTTCGTTTTTCACCACGACCTGGCACCTGCTCACAGTGTCAAAACCACTGGTAAATGGTTTACTGACCATGGTATGACTGTGCTCAATTGGCCTGCCAACTCTCCTGACCTGAACCCAATAGAGAATCTGTGGGATATTGTGAAGAGAAAGTTGAGAGACGCAAGACCCAACACTCTGGATGAGCTTAAGGCCGCTATCGAAGCATCCTGGGCCTCCATAACACCTCAGCAGTGCCACAGGCTGATTGCCTCTATGCCACACCGCATTGAAGCAGTCATTTCTGCAAAAGGATTCCCGACCAAGTATTGAGTACATAACTGAACATAATTATTTGAAGGTTGACTTTTTTTGTATTAAAAACACTTTTCTATTATTGGTCGGATTAAATATGCTATTTTTTGAGATATGAATTTTGGGTTTTCATGAGCTGTATGCAAAAATCATCAGTATTAAAACAATAAAAGACCTGAAATATTTCAGTTGGTGTGCAATGAATCTAAAATACATGAACGTTTAATTTGTATCATTACATTATGGAAAATAATGAACTTTTATCACAATATGCTAATTTTTTTAGAAGGACCTGTATAAGAATAAAACATTCAGCATGTGCCAATGGTAAACAAATAGAGCAAGATGAATCGCACTCTGGCAATTGTGTTTTTTATGTGCGCTGATAAGAAGAGGAGGAAACGAAAGAGGAGAATATGGACGTGGTCATGGCTAGGGAAAGAGGCCTGCTTAGCTTGAAATATGGTAGCGCCACGTCGCGTTGACCAAGATGTCATCAAAATGTTGAATTTTCATTGGCTAGTCAGTAGACAGGTTGTAGCAGAAACACACAGTGAGATGATCACAGAACATTTTTGTAGGCTATCTTTGGTCGCAAAAAAAAATAAAAATAAATAATAATAATAATAATAACATAATGAATATAATATCCTAATATTAATATCCTAATAGTCCCCCTTTTTTATAATATCCTAATAGTCCCCCTTTTGCCAAAACAGCCCTTACTTGTCAGGACATGGACTTCACTAGACCCATGAAGGTGTGCTGTGCCATCTGGCACCAATATGTTAGCAGCAGATACTTTAAGTCCTGTAAATTGTGAGGTGGAGCCTCCATGGATCGGACTTGTTTGTTCAGCACATTCCACAGATGCTTGACTGGATTGAGATCTGGGGAATTTGGAGGCCAAGTCAACACCTCAAACTCATTGCTGTGCTCCTCAAACACTCCTAAACCATTTTTGCTTTGTGGCCCACAGCCACCAGGGAATACCGCTTCCATGAAAGGGTGTACATGGTCTGCAACAATACTTAGGTAGGTGGTATCTGTTAAAGTAAAACGGCAGGACCCAAGGTTATCCAGCAGAACATTTCACTGCCTCCACCTGCTTTGCAGCTTCATAGGCAACAAACTACGATGCACTGTGCATTCTGACACCTTGTTTATTATTATTATTTTTTTTTTTAAATCATAACCAGCATTAAATTCTTGAGCAATTTGAGATATAGTAACTTGTCTGTTTGATCAGACCACACAGGCCAGCCTTCGCTCCCCACTTGCATCAATAAGCCTATTCCGCCAACGACCCTGTCGCCGGTTCACCACTGTTCCTTCCTGGGACCACTTTTGATAGATACTGAACACTGCAGACCGGGAACACCCCACAAGAGCTGCAGTTTTGGAGATGCTCTGACCCTTGTCGGCCCTTGTCAAACTCACTCAAATATATTTTTATGATTTTAAATTTTTAAAGTTTCTGAAATTCAAGCTGACATTCCTGCAGGTTGTTTGAGTCAGAGGTTTTTGAAGTTTCATAAAGTTTCATTTGCAAGTGCAAGGCCCTTTGTGTCTTTGAGCAAATTGTGGTAATTGGATGTTTGCTGCAGATTATCCTTATAGTTTATTCTGGTTTGAGGAAGATCTGTGCATGTTGGGCGGCAAATGTGCCAAAATGAGAATTAAGGAGTAGCTGAAAGTGAAGTTGAGCAAAAATAGTTGCGTTCCCCTGATGGGGAGATTTAATTCCCCGCCATTTTCTTCTATCTGTCTGTAACCTTCATTGCTCTAATTAGTCAAAAGGTTCAATCGCATCCTTGCTGTAATCACTCTTAAAGCTTGTCACTGCCCACTCTTTTAACACTGTGATGTAACAGTCAGCAAGTTAGAAAGCATTTGGGACACATGATGTGTGTTGACGTGTGTGTAAATCTAACCAAATATAATTATTATAGTTAAATGTTTTTATATATATAATTTGTTTTAAGAATTCTTAATTCCAATGCCTGGTTTCACAGACACAGCTTAGCCAGGATTAAGTTTTAGTCTTATTAGGATATTTAAGTAGCTTTTATAATCATGCCTTAGAAAATCATTACTTGTGTGCATCTTGAGACAAAACAATGGCACTGATATAATTTAAGATATGTCAGTGCATGGTGCTTTCAGTTAATACAGCTCAAACTTGCATTTTAGTCTGGGACTAGGCTTAAGCCTTGTTTGTGAAATGTAACTATCGACTACTTGACTACATTTAATGTGGATTAGGACTACCTGTAGTTCAGTTTCCATTTCGATTTCTAATTGTCATATACCAATAAATTAATGTGGAGTAGAGGTGAATTGCTCCCTCTCAAAGCTAGCACAATATAATTAATATTTACCATAATGCACATAGCAAAACGAGAAAGGCACAACAAAGAAAACTCTGTAACTGTATGAATTAAGCGATCAAGTGTGCTACTGTTACATAATTGAACCATTGAAATGGTTTCTGTCCAGCAGAAAAAAATCTGTCACTGTGTCCATTTTGAACCCCTTCAAAACACAAAGTTTCACGCCACCTTTCAAAAGCCCTTTTTATCCTTGTTCCACATGAGCCCAGTTGCAGTATCTTTTTTTTTCTGTAGCCATTCCGAAGTCTGAAGTCTTTTGCATTTTACAACGGAATAATCTCTAGTTGTCACTCGTGATTTTCATTTGAACCTTTCTGGATCCGCCATCAAATTGATACATTTATTTATATCAAGTGCTGTGAGAGAAGGCCATAAATCTCCACCTCCAACATCCTCACATGCAATAGTCTACTAGCTGGGACATCTTCTTTATGTGTACCGATGTGACGTAATGATGCAAAGATATGCTCAAATTTCCCATGGAAATCCAACTGGAATTAAAAATGTTATTACAAGCTTACCGTCGTAAATCGAGCTTAGGTAAGCAGATAGTTTTGAACACTGGGTGGTTATTTACTTGCTCAAACTTGGATATGTACTTGGATGAATTTAAAACCAAAAAAGTTACGGACTGCAGCTTTAAATCTAAGTTTGTTAAACGTTGAACCTAATTCTGGCTTGGGGACAGTCCATGTTTCTTTCTCTAGCTGGAGTTGTTATACTATTATATCATAATTATAGTATGCTATTTGAATTGCATCATGCTTCTTTTCTCAGAGAATGAACTGAAGAAAACTACTAAAGTACAATTATACATAGGCCATATCTCTTAGGTTTCTTACTGCATTAGAGCTATGCAATATTTATTTAGATGCTGCATATTATTAATGATTCTGTTCACCATTATATAGACACTTGCAAAGATACCTTCACACACACTGTGGAAGTTAACATGAATGAGGAAATCCCAACACAACACATACAATTCCTTGTGTTCTCTCAACTACGTCCCCGGTTTCCATTTCAGAAATCTAGTCAGATTATGTTAGAGGATATGTTCCTCATTTTTGATGAGCAAATCGATTGGCTGATTTTGCTGTGAGAGCTGCAGGTTCAGATCCTTGGCTTAAAGTCATGGTCCACTGATGGACACCACCTGGGGGTATCATCAATTTTGCAGATTTGCTAATTTGTTAACTGAGACCTATAGATTGAACATTTTCGAATTAACTCAAGTTAATATTAATCCTTCAAATATTTAATGAAGCCTAACACTATTTAATGAAGCATAACGATATATCATTTAAAACAGTTATCTGAAATATTTTCACCCTTGATCAGATTAATATTAGACATAAATATGTATTTATACATGTATGTTTAGGTGAGCATACATTATGACCAGATTGGTGCACAATCATGTCTGTGCGATTGAAGTAAACACTTAGATTTGTTGCGTCAGTGTGTATGTGTGTTTGTGTATAGAGAGGGATCAGCTGGCAGTATCTTGCATTATAAACAGGAGGTCACATGGTGTTGGGTGGGTATCAGGTAGAGGCTTTCCCTAAGGACATCATTAAGACACCACCGCCTAAACCAGCAGCCTGAGCAAATCTCCTAACTTCCAGGAAACCCTCTCCTGAACAGCAAGGATATGCCAGGCCAAAAGAACTTCATAGGACCTCTGGGATGTTCCTAGAGGAAATCAGCACATCTGCTGGACATTGTGCTGGACAACTTTCATATTTTCCAACCACATTCTGCGATGGCATAGAAAATTCTGTTAGAGCAGAGGGTGTTTTTGTGACAAATTATTAATTAGGCTAGCTGTGGACTGACTTAAGTAGCTGTGGACTGTAGGACAGTAATTAGCTATGTTTGACGGTATGGGAATAAAAAAGACATAGACTTCCAAATCATATACATTATTTACTAATCTGTAAGAATATTATAAACAAAGATGCCTTTTCAACGCTAATTTATCACTGCGTGTCGTAAAACCTGACAGTATTTATTTAATACCAAAAGAGGGCTTGCGCTGTCCCAAAATTAATATTTTGCTTTTTGTGTGTGTGAGAGTGTGAGTGTGTGGTCCAGGCAAACCCTACGTTATGGGGACCCACATAGATGGCAATATTCCCCATTAGGAAAACATCTTATAAATCAGATTAAATTATCTTTTTTGAAAAAGTAAAAATGCAAAAGGTTTTCTGTGATGGGTAAGTTTAGGGGTTGGTATATTTATATATATAGTGGGGCAAAAAAGTATTTAGTCAGCCACCAATTGTGCAATTTTTCCCACTTAAAAAGATGAGAGAGGCCTGTAATTGTCATCATATTGGTAGACTTATGAGAGACAGAATTAGAAGAGTTACAAAAAAAAAAATCCAAAAAATCACATTGTCTAATTTTTAAAGAATTTATTTGCAAATTATGGAAATATTTTTTTAAGGAATTAAGGATAATAAGTATTTGGTCACCTACAAAAAAAAAAAAAAAAAGATTTTTGACTCTCACAGACCTGTAACCTCTTTTTTAAGAGGCTCCTCTGTCCTCCACTCATTACCTGTATTAATGGCATCTGTTTGAACTCATTATCAGTATAAAAGTCACCTGTCCACAACCTCAAACAGTCAAACTCCCAATTCCACTATGGCCAAGACCAAAAAGCTGTCAAAGGACACCAGAAACAAAACTTTAGACCTGCACCAGGCTGGGAAGACTGAATCTGCAATAGGTACGCAGCTTGGTGTGAAGAAATCAACTGTGGGAGCAATTATTAGAAAATGGAAGACATACAAGACCACTGATAATCTCCCTCGATCTGGGGTTCCATTCAAGATTTCAACCCGTGGGGTCAAAATGATCATAAGAACGGTGAACAAAAATCACAGAACCAAACGGGGGGACCTAGTGAATGACCTGTCGAGAGCTGTGACCAAAGTAACAAAGGCTACCATCAGTAACACACTATGCCGCCAGGGACTCAAATCCTGCAGTGCCAGACGTGTATGCAGTGCCAGAAGTTTGCTAGAGAGCATTTGGATTATCCAGAAGAGGATTGGGAGAATGTCATATGGTCAGATGAAACCAAAATAGAACTTTTTGGTGAAAACTCAACTTGTCGTGTTTGAAGGAGAAAGAAAGCTGAGTTGCATCCAAAGAACACCATACCTACTGTGAAGCATGGGGGTGGAAACATCATGCTTTGGGGCAATTTTTATGCAAAGGGACCAGGACAACAGATCCGTGTAAAGGAAAGAATGAATGGGGCCATGTATCGTGAGATTTTGAGTAAAAACCTCCTTCCATCAGCAAGGGCATTGAATATGAAATGTTGCTGGGTCTTTCAGCATGTCAATGATCCCAAACACACTGCTCGGGCAACAAAGGAGTGGCTTCATAAGAAGCATTTCAAGGTACTGGAGTGGCCTAGCCAGTCTCCAAATGTCAACCCCATAGAAAGTCTTTGGAGGGAGTTGGAAATCCATGTTGCCCATTGACAGCCCCCAAACATCACTGCTCTAGAGGAGATCTGCATGGAAGAATGTGCCAAACTACCAGCAACAGTGTGTAAAAACCTTGTGGAGACTTACAGAAAACGTTTGACTTCTGCCATTGCCAACAAAGGGTATATGACAAAATATTGAGATATTAAATACTAAATACTTTTTTGCCCCACTGTGTGTGTGTGTGTGTGTGTGTGTGTGTGTGTGTGTGTGTGTGTGTGTGTGTGTATATATATATATATATATATATATATATATATATATATATATATATATATATATATATATATATATATATATATATATATATATATATATATATATATATATATATATATACATACATATGTATAATTAGCCTATATCTATGCTGAATAGTAATACACAGATAGATGATAGATAGATAGATAGATAGATAGATAGATAGATAGATAGATAGATAGATAGATAGATAGATAGATAGATAGATAGATAGATAGATAGATAGATAGATAGATAGATAGATAGATAGATAGATAGATAGATAGATAGACAGAAAGATAGAACTATACATGTTGTTTGTATAAATTGTGGATATTTTGAATAATTAATCAGATTTTTGTCTAATTATTTCCTTTGTTCATCAATTTACAGCCCAGATACTGAATAATTGTTTTCTTATTATTTATCAGCATCACTGTCATACTTGCGTGACAGCTGACATACTTGCGTGTATGTGCATATGCTAAGACATGATAGAGCACTGCTCTCTGTCATTTTGCAAGTGTGACATAAAGTTTGAACATCTGACTCATGGTTGGATCATAATTGGCACACACCTTCTTTTTCTTCTTTTTGTTTACCATGCTTGTCATTGCACTCACACCAGAAGTCTTCTAACTCCAAAGACTATTAGTCACACTATCCAGAACAGAAGTTTTAGTCTAGTTGCATCAGTGGGAAAACTTTGAATTATTTGCTGTGAAGTTGTGAAATTATTTAATACACAACAACATCAATAACATTAACAACAACTTTCACACTATAACTTTAATACTAAGTAATAATTAAATGCAAGTAACCATGGTTTATTGCAGGCAGTTTCCAAGTTTTCCCTTTCCCTGGTAGGCCTACATATCCTACGCTTGTCAACATGAAAATATAAATATGATTCTAAATATAAAACATGATCCTTCAGTTTATTTTAGTCCTGCCCACAATGTTATCTTTACAAAGTAAGGACATCATAGTACGATATATGTGTTTCTAAATATCTCTTGGGAAAAGTCTCTATGTTAAAAGTGACATAGATCTGAAGCATCCGTGGAATGAAGTATTGGATCGACAAATCATGGAGCTAAACAGCCATTTTCATAATGACACCTGTGGTCTTATGTGTGCTGTTGTTGTCTTTTTACAGTTACATAACACTATATCATAGATATTGGTGATGCTAAGTTCACTGCATGCATCCAGCCACTAAAACGGAAGGTGGATTAGGGCCTCCCATCACTCATGGAAGTGTTGGATATACCTTCATAAGTTCACACTTACAAATAATCGTATTTGGCATACTGTCTGAGGGGAGGGCTCCATGCTCAGAATTTGGCCTGAACCCAGAGTACTCCCCATACCCCTGGCTGGAAAAGGAAACAGCCAATAGTGAGAAGTCGGAGTGGCGGAGGGATGCGGAAAACCATAGAGGGAACATAGGCATGTTGCTACACTCCTCTTGTCCAGATTGTATCAATCATTTAAACTTGATTAAACTTTATAAATAAAACATCATAAAATGATACAAGAACTTATTACTCTGCCAATGACAACATGCAGTGTTGAAAGACTCCACAGCAAAACTCATAAAAACATGGTCCTCAATGCTTATGCGCCTAAGCAATTTATCTCAGCTCTTAAAATCTAAACTGACAGAGACATTTTTAACCAAAAGCCCCCTCATCTCAGACTAATATTGTAGTGACAAGTAAAGGTAAGCGTGAACATTTTCTTTGTCAACAAAATCTAAAAAGTCATTTATACAATGTTTTACAGTTGTTATTTGATAGAAAATAGGAGGCCTTTTTTATATTTTTTATAGTTTTTTTTCATGGCCCTACGCAAGGTTTTGTAATCACAGAGGTCCCAATTTTGAGCTAGTTAGGGGGTTCAGGGGCATCAAGAAAATGTAGATTTATCCGATCTACAAATGTCCATTTTAAGACTTTAAAGGCCAAAAACAAAACAAAAAAGCATAATAGCTTTAACACCATGTCAGAGGGCAGGATACTATTTGTCAATACCTGTTCTCTCCACATCACTTGTTCTCCTAATCTTGCCTTGTCTCTTCCCCTCCTAAAGTTGAGTTTTGACTGATAGTTGTTTCATTTTCATTTGTGTCAGTGAAGAAAGTAAAGGGTCAAGTGATATTTATGTGTTTTACAAATCATTTTCTTAGACAAGTTAATTTGCTAAAGATTACCAGGAAAGCTAGGTAACTAAGTTTATTAATCTTATACCTAATAAGATGCATTGTTATTATTTATTCAATCCTTAAACAGCTGTCAAATATGAAATTTTAAGTTTAGCCACTTACATCTTATCTCACACTTGACCGTTAACTGAAGTGTCGAGAATGGACCCTTTTCACAGACTGTGATGACACATTTTAACGGTCAACATAATGATTAACGCTGTTGTGAGGGTGTTTCTAATACAGCGGCTGTGGGACTGACAGTGAAATTGGCATCTTTCTCTCTCTGACTGCCATTATCAATCTCTCTTTTTTTGCTCTTTTTGAAAGTCGTGAAAACACTATTATGGAGTATTTTCTTTTGCTATTTGAGCAAATGGGAACACAAAAAATATATATTTAATGTAGTCTCTCATTCAACGCTATATACTTTAACCCAACTATGACGACCTCTGCTTCTAATAAATCCGTAAATTTGAAAAGTTTTTTTTTTGCGCTCAAGCAGCTTGTGAACATAAAGTCCCGTCTACTTTGATTTGATTGGTCATCTCAAATATTTTGACATTGATGAGCGGTGACAGACCGCTGAGGCAGCTCAGATGAGAAGATATTGGTGCTGTGCAATAGGCATATACTTGCAGCACTAAATCAGGGTTAATACTATATTATGCAATTATTTCACAACCTTTATTATATGCAACTCAGAAAAATACAGAGGTCCGGACCTCGGTTACCTCATAGCTGGCTATGGCCATGGCTGTTTTGACATTTGCTGTTTTGAAACGTTGCACCGCTTTTGATTTTTGTTGGTAATTTGGCGTGTAGAGTTTACAGGGTGCATCCTAAGAAACGTTTTTCCACTGTGCTTGTGTAATGGAAAGTTTCCATGAATGTTAAAGGTTCATTGAAACACAGATGTCAATAAAGAGGCTTTTTTAAAGCGTGTATACAATATCCTATGCTGTTTTGTTGTTTAAGTAGTGTGAGTAATGTTCACACAAAAAAAAATTGTGAGTGGGAAAGAGAGCATCTTACTACCTCATGTCTATCATACAAGTTCATATAGAATAACTTTTTCTTCTTTTGTTTTTTTTTGTGGACAATGGTGTCAACGCTCCTGACATAATTTACTTGAGTAAATAAGCCCAACCTACGCAAATAAAGTGCAACACAATGTCAGTCTGAATGGGTCACTGCAACCTATTTCCATGAGTTATTTACGTAAACTTGACTAATCAGGTTTTAGGGAGGTAGTCTCTTTTTGTCCGTGAAAAAGAGAGGACGGGCATTTGAGAAGGCAGAGATGTGGCTTTATTTAGGATTGAGTGTTCAAAGGGAGTTTTATGTGTTGTGTCGGAATGTCCTCATCTTGGTATACTTGTTTGCGGAAGCATGTTTGCACAAGGGTCTATATGTTTGGACAGGACTGGGTTGAGTTCATACAAGCGCATACACATAAATATTTGTGATTCATCTTGCCTCCTCTCATCAACTGTTGCCAGCTTTAAAACACACCTGAGATTTAAAATGGCTGCAGTCACAACAATAACAGCGTCAATGCGACAGCTCACACAGGCAACTCTGTTTGGCATCTGTTACATCAAATTACATCAGCAATACCACACCATTACCTGAGCTCTTACCAGCGCATAACAACAGCCAGTAGGGAACTTGTGTGAATGTGTGTGCGTGTGTGTTTTCCAGCCCCCAGACACCTGCCACTCTGGCTCACAATCATAGCTAGCAACTCAAACTGCTGTTCTCAGTCGTAGATAGAGCAAGCAAACCATTTTGTTAAGAGCTTATCTATGCTCCACTGCCAAAAATAGCATAACTTGTTTTTCATTCATTCATACACACATTAGCATCCCTGCTAAACTCCTCCCACCCTTGTTATATGTCCACTCCAGCACTATAGGGTCAAAAAATCTTGGTGAGAGAAAAAAAAAAAAAAAAAATCTCACATGGTTTGCTGCTTCAGTACACAAGCTTTTTTATTTTTTACACCTTAAAGTCAGTGGCAACGACTTCATCATGCTAAAGCACAGACCTCATCAAGACAAAGTCAAGCTGAAGAACGTCCTTCATGTAAAGTCAAAGCAAACTGTAGGCCTACTTAGAAGTTGTAGAAGTACACTTAGTAATGTTCTGGCCTAAATATAGTCAGCAGCCTCTGCTTAAAAACGACTGTGATCTCTCTCTAAAAAAAAAAAAAAAAAAAAACATGTATATATATATATATATATATATATATATATATATATATATATATATATATATATATATATATATATATATATATATATATATATATATATATATATATATATATATATATATATATATATATATGTATATATATATATATATATATATATATATATATATATATATATATATACATAAAAATAAAAAAAGGTTTGGAGTTTGTGTTCGACGCATGCGCAATGTATATTCTCGTGCCCGTATGCTACAGCAGACGGTGGGTGTCCTTTCAGAGCGAAATAGAAGATTTAAAAGAAATAAAAGACAGTAAAAGTGGAGTGCTGCAGGTTCTGTCAGATGTAAAAATGGCAAGTGGGAGAGATAAGGAAGGCTACCCGAAGTTGGAGGATGTGCCAGCGTTGTATAAAGCCTTGTTTTTACTTTCGCCTGGCTCCGTAACACGAGCCTCCGCTGACTGGGCGCACTCATCCCCAAACGGACGAGACATTTATACTTGATGCGCCTTTGTACTTTTCTTTGAAACGACAGAGGCGACTCGGAGTAATTGTTCTATAGACCATCAGGAAACAATGATGAGAAGAAGTATGTACACAGGTGAAGATATTTATTTTCGTACAATTTATCAAAAAACACACTACAAAAGAATCGTGTAAAACCCAGTTAATATGAGTTGATATGATTTATTTGTATGTACACATACAACTAAATTAACGATCTCTTAACATTTTCAATTAGTTTCATTAACATTTTTATTAAACGGCTGTTCGCTCATTTTGTAAATATATGCAGCTGATTTAGACGTGCAAACTGGGTGCTGGTGTGATGAGACGTCATGCTCGGCCAGATTTGCCTCAAACTCGTGCATTTTCAGTTGCGGAGCTGCGCGCAAAGTTACTAAATTTGACCTGCACACAGGCAATCGAAATGGGGTCTTGTGCACCCAACGCGCACGACCTCCCACTCCGTGATGATGTCATTTTTGCTGCGCACACCCTCCTGCTCGTGCGGACACGTCAAGTATAAACAAGGTTTAACGCCGGCTGCATAAGAATAAGTAGCCTAAGTAGTTCACATGATAAATGTAACATTAAAGTTAAGATATGCTTCTAGTTTTAATAATTTAAACAGTCCTTTGAAGTTTGGGCAAAAAGCTGCTCATGCTGAATTTAAGCCACATTGCATTGTTCTGATCAAAATTGACATGATTATCATGAAAAATGTTACGCCAATGTGTCGGACTCTGTAGACAGCGTAAGCAGGAGACATAGATAGGAAACAACTCCTACATGGTATAACAATTGTATTAATAGTGTATCCTAAATTGTGTATATTTATATATCATGTGCTTAAGTACATTTCGTGAGTGTTAACGATTAAAATAAAAAAAAACAACAACAAGGACCATACAGAACCGAAAACCGTGACCCTTAAACTGTGATACCAACGGAACCGTGGGTTTTGTGAACTGTGCCACCCATATATATATATATATATATATATATATATATATATATTAGAGGTGGGCATAGATCATTTTAAATTTTTGAATTAATCTAGATTAAAATGGCTCATTTGAACTCTGCCGAAGGCATTCACAATATGTGTGCTACTCAAATAATGACTGATGCTTTCACACTTCGATTGCCTGACCGAACCCAAGTTCGATTGCTCCCCTGCTGGACCGTGTTCATATTATATTATTTGGGTCTGAACCAGGTGCGGTTGCGCCATCAGAGCAGCTGTTTACCCCGCTTGCTTGGCAACAAAAGTGAGCGAGAAGGTGGCAAAATGAATAGCGTTGTTCACCTAACTTTTCATATTTTTGTTTTTGAATCGTTGGTTTTGTTACCAAAGCTTCAGTATGTAATGACACTTAAGTCTATATATATATATATATATATGTTTTTTTGTTTTTACAAAGTTCTGTCATGGAACTCTAGATGGCACAGGCTAATAGGTCCTTTAAAGGGGTGGTGTCAGATGGGCATTTTGGGCAGCGTGCTACCCAAATTGACGTGAAACCGGCAAATGTGGCAACATAAAAAAATAAAACAGCGGTTGACTCTCGCTCAAACACGCACAAAACTCATTAATAAAGACATGAGTCTACGTGAAATTTGGAATTACTTTGCTTATAAAACTTCTGAAGATCATCAAACCTTGCCAAGCATCAGTCACTTAATTCATGACTTGTAAGACTTTAAGAGATCGACAGGTGAGTGCATCATTCAAAAGATCTAATTTAGACATTTACTTTCTTTCAACTCTGATCAACACACATACATAAGATCGTATCACTAAATATAAAAAAAATGCTTTTAGTGCAGGTGCGATGTCTTTTGAAGCCAGAAGCAATTTGCTCTGAGAGAATGGAGACACGCAGTAATTCTGAAATTACTTACAAGAAAGTTTTCAAATGACTGATTGATGTGATAATCTTTGTTGATTATTTTAATAATAAACATTTGCGGTAATTTCCCGCTTTATAAACCCAAAACTTGCGAGAGTTAGTCAAATTATGCGCAATACCCGCATCAAAATGTAGACCCTGTATGGTATCGACTTAATATCGGTACTTCGGTATTAGATTGTGGTACCGTACCGAAGCCAAAATTGTGGTATCGAGCCATCGCTACACTGTACCGAGTCTTTCTGAATAAAATCGAGCGGCTGGAGGTGTATCATGTGGGTGGAGCTAAATAACCACAAGTGCGCGCCATTGAGAGCGTCTTAAAGACTAACCCCAACCCCAAACGGGACTGTCTGAAATGGTTGTGTGGGGGGAGGCATTGCATTTTCAAAAACCTAACCTGCCAGTGCCTTTGGAGCTGGAGGGCTGTGTAAAACTGAAGGATTGGGTTGTCGTGGAGGTGATCTAGTCTTATGCTGCCTCGCTTGATTCTGAACTGGGTGATCTGGATGGGGATTGAGTGAGGGAGTGTAAGGAAGGCCAAGCTAGGCGCCTGAGGGGGGCCAACACAGTCTCACCCTCCCTCACTTTGTTCTTCTCATAAGATTCAACATTAGCCCGGGCCAGAGAGCTAGAGGGACGAACCAATTAGGACAGACCCCACAAGAACAGGGCAAAGAGGGGCAGGTCATACACGAGACACTAAGCCTGGAAGGATCAGGAGAAGATATTATTTGGGTCACTGTGGATGAGGTGGCTGGCAATAGCCATAGAGGAGGCAAGGGCTGGGAAGAAAAGGAAGAGGGGGATGCAGGAAGATGGAGTAGAGGATGATGATGATGAGGAGGACAGGATGAGGAGGAGGAGAACATGGCCTCAAATATGTTCCAGAGGCAGGAACATGGGGAGATAAAATTAAGAACTGGGATCTCCAGCCAAGGAGACCAATATTGGTGCTAGGAGATTAAAATATGGCTATGCTGCTGGCCATAGTTGACAAGAACGCATACAGATGGAATGCTACCTGGGGGCACATTGGTCTCATGCCTACGAGATACTGAGAAGGAGGACTCCCACAACGGACAAAGTCATCAAGGTGATTCTGTCACTTGGTATCAATGACAAGGCCTGCGGCTCTAGGGAGTGGAGAAACTAGTTAAGAAGACCCTGGGGTGGCGGTCCACACTTTCCCCAATGATATACAGATGTACATCCCCAAGATCAATTTCCACAGAGCTTTGCCAAGAAAGCAGTGTGAAACACTGAACCAAATCAATATGCACCTGTAGGGCAATGGACCAACAGTTTAGTGATTGAACTGGACTTGACCCACTGGACCTGGGATTAACGAGGCTCCAGAGAAGGGAGAGTGGGAGAGTGAAAGAGTGGGAGGCCCTCAATGGACTTAGGAGGGACAGCTCCCTGATGATTAAACCGGCAGACAAAGGGAGTGAGGTGTTGGTCATGGATTGGGAAGAGTATGTGAGGGAGGCCATGAGGCAATGACATGATCTGGAGTCATATCAGGATTAAGACAAGCCAGTGTATCCCGAATCCATTGAACTAATTCGGATATAGATGGACCACTTGCAGGGAAGAGGGATTTTGTAGAAATGGCAGGGGCAGTACATCAGGGGACAGGGTACACCAAGGGAACAAAGGTTTTATTTACTACCAAAGGTACATAAGGAGATGGCGACCTGGCCGTTCCCAGACATCACTCCTGGGAGGCCGATCGTGTCGGACTGTAGTAGTGAAAGCTATGGGGTAGCGGAGTTCATCACTTGGTACCTAAACCCACTTTCCAGTAAGCATGCAAGTTACGTAAGGGATACATATCACTTCCTGTAGAAGGTGGGGGAGATGAGAATTGGCCCGTATGCCAGTCTCTTTTCTATGGACGTAGAAAGCCTTTATACTAACATAGAAATGGAGAAGGGACTGGCAGCAGTGAAGGGATGTCTCCAGAGTTACTCAGAGGAAGGGAGGCCAGATGAAAGGGGTTTGAGACCGGCTTTGGGGGAAAAAAGGTTTTTGGTTGGGGAGAGAGAGCCGTGGAATAAAAAGGCGGATGAGAGAGGATTGGATGTAGGCAGGGATGGGATGGTTGTGATATATAGAAGACTTAAATAAGGGAAGGACACAAATGGCTTTCCTTGGACTTGAAACTAATTAAAGTTGCATGATTAAGGAACAACACATTAGGGTTGGATGTGTGGAAAGAAAGGGAAAACAAGATAACAGGATAATTGTGATTTTGAAGAAAAAGAGGGGGAGGCATAACCAGCGACAAAAGTGGATCAGCCTCATCAAAAACATCCGCTGACTAGTGCCTTCCTACGGAGCCCCACACATGACATACAGTAAAAAACTAGTAGGCTAAATCGTGCGCACAGTTTACTATTTTGCACGTTTTATAAATCTAGGGAACGAATTAGAAAAACGTGAGCACAATTTATAATTTGAGGGAACGAATGAGTAAATCGTTCACACGATTTTTTCTTGTATGTAATGTCCTTCCTGCGTCTACCCTAATGCAAACTGGACGGCCCAAAGTGGTTGTCTTGGCGGAGGTGTTGCTTTTTCAAAAAAACTAACCCTAACCCTAAATAAACGATGGCTATCAATCAGATTCAGCCATACACACAGGTCCTTCTCAAAAAATTTGCATATTGTGATAAAAGTTAATTATTTTCCATAAAGTAATGATAAAATTAAACGTTCATATATTTTAGATTCATTGCACACCAACTGAAATATTTCAGGTCTTTTATTGTTTTAATACTGATGATTTTGGCATACAGCTCATGAAAACCCAAAATTCCTATCTCAGCATATTTCATCTGACCAATAAAAGAAAAGTGTTTTTAATACAAAAAAAGTCAACCTTTAAATAATTATGTTCAGTTATGCAACCAATACTTGGTCGGGAATCCTTTTGCAGAAATGACTGCTTCAATGTGGCGTGGCGTGGAGGCAATCAGCCTGTGGCACTGCTGAGGTGTTATGGAGGCCCAGGATGCTTCGATAGCGGCCTTAAGCTCATCCAGAGTGTTGGGTCTTGCGTCTCTCAACTTTCTCTTCACAATATCCCACAGATTCTCTATGGGGTTCAGGTCAGGAGAGTTGGCAGGCCAATTGAGCACAGTAATACCATGGTCAGTAAACCATTCACCAGTGGTTTTGGCACTGTGAGCAGGTGCCAGGTCGTGCTGAAAAACGAAATCTTCATCTCCATAAATCTTTTCAGCAGATGGAAGCATGAAGTGCTCCAAAATCTCCTGATAGCTAGCTGCATTGAGCCTGCCTTTGATAAAACACAGTGGGTCAACACCAGCAGCTGACATGGCACCCCAGACCATCACTGACTGTGGGTAGTTGACACTGGACTTAAGGCATTTTGGCATTTCCTTCTCCCCAGTCTTCCTCCAGACTCTGGCACCTTAATTTCCGAATGACATGCAAAATTTGAGCGACAGTCCAGTGCTGCTTCTCTGTAGCCCAGGTCAGGCGCTTCTGCCGCTGTTTCTGGTTCAAAAGTGGCTTGACCTGGGGAATGCGGCACCTATTGCCCATTTCCTGCACACGCCTGTGCACGGTGGCTCTGGATGTTTCTACTCCAGACTCAGTCCACTGCTTCCGCAGGTCCCCCAAGGTCTGGAATCGGTCCTTTTCCACAATCTTCCTCAGGGTCCTTCCTCTTTTCGTTGTGCAGCATTTTTTGCCACACTTTTTCCTTCCCACAGACTTCCCACTGAGGTGCCTTGATACAGCACTCTGGGAACAGCCTATTCGTTCAGAAATGTCTTTCTGTGTCTTACCCGCTCGTTTTGAGTAATGAACCAGGCTGGGAGTTTTTAAAAGCCTCAGGAATCTTTTGCAGGTGTTTAAAGTTAATTAGTTGATTCAGAAGATTAGGTTAATAGCTCGTTTAGAGAACCTTTTCATGATAGGCTAATTTTTTTAGATATGAATTTTGGGTTTTCATGAGCTGTATGCCAAAATCATCAGTATTAAAACAATAAAAGACCTGAAATATTTCAGTTGGTGTGCAATGAATCAAAAATATATGAAAGTTTAATTTGTATCATTACATTATGGAAAATAATGAACTTTTATCACAATATGCTAATTTTTTGAGAAGGACCTGTATATGATCCAGAATCTGATCCGGAGGCTAAACTTGAACAGGAGCAGCAGCAACAACAACTACAGCAGGACATCGCTATATGGTATGTACTCTAACTGTATTTGCTTAGCAGCTTGTAATGCACAAGTTTTAAAACATTTGTGTGCATTTACATATGGTTTATAAGGACATTATATGGTTTATGGACTATTGTGTGTGATTTAACGTTATAAGTTGCAAGCAGAACAGTTTTGCATGTCAGACCCTTTACATAGAAAAACAATGGAATAGTTGCTCATTTAAATTAATCAAATCTCGGATAGCCTGAGGGTGTAAACAGCAAATTTTCATTATTGCGTGAACTATCCCTTTTATTTGTAGTTCAAGAGCCCAAAGATTCGCGATTCCACGGGACACAGTGAGAGCATGCACACAATATCTGAGTGAGAGGAGTGGCAGTTCATGTGTAGTGTATATGTGAGAATCATCAACCACACGCTCTCGACATCTCTCATTAAAACACGCCATAGAAACCTGCGGGTATGATTAAAATGATGCGCAATACATTCAGACTCTGAACTGAGGCGCGTGTCAAACTCGCTGTCAGAGGGGAGAGAGAGAGCGAGAATGCGCATCTGGAATCGGTGTGTTTATACCGGAAACAACGAGTATTTGAACAGAGTCAGATATTTCAGTATCGATATGTATCAAAATATAGATATTATTTTTGACAACACTACCTTGCAGTTTGTTTCTCCAAACTTTCAGTCTATAAATCACTGTACGGTTATGATCAGCGCCCCCGGCCAGAAGCTGCTGCGCTGCAGGCTTTTTCAAATATCAGTCCTTTTATTGGTCCGTTTACGATCGGATGTCTTATTGGCTACCAAAATGCCGGTGGTCAAAGGTTTGAATATTGATTCAAATTGTAAGCGTACTCAGTAACGAATTGTGATTTTAAAAGTAACGAAGTAGATTATTTAGCTTAATTTGTACTTGAGTACAAGTAAAATTACATATTTAAAATTGTACTCAAGAAAGTGCAAATTCCAGAAAATTACAGTAACGTGAGTAGTTGTAATTCTATACTTCCACCTCTGGAAGCAGTGTTACTCACCACCTGCTTCCAATGCACGACCGTGAACCTTTATCGCTGGGGCCGCTCCATCTTTCAGCATTAGATGAGATACAAATCCACCGTCGAACTGGGCCTTGTTTATAAAAACAATTGTCCCCGAAATGCAGGGAATAAATAAAAACACTTGCACAACTCTGTTGCTGCTCCGGAAAAAGGTGGCCTTTCTCCTTGCCATCACTTCTCTGAGGAGAGTGGGGGACCTTCAGGCCTTGCTTGGAGTTTGCCCGGGCGGAGTTAGGGCCATCTTGCATCCAAGCCCGGGCTGTGTGCCCACGGTGCCCTCTAATGTGGCACGTCAGTGGTTCTTCAGAACTTCCATCCTCCACCTCAAGCGACAGCGGAAGAGGGCAGACTTCACCTCCTCTGCCCGGTTCGGGTATTGAGGATCTATGTGGAGAAGTCTGCGCGGTGGAGGAAGTCAGACCAATTATTGGTGGGTTTTGGCTCGCCAAGGAGGGGGCTGCCTGCTTCAAAACAGGCAATCAGTAACCGGTTGGTCCAGGCTAAAGCCACGGCTTATCAGGTGCGCAATTTACCTTCACCGATAGCTGTGAGGGCACATTCCTCCAGGGTCACGGCCTCCTCGGTGGCCCTCCTTTCTCAGAGCCTCATTGCAGGAGATCTGCAAAGCGGCTGGTTGGGACACTCCTCACACCTTCATAAGGTACTACAGTCTGCACCTCCCCGCGACGCCTGGAGCCAGTGCTCGCCTCTGGCGTGCCTGGGTTCCAGCTTCACACAGGTGGGAAGTGATTAGTGTGGCATAGTGGGTATTCGTTCCCCAAAGTGTCGTCACGACGACGCAGTGCGAGTTCCCTCGAAGGGGAACGTCTCGGGTTATGACTATAACCCATGTTCCCCGAGAAGGGAACGAGACACTGCGTCTTGTGGCCACACCAATCAGTCAGAGTGCAAGCTTCATCGCTGAAAGCTATCTGAGTTATGTGCCAGCGTCCCTTTGTATCTTCCGGGTATGCCGTCACATACTATGTCATGACGCAACATCAATCAGGATTGGACTTATTTCCTTCATGCTTCAGACGCGTTACGCTAAGGGCGTTCCCCAAAGTGTCGTCACAACGATGCAGTGTCTCGGTCCCTTCTCGGGGAACATGGGTTATAGTCATAACCCGAGACGTTTTTTCATGCACTTTTGAAGTTGGTTAGATAAAGGAAATATTAAAAAAAATAATGATTTGATCATTGCAAATGAGTCTTTGTGTTTTGAGTGCAATGATTGGATATCATTATACTGTAGACAATAATGGGTGGTGCAAAAATAACCAAAATAACATTAAAAATAAAAATGTTATCAGTTCGGTGCCACCATCTGGCAGTAACTTGAGCTGCATGTTTCTTATTAAAGGAGTAGTTCATTTCAGAATTTAAATTTCCTAATAATTTACTCACCTCCACGTCATGTTCATGTCTTTCTTTCTTCAGTCGAACATTTTTATTTTTGAGGAAAACATTCCAGAACATTTCTCCATATAGTCTAATGGACTTTAATTGGGTTACATTGGTTTGAAGGTCCAAATTGCAGTTTCAATGCAGCTTCAAAGGGCTATACACGATCCAAGATGAGGAATAAGGGTCTTATCTAGTGAAACAATCTGTAATTTCAAAAAATATAAACATTTATATACTCTTCTTGCTCTGATCTGCGATGCGCCACTCATTTTAAAATACCACCGCACATCACTATACTGTACATGCACACACATGGAGGTCAAACTGGAGCTCTTCATCACTTATTCAACTTTGACTTCCTTGATGCGCAAACATGGTACATAAGCCAGACACAATGGCACACAGACCTATTGGGAATACAATCCAGTCTGGCTCTACAGTAACATAATACACTACAATCTTCAAAATACACAGGTCATGATTTAGGTTCCTTTCTTCAATGCTAAAGTGAAACCGCCACCAGAACAATTAATTGTTGATGGTGGGCGTGGACGACTACTTCAGTAATGTACCAAACACATATCAATCATTTCCACAGACCACTCAACTTCAGCATTTATTTTCAGTCCCTTTAAGAGACTATTTGTCAGAGTGAGTGGATAAAACTGAGAACTTTTACATTTGAAACTTTTCTTAAAATGATTTAATGTGGCCCACTTGTCAAGTGTAAATGGAGGCTATATTTAAAAAGCATTAATGGAAGAGAAACTGTCACTTTACAAGACATCCATAAATCATTCATTCAAATTTAAAATTACCATTCATATGCAAAGGACTGTGCTTGTATACATCTGAACACATTTTATTGATTTGTTTGATTGACTAATTAATTGTGTGTGACTTGTCCTTTGAGAAAACTGATGTAAGAAAGACACTTTCCACACAAAAATATTTTGTTCTGCCTTTTGCTTTCTTTAAAAAATGTTCAGCAATACTTAACATTCAAAAATGCTGATCATAAACCATAGGTGGTCAAATGTAAAAACACAGTATAACTTTTTAAATTTCTGGAAAACTGTTAGCAAAATTTTGGACATGTTTAATATCCTGAATTGTGTGATTTTGCTATTTTCTAGAAATAAATAGATATTAAATGTTAAACAATATAAATAAGTGAAAAACGTTATATCATTTTAATGTAAAAGGTCAAAATTACCATTTTAAAGGGGAGATTATGTAGATATGTTTAATAAACCTTGAATTTAAGCTAGTTTAAAACAAATAAAACATCTAAAATAAATAATAATACAAAATAACAACAGTAATATTACAGAATACAGCAGTTTGTAATGATATTTCGTAATGAGCTGCTTGTTTTCAAGAGACTTCGGTAAATGCTTAATCTTAATCTTAAATGTATTGATGGAGAATATGGAACAAAAGGAGTTAAAAGCATTTCTTAGTTTGAGAAAACATGTATGTTTGTCCTGTTGTGTGTGTGTGGCTCATGTTTGTGAGTGTGAACAGGACAGTGAATAATTCCTCACAATGGTGCACATCTATTTGGCAGAATAGTACAAAAGACAAAAGAGAAAGGAAAGAGCAGCCGAGTCTACCACTGCCAAAAAGGTTCACAGGAGCGCCAGTTACCATCACTCACTGACTCAACAATACTACATCAAGCTTGTTCTCTAACTCACAAAACAAGACTTACAACTCGGTGAAACTTTCAGTAGTGCAAATGGAACTAAAGCTCTCAGTCTGAGAGCAACCACTCAGGTTCATTAATGGATGTGTAATCCACCCTCTTAAAAGCAGACATACAGATGCCATGAGCTATGATTGAGTTTTATAGATCATGACACTGAATGACTCTTTGTAATCAGAAAATCAATGTTAATGTACTTCGGAGCATTGCTCTGTATTTATGGTAACCTCTTTTTGCTTTTCATTTATAGAACTTTAAAACATTTTTTTGCTTATATTGCTGAGCAGGGCTGTCAGAGGAGACATTATTATTTGACAGTGTTCAAGCAGTTCAAGTCACTTATGCATCCATTAATAAGAAAAGAAAGGACTGAAGAGTTGGTGAAAAGTAAAACTCAGAGAATAAGAAAAAGAGTGAAGCAATTTAAAAACCAGTTTGGAGTGGACTTTTTTTCTCTCTCTGCATGCATGTCAAGAACCTTTTTTCCCCTTCTGTTCCAATTGTGTGCCATCTAATATTAGTATTTTTATTAATTATCTTAAATTAACTGTCAAAATGGTTAATTAGCATAATTAATGTGGTGTGGCCAAGTAGCTGAGTGGTATTTGAAAAATGTAAAAGCAGCTGAGAGTAACTCAATAGTAAGTTGTCCAAAATACATAATTACAGCAATTAATTAAATTCCGGCCCTGGCACTTTTTTTTTTTTTTTTTTTTTTTTATGAAGTGATTGAGAAAGTTAGGAGTGACAAGGCTTTTTCTTCTCTATTTGAAGATCTTGGATTCACAGTTACAGGCCTTAGAGTGTTTTTAGTCGTTTTACAATTATCTTCTTTGCAACACTGAGCTCTTGTTTTATGATTTCAGCAACCTGTAAATGGTCTTGATCATGTATGTGTATGTGGTGGAGTTTCACTAATAAGAGTTTACTCCTCAACCTGAGTATTATATGACCCATGGGATCAAACGGGCAGTAAAAGCTTTAAGCTTCGGTTATAAGCTCTTTCACATTGGAATGGAATGGAGAAACACTTGGAAGTGAGCTGCACGTATGAGAAAGGCAGAGCAATGGAATAACAACCAATGAAAAACAAATCAATCTAGCCTATCCCTTAGAGACTAAAAAGGGAATTCTAAAATTCTTCAATCACAGCTCAGACAGAGTTAAGGCATTTAAAAGAGAGTGATTCAAACATCATTATTTCATCTGAGAAGGCCAGAGATGGTGGTTCAGGAGGTCTGAACTGCTTAAACCATAAAATCAAGAGTTTAATTTCCACAGTATTGATTTTAAACCTCTAGGAAGGAATGAGTTCACATGGTCTGATTCTGATAAGGCAGGGAGTGATGATTTTGAAGATGACGATGATGACATCATCGATGATGGTGATGGTATTGTTATACTATAAAACTGCATTGCATGTTCATGTTTTGAGTCTAAATCTCATCTTATTAACATCCGCTTCGGTTGATCCAATACGATGTGGACAGCGCTAAGTACAGGTCTGGACGGGTAATGAAACATCTTATGACCAGGGGTGCGTTCGCGAACAACCACGCTTTCTCACTGCTGAAATACCATAGTACATTGCATCGTTAAAGAAATTAACTAGCTAGTCACGACTGTTTCCCGAAACCATTCTGTCGCAAATCTGTCATTCAACCACGTTGGTTAGTGATGTCACACAGGTGGTGGAGTAACAACTGCTTTTAATGAATAATTTTGAGATCGAATTCATGCTAGATTTTTTGCTATAAATGATGGACATGGCACTTGAGGCTCATTCTTACGCAATAGAGCACATTCGCACATGCGCACTCTTCAAAAAAGGTGCTTTAAATCTCTTGACAAACTTAAAAGACATAAATTACATTTTTATGTATTCAAAATAAAATATATAGTCTGTACTAAATGTCAGCTTGCTTATTTTGCTCAGGATAAGGACTTATTAAGTCCACATATCATGCAAACAAAAAACTATGCTTCTAACCACAGGTCAAGAGCTGTCTTTGCAACCAGACAAGTTTGCGATGCTGTTTGCGAATGTTCGTTGGGACGATGGTTTCGGGAAACACAGACTGGTTGAACTATGTTGATAACGACGGTTGGCTAACGATGCTTTTGGGAAACGCGTCCCAGATTAGTAAAACCATTCAGAGGTAGTCAGAAATTCATGTGACTAGATTGCATTTCAAGTGCACATCGCGGAGTTGGTCTGTTTTCATATTCACTTGATTCTATGGAAACCCAGTGCATTTACGTTCGTCTT
The DNA here is from genome assembly GCA_023029165.1 of Gobiocypris rarus. Taxonomy (NCBI): domain Eukaryota; kingdom Metazoa; phylum Chordata; class Actinopteri; order Cypriniformes; family Gobionidae; genus Gobiocypris; species Gobiocypris rarus. The sequence goes on from CM040932.1 coordinate 23,484,492, forward strand.
GCATCGTCACAAACGAGCATGGCACATGATAGACAACAGAACACTGGTCAATATATAGTTTCCCCCCCATTGAACTAAATATGTCATCATTGGATAAACATCTGCACATGTTACTTTACATCACTCTCAGATTGATTTTTTTGTTTTGTTTTGTTGTGTTTTTTACCTTTAGGGATACAACAGCTTGTCATTGGGGCAGCCGATCTGCTGGCAATTTGCCCTGCAGATCAGGCTGGAAACATGTACATGTTTCTATCCTGCTTACGTTCCAAATTTGGCTTTGGCGGGTTTGGAACGGTGGATAGAAAAGCGATGGATTGTTGGCCTGATTGATTGAATGACTATCCAATTGCGTACAGAATCATTTGAACTATGCCCGTTTATCACCACTCTTGTGCAGTAGAAAATACAGAGCAGACTCCCCAGACTAATGTTTAGCCTTAAAAGATTGAGCTTGGTCTGGTCATAGCCAGACAAGCCAGGGAACCCCAACTATGATGAACCTTTTTTGAGGGACCCCCTTCCTAAAATAAGTCTTTATATTTTTATGTATGAAAAAAAGTGTGACATTATAAATACAACATATTGTTTCCAAACTTAAATTGGCTATAATATTGGATGTATAAACCTGAAGAAGAACATTTTCAATTAAAACAATATTTGTATAAGCAACTTTCACAATAAATGTATGTAAGCATGCAGCTTACGTACTCATGCTAACAATACCACCTTTCAACCCCAGTGAGCAAGATAAAGGGAACTATATTGAGAAAAACTCACTACAAAGATACAAAGCAAACATTTACAATACTGGAAAGTATAAAGCTAGAAAGTAGAGAAACATTCTCTGAAACGGTTAGAATGTTTGGTAGACTTTACCCATTTTTGCTTTGTCTTTTTACTCTCTGAAATTTTCTGGGGACCCCTTAGAACCTTATTGAGGACATCTGGGGATCCTGACCCCAGTTTGAAAACCCCTGCCTTAGAGTAGCAATATGTACCTTAATATACTACAATGAACCTTTTAGGGGTAAAACGTTACAGATATGTCATTTTAAGGGTACTGCCACAGTGATAAGATGTTGTACCCCTAACGGTAACATTTTTGCATATTTTCTTGAACAAATGCACACCCGAGTCCCAGTAGCTTTCACATTCACGCTAATCACGCCACATTTCCACTGAACTCAGACGACATCATACAGGTAGTCATGGGTTCGGTACCCCAGGTCCACATGATAGCTTTTACATCACCAATTTTTCATGCAAAACTATGGTCTTTTTCAAACTTAACTGCTAGTGTGCAACAGCGTGTTACTGGGACAGTTCCCTCCAAAGATTCTAATATACAGGTTCTTCTCAAAAAATGTGCATATTGTGATAAAAGTGAATTATTTTCCATAATGTAATGATAAAAATTAAAATTTCATATATTTTAGATTAATTGCACACCAACTGAAATATTTCAGGTCTTTTATTGTTTTAATACTGATGATTTTGGCATACATCTAAAAAAAAAGCATATTTCATCCGACCAATAAAAGAAAAGTGTTTTTAATACAAAAAAAAAGTCAACCTTCAAATAATTATGTTCAGTTATGCACTCAATGGTTGGGAATACTTTTGCAGAAATGACTGCTTCAATGTGGCGTGGCATGGAGGCAATCAGCCTGTGGCACTGCTGAGGTGTTATGGAGGCCCAGGATGCTTCGATAGTGGCCTTAAGCTCATCCAGAGTTTTGCGTCTTGCGTCTCTCAACTTTCTCTTCACAATATCCCACAGATTCTCTATGGGGTTCGGGTCAGGAGAGTTGGCAGGCCAATTGAGCACAGTAATACCATGGTTGGTAAACCATTTACCAGTGGTGTTGGCACTGTGAGCAGGTGCCAGGTCGTGGTGAAAAACAAAATCTTCATCTCCATTAAGCTTTTCAGCAGATGGAAGCATGAAGTGCTCCAAAATCTCCTGATAGCTAGCTGCATTGACCCTGCCCTTGATAAAACACAGTAGACCAACACCAGCAGCTGACATGGCACCCCAGACCATCACTGACTGTGGGTACTTGACACTGGACTTCAGGCATTTTGGCATTTCCTTCTCCCCAGTCTTCCTCCAGACTCTAGCACCTTGATTTCCGAATGACATGTAAAATTTGAGTGACAGTCCAGTGATGCTTCTTTGTAGCCCAGGTCAGGCGCTTCTGTCGCTGTTTCTGGTTCAAAAGTGGCTTGACCTGGGGAATGCGGCACCTGTGGCCCATTTCCTGCACACGCCTGTGCACGGTGGCTCTGGATGTTTCTACTCCAGACTCAGTCCACTGCTTCCGCAGGTCCCTGGAATCGATCCTTCTCCACAATCTTCCTCAGGGTCCGGTCACCTCTTCTCGTTGTGCAGCGTTTTTTGCCACACTTTTTCCTTCCCACAGACTTCCCACTGAGGTGCCTTGATACAGCACTCTGGGAACAGCCTATTCGTTGAGAAATTTCTTTCTGTGTCTTACCCTCCCGCTTGTGGGTGTCAATGATGGCCTTCTAGATAGCAGTCAGGTCGGCAGTCTTACCCATGATTGCGGTTTTGAGTAATGAACCAGGCTGGGAGTTTTTAAAAGCCTCAGGAATCTTTTGCAGGTGTTTAGAGTTAATTAGTTGATTCAGATGATTAGGTTAATAGCTCGTTTTAGAGAACCTTTTCATGATATGCTCATTTTTTTAGATATGAATTTTGGGTTTTCATGAGCTGTATGCCAAAATCATCAGTATTAAAACAATAAAAGACCTGAAATATTTCAGTTGGTGTGCAATGAATCTAAAATATATGAAAGTTTATTTTATCATTACATTATGGAAAATAATGAACTTTTATCACAATATTTTTTAGAAGGACCTGTATACCCTTAACATGCATGTATGCACCCTTAAAATAATAAATTGCTCACTCAATATACTTGAGTGAGTATCTTCAGGGGTATATATGTAACCTTTGTGTGAGTTTACTGACCCTTATGTAATCACTGCGCCACAATAAAAAATAAATAAACACCTACAAAAGACTTAGTTTACAGGTTTAGTAATTTCAGTGATCCCACTAATGTAGCCACAAAAATCAATTACAGTACCATCCCTTCAATCCACCCCCACCCCCACAAGTGTTAAGTAGAAACAAGAGAGAAATGCTAGTAGCAGATTTAATGGGTAATTCCAGGTGTGAATCTGTCTGGTCTGTCCACTTGTTGATATGAATGTTATTTCCTGGCCTAAACAGGCCCTCACTAAGCTGTTGCTGGTTTGTGTGCGTTTCAGATCCTCATTTGTTCTTTAATAAAATACTGAATTTCAGCAATTCAAGTGTGTCAATGAGTCTGAAAAGGCACATACACACATTTGTGTCAAAACACATGTAGGCAAAATGTCCTTCATGGACATCTCCCTCCTGTCTCTTTCATTTCCATACTGGTCCCATATGAGGATTCATCTAATCATTCGCAGCAGAAGGTGTTGTTCACAGTGAAATGATGGCAAACAAACCATCCCTTGATGCTCTATATATTTCTTCTCTCTCACTACCAATGATATTCTTGTATACACATCCATAATATCAAATGAAAATCAATGGGGTCCTATAATAAAAACATTTCAATTCAATTCAAACCTCAAACTTCAATTAAATTTGAATTTCACTTTATTTATATAGCACAATTAAAAACAACTGCCGTTGACCAATGTACTGTACAAAAATAAATAACCGTAGAATTCAATTCAAACATGGACAAAGACAAGCTCATAATAATAACCAATGAATTATAAGCATGAGCAAAATCAAATAAAAATCATTTTAACTTTTATTTAAAATTGGATATAGGGGGCTTTTTTTGTGATTTGGATAGGTAAGCTATTTGTTAAGTCTCTGAGCAGTTACAGAAAATTCCCGGTCACCCCTAGACTTTAGTCTTGTTTTAGGGACCAGTAAGAGCCTCTGATTGGCAGACCTAAGGGATTTCCCTGGATGATATTCAATCGCCAGGTCAGAGAGGTATTGAGGTGCTAGCCCATTTAAAAACCAGTAACAGCACTGTGGCATACAGGCAACCAGTGTAGGGAACGAGAACAGGGGTGATGTGTTCACATTTGCAAGCTCCCATTAGAGCTCTGACAGCCGGATTTTGAACTTTTTGAAGGCCCAAATAGAGAGAGTTGCAGTAGTCAAGCCTAGTGGTGATAAAAGCATGGATAACTCTTTCAAAATTATTAAAAGAGAGAAAGGACTTGTTTTTACCAGGACTCACAATTGATAAACAATTGACTTTAAAACATAAAAATTGACCTATCAGTTAATTAATTTGCCTATCAAGCTTTAAAGTGCTAGTAAAACACCCAGATTTTTCATGTATGGCTTAACATGGGGTGCTAAAACTGATTTAAATCTTAGTGTTTTAAGATTTTACTCCCAAAAATTCCCCAGCAGTTCAAAAAGATCACTAATTAAAACTAAATAGCAAAAAAAAAAAAAATATATATATATATATATATATATATATATATATATATACATACATACAGGTAATGGAAAATATATAGACCTCTCTTACATTTTTCACTCTTTGTTATAATGCAGCCCTTTGCTAAAATCATTTAAGATTTGTTTTTGTTTGTTTCTCATTAATGTAGCACCCCATTTTGACAGAAAAACACAGAATTGTTGACATTTCTGCAGATAAAAAAAGGAAAAGAAAACTGAAATATCACATGGTCCTAAGTATTCAGACCCATTGCTCAGTATTTAGTAGAAGCACCCTTTTGATCTAATAAAGCCATGAGTCTTTTTGGGAAAGATGCAACAAGTTTTCCACACCTGGATTTTGGGATCCTCTGCCAATCCTCCTTGCAGATCCTCTCCAGGTCTGTCAGGTTGGATGGTAAACGTTGGTGGACAGCCATTTTCAGGTCTCTCCAGAGAAGCTCTACTGGGTTTAAGTCAGGGCTCTGGCTGGGCCATTCAAGAACAGTCACAGAGTTGTTGTGAAGCCACTCCTTCGTTATTTTAGCTGTGTGCTTAGGGTCATTGTCTTGTTGGAAGGTGAACCTTCGGTCCAGTCTGAGGTCTTGAGCACTCTGGAGAAGGTTTTCGTCCAGGATATCCCTGTACTTGGCCACATTCATCTTTCCCTCGATTGTGTTTTTCAGTCCCTGCAGCTGAAAAACACCCCCACAGCATGATGCTGCCACCGCCATGCTTCACTGTTGCGACTGTATTGGACAGGTGATGAGAAGTGCCTGGTTTTCTCCACACATACCACTTAGAATTGAGGCCAAAAAGTTATATCTTGGTCTCATCAGACCAGAGAATTGTATTTCTAAAGATGAATGTGGCCAGGAGTTTATTAAAACTGAGCTAAAATTGTTCAAAAGTTTATGACCCATTACTGGGGCCATTTTTGGGAATTAAATTTGGCCTACCCAAATTGAAAAGCTTCCCATACCCACATAAAGTGGTCTACACAATGTTGGTGTCATTTTAAATGAAACCCTTTGAAGTTACATAAAACACTGCAACTAAACACTAAAAGTGATAAACAAAATTAAGTATATGTTGTCTGACCTGAGGTGTCTGAACCTCAGCATGCTGTTGCTGGTCCACGCCATAATTCTCTCTACATGTTTTCTACATTACCTTGATTTGCTGAGGTTGAGAGCGGAGTCCAGATGTAGCGCAACACAATAGGACAACGTTTCGACTCAGTGCAGAAATGTGACTTGTTTTTGTGTTTGAGCCCAGGATCAGATGGGAATAATAGGATTACAGACGCTAAGCTCGTGTCAGAATAGATTTAGGTCTTTGCCCACGGCCATGGGGATCACTTAACAAATACTCTTCCCCCATACAGAAGACTTAAGCTCTTTACCAAGAAAAAAAAAAAAAACGCACATGCAAATCACAGACATATATTGAAGAGAAGGATGGATAACACACAAGACAAAGGAAAAGTGTGAGGTGTGATTGAGTCGCTCCACAAGCTGTCTCTGTTTCTGTGTTTCTTGAATCTAATTAGCAAAAAACATTTGTCACTATTGTCTTTAGTTTTTTTTTTTTTTGTCATACATTTTTGCAAATTATGAATCCTCACTATGGTAAAGGTTTCATTTGATTACTGAGGGTACACACCCTAGTCCAAGAGAAAAATCTGTGCCTCACAGACACATTTTTTGTTACTAATATCATGGTTTGAGTCCTAGGGAATATTTTCATTTTATTTCATCTTTTCTCCACATACTTGTGGAAAGAAGTATCTTATTCTCACAAATGATGCAACATTTATTTGATTAAAATAAAACAAAACAAAAATTGTAATATTGTTTTTTTTTTTTTTAATTCTTTGATTAATAGAAAAAAAATATTTGTATTTGTAACAATGTAAATGTAAAATATGTACTGTTGTTCTTGATTAATGTAATGTATCATTGCTGAATACAATTATATATATATATATATATATATATATATATATATATATATATATATATATATATATATATATATATATATATATATATATATATATATATATATATATATATATATATATATATATATATATATATGATGTTGTGAAAAGGACTATGGCTATCTTGCTGCAGAAGGTAACTGTACACAGAAATCAAATACAAAAGGATTCAAGAGTTTAATCTACCTTCTGAATAACCCAAGAGTTCTGCATAAAGTAATGGTATTGTCAGAAGTTCCTGACTAAGAGATCATGAGCCAAACAATTGGAGGTGAGCTCAATTGCCTTGATTACTTCTCCTACTGAGGCTGGCAGATCTAACAGTATTGACCCAGGCTATTACCAACAGCACTTAAACTAAGCCTCTGCTAAAGCAAAGAAAAAGAATAGGCTGCTCTTTGCTTTCTCTCTTTCTTCCACCCTCTTTTCCTCCTTGCATGCTTTGATAGCAGCTTTCATCTACCACGTGGCTGGAGCTTCATGCAATAACACCATCTACTCCAATTTCAGTCCGACGCCTCGTCCCCACTGTCCTCACCTTCCTCATAAATTCATAAGCGCGTGTCAGAATGATCAATACGGTTCGCCACCAGTTAGTCCGTTGTTTCCACTCTGAGGATTTGCTCTAAGTAACAATTTTAATATGTAAATGTCAGCTTGGATAGCGTTTTAATAAAGAATCATTGGAGCCGCAGCTCATCACCAGCGCCTGGGCATCAATCATGTCTGGGAGCACAGCCATGACAAATAGCTTAAATCTGCACCGCCGCAAACTCTCCCTATTAGCCAATCAAATGGCTGGGGGGAATGAATGGATGACACAGGAGGAAAATCCAAGACTTCTCCCAGAAAAGAAGGTGTTTTCATTAGCAGGAGCACTTGTGTTATCGGTGTGGAGTGAAGTGTAGGTAATGAAGTGCAAGAAACAGAGTGTAGTCATAGCAGAAGGTGTATTTAATAAGAAGTGAATGACAGCAAGACTGATGAACAGATGGAAGTACCATTTATTTAGTATCATCCAGCCAGTGTAACATTAAAAATATGCGGACACAAAGCTGGACATAAAATTCTACAAACTCTACTGTTTTGGAAGTTACACGTGACCTTAAGGATTGTTCACCCAAAAATAATTTCCTTACCTTCATGTCATCTATTCTGTGGGACACAAAAGATGATAATTCGAAGATAATTGGACCCATTTGACTCTCATTATACAGAAACATAAACACAGAGGCATTTTTTTTTCAACATGTATTCTTTTATGTTTCACTGAAGAATGGAATTCATGCAAGTTAGAAACAACATGTGGTTACTTCAGATACGTCCAAAATCACATCCTGTGAGTAGACACAGTACCTACTATTTGATGAGAAACAAACTTTGTGACCATTAAAAAGGTTATATATTATGAATGTGTAGACTGTATGAATTAAAATCTGGATGTACTACATCCATCATGTCATGGTAGTATAACGTGTCCATTGGATGCGCACTTAAGATTCTTGGCGGAAGTAGGAGGATACTAATCTTTTACGTTCTTTCCATACTATATTGTAGGGAATGTTCAGGCAAAGGGATTGAGTGGACTGCAGATATATTCTTTAAAGCAATGTTTTTAGTTCAAATAAAATATAGCCTGTCCATTTTAAATAAAACCACTTTTATAAGGCCACTACTTATATAAGTGTCTCTTCTGAGTATGCATGATGTTCAACAGTTTCAAATATAATGACTGTATAAGACTTTAATAAGAAGGAACACCCAAGCTAGTATGTGTATTGTGTAACACTGGACTGATTTACATTCCAACACATCCTTCTTTGCCCACTGGAGTCTACATATGATGATATGTGTCCATCACATCTGTCATGAGAGTGGAAGCGATGGTTCTGTTAACTTTGATGTTTCTGATATAGAGGGACATGACAAATACCACATTGTTTCCAGGCAATATGTGTGTATTAGCCCTCAAAATCTACTGACAGAATTAGGCCTTTATGAGAAGTCGCAGAATGTACAGTTTGCTATATTGTGATCCCTTGGTCTCTCCCTGTCTCTCTGAAACCGCCTGGCAGTCTCCCACATGCGAGCCACTACAAAAACCGCTTGCCATGCAAGAAAGTTGAAAAGCAAACAATTAACTCCCAGAGCTCTGTTAAACCACTTCAGTAAAAGCTTATCAAAACGTTACGACGGAGCAGCAGGATTTGTCAGACTTTAGAGGCAGCGTTCCCCCTTCCCTTATTCACTCCCTCCCTGTACTGGATGCGTTGAGAACATCCATCTCCTTGACAACAACTTATGCAGAAGATGCTTTATTTCTGCATAACACAAGCAAATGGAGTGCTGTGGGTTTAGGCTAGGTCAGTGTATTGCCATTGTAAAGGGAAATTAATGCATAAACTCAGCAATTTCCCACTTGTTTCCTCTATTCTTCCATTTCATAATAAATCTAAGAAGATGGTTTTTGACATATGGCGCTTTGCTTTGAGAAAGAGGCCGAAATCTGCTCACATGTGAGGAGCTGAGTTATAATACACATACACATGCAATCACACACACTAGTTACCTCAAGCAAGCTGGAAAAAACTCAAATGCAGAAAGAGAGACGGAAGTTTGTAACCAGTTGTGGAGTAAATGTAGTCTATAACAGGTTGGCAGAGAGGGGGTTAAAAAAAATCATACTGACAATAAAGATGAAAGTATTCATTGTTCTCCATCTCCATAAAGAAAAAAAGTAAAAATAAAGTTGTTTTTATTCTGTCACTCGACACAAAACCATTGTGATGTAACAAAAAAGGAGCCATGTTCTATGAACTTTTGTTTAAAACAAAAGGCAAACAGCGCTGATTCACGCCTTTTATCGTGCTCTACCTTTTTCGTTCATCTTTGTGAGAGAGAGGCAGAGTGTCAAAGCGGCGCATGCTTTGAACTAATCAGGTAGCTGCAGTCTTTTAAATTTGACTTTATTTTCTGTCAATGTCATTGTTCTTTAAAGCTAAGATCTGATAGATTAAGTCATGTGCCGGCACAGATCATTAGAGTCCAATAACATTGCTATCTCTATCTGGCACTACATTATGTTTAGGTTGTTAAAATAATTACCCACATTAAAAAAATAATAATAATAAAAAATTCTCCAAGGGCATTGTTAAGACCATTTGAGGAAGTCTCAGGAGGCTAGAACAGCTGAACAATAGACTGATCTAGAATCACAAATGTATAGTTGTGCATTATGTTACATACATTATGGAAATAAATACGTTTAGCAGCAATGTGTGCAGGTGTTTGTTTCTAGAGTATTGCTGATTTAAGGTTGTGCCTGACATTCAAAACAATTCAAATGAATGTTATTTGAACTTTGTTACTCACAAAGTCATCTGCATGGTGTTTGTGAAATGCCTTACCCAAGAAAACAGTCTTCAGCTAAAGTGCAGATTGACTGCAATAATAGAGTGGCAGTGTATGTGTAAACTAGTTGTTGAAATACCACAATACTTTTCCTACCAATCCTCACTCACTTTTTTCTTTATTTCTACTGTGATTGAATTACAATGAAGAAAAGGGTGTGTGTAGAGAGGGAAAACAAAGACAGGTACTGGGGAAAGAGGGCTGGACTGTGAGCATTTAGAAACCGAAACTCTTGGTAAGTGTTCTGTTGGCTACTGACCAAACTCTAGCATTCAGACAAAGCCATTTGCAATTGTGGGTTTGACTGATAATTGACCCACTGACCCACTAGTCACATCCAAAGGATCTATGCAGTCCACATATGCAGCAGAGTTTATATGGGGCGGCAGTGGCTCAGTGGTTCATGTAGATTGTCTACAAACTGGAAGGTTGGTGGTTCGATCCCTGGTTCTGCCTGACCAAGTGTCAAGATGTCCATGAGCAAGACACCTAACCCCAGCTGCTCCTGATGAGCTGGATGGTGCCTTGCATGGCTGACACCGCTGTTGGTGTATGAATGAATGAGTGAGTGAATGGGTGAATGTGAGGCAATATGTAAATTGCTTTGGATGGCCATACATGGGTCTGTTAAAAGTGCTATATAAATGCAGTCCATTTACCATTTATGGGTGGACATCATTCAATGACTCAGACAGAGAAGATTGTCTTTGTGTTTACAGTATCAAAGGTTAAAGGCTGGTCATGAAAGCAGATGGATGTGCTTTGATTAAACCAGATTCTTAGATTCCTCTCCACACATTGTAAGATTGAGACTAAACCCTCAAAACAAGTATTAGGACTTTAAACACACACACACACACACACACACACACACACACACACACACACACACACACACACACACACACACACACACACACACACACACACACACACACACACACACACACACACACACACACAGTTGTGTTTCCATGTTTTATGAGGACATTCCATAGGCGTAATGCATTTTATACTGTACAAACCGTATTTTCTACCCCCTACACTGCCCCTGCCCCTAAACCTACCCATCACAGGAAACATTCTGCATTTTTACATTTTCAAAAAAACATCACTTAGTGTGATTTATGACCTATTTTCCTCATGGGGACCAAAAAATGTCCCCACAAGGACATGGATTTTGGATATTGCCATCTTTGTGGGGACATTTTGTCCCCATACCGTAGGGATTACCAGTCCACACACACACACACACACACACACACACACACACACACACACACACACACACACACACACACACTGTCAAGGGGTCAAGACAAGTATATTTCTTCTTAGACATTATTCAAAAGTAGACAAAATAAAATAAGAAACTAAATAATTTATAATGTCATTAATTTTCTTAATCATCAATATATATATATATATATATATATATATATATATATATATATATATATATATATATATATATATATATATATATATATATATATATAATTTTTTTTTGTTTTTATTCAGCAAGGACACATTTAATTGAAAAGTGACAGTGAAGACTGTCATTTCATTAAGAGAGAAACTGGAAGCCAGGCAACAATCAAGTGACAAATCCTGAGTTGTGACATCACTTACATCCTCGGTTAGCCAACCGTGCCGAGAATGGTTTGTAATCATGCCGTGTCGAACCAGGTTCAAGTAGAAATACAACCGGAACAGTTCCTTACCAGTTCCTTAGAACCAGCAGCTTAAAAGACCATATAAAAGCAACATGACAAAATAAAACTGGGGCCACACAAAATTTTCAAAATGTGAGAGACCACACACATAATGATAAGAAGGGGGACTTTCTCATGTTTAGATGAAGACGTGGAGACGGTGTGAACATGGACTTCACATTACAGCTCGAGCTGGAGGTGAGTCTTCCGTCAGCTTGCTTTCTGATTGAGTATTGTTTTGTTTCATGTGATAATCTCTAGAGTGTGTGCACATCTGTCCTAGGGGTTCCCTTCACACAACATGACTTCTGATTCATGTTGAATATTTGTGTTTTGAGATCGGGGCGACTCCAACGTTCTTCCGAGCAGATTCAGTCAATCTTAACACACCTTACACTACAGGAAAATCTGATAAAATAATCTGTAGAACCATCAAGATAATCAGAAAATAACTTCACCTAGGATTGTCGGAAGTGGAGAAATCGGCCCAAAATTATCTTGTAGTGTGTACCTGAAGGAGGGAACGGAGATGTTACATCAGTGACTGATGGAATAGGGGTTTCGCTTAGAAACCTTTGAGTTCTACAAAACAAGTCAATGGCAAGTCAATACCATGGGTCTGTGGTATATGCATAACAAACTCCGCCCACCTGCATGGGTATATATGGAGCCGCAAATGCAATCTCGCATTATGTTACCTGCTGAGGAGTAGAGACCGAACGTCCGGCTGTTCCAGCGATGCACCAGTTGTGGCAGGGGGATACAACGTCTCCATTCCCTCCTTCAGTGAACAGGGGTTACATACATAACTGAGACCGCCCCTTTCAGTCAGTCACTCTGCGTTACATCAGTGACTGATGGAATTGGGGTCCCTATTTAATCTTGTCACAATGGATGTCTGTCGTGAGACTAGCACGAGTGAAGGGGTAGGCTATATGCTATAATACCAAGGTACATTGTGTAGAATATCCAGGTGGAATATGCAACAAAATGCCTACCCGCAGGGAGGTATTACAGAATACACATATGACCCAAGTACGGGATGCATATGGAAAACTCTGAGGTAACCAGCCTGCAGGGTAGAACGTTTCAACACTAGGGGTGGCTAGATGGTCTTGCCAAGGGAAAGACACATGCTGAAGAGACTTACCGTGGACATACACATATGGGGGTTGTCCAGAGGCGGAACCATGCACATTGGAGGCACTTAGACTAACACAAGTGCGGACCAACCGGGCATACATTTTGGTGTCAACGTCAAGAGTGCAGGAACTCAGGGCTTCACTGAGAAACTCAAACCTGCGCAAAATAGCACACATATCTAGTCCATGGAGTGGAATGGAATGGTGCAACAAGCGATGACATCTAACTAGTCCTACTTACTAGCCACTAAGAGCGAGTACAAGAGAGGACACTGGCTATACACAGAGATTGTAGAATCTCATAAATGTGTTAGGTGTCGCACAGCCTGCAGCCCTGTAGGCGCCATGCGCTAGAGCTCAAGAGGAAGCCACACTCCTGGAGCCCTAGGGGGCATAGCAGGCCTTGAACCTGGTATGCCAGGGCAATGGCGTCCACTATCCAGTGAGACAGCCTCTGCTTGGAGAGAGCCTTTCCCTTCTGCTGCCTTCCATAACAGACAAAGAGCTGATTTGAGGTCCTAAAACACTGCATTCTGTCTACGTAAGTGCAGAGGGCACGTACTGGACAGAGCAATGCCACGGCTGGGTCTGCCTCCTCTGCTTGCAGTGGGAACCTTTTGGGGACATATCCAGGCCAGGGTCTCAGGATCATGTGAGAGTTAGCGGGCCCGAATTCCAGGCACGCTTATTCAACCAAAAATGCCTGCACAACCCTTTTGATAGAGGCCAAAGCAATCAAGAGTGCCACCTTCATAGAGAGGTATTTATGCTCAACTGACTGCAGTGACTTAAAGGGAGCTCTCTGCAGGGCAGATGTCAAAACTTTGTGTATTTACTAGTTGTCATATCAACACTATATAAAGAAAAAAATGCCCCAAAATTTAAAAAAATCTTTGGAAGATATCACTGAACATTTATTTAACCATAGCAAAAGTAAATTTCTTTATTAAGTTTATTTTTCATCTCGGTTTTTTGTGTTTGTTTAAAATAAGACAAACGTGATATTATTTTAATTTAATACAGGTCCTTCTCAAAAAATTAGCATATTGTGATAAAAGTTCATTATTTTCCATAATGTAATGATAAAAATTTAACTTTCACATATTTTAGATTCATTGCACACCAACTGAAATATTTCAGGTCTTTTTTGTTTTATTACTGATGATTTTGGCATACAGCTCATGAAAACCCCAAATTCCTATCTAAAAACATTTGCATATCATGAAAAGGTTCTCTAAAAAATTTGCATATTGCATCCGACCAATAAAAGAAAAGTGTTTTTAATACAAAAAAAGTCAACCTTCAAATAATTATGTTCAGTTATTCACTCAATACTTGGTCGGGAATCCTTTGGCAGAAATGACTGCTTCAATGCGCGTTGAGGCACTGCTGAGGTGTTATGGAGGCCCAGGATGCTTCGATAGCGGCCTTAAGCTCATCCAGAGTGTTGGGTCTTGCGTCTCTCAACTTTCTCTTCACAATATCCCACAGATTCTCTATGGGGTTCAGGTCAGGAGAGTTGGCAGGCCAATTGAGCACAGTAATACCATGGTCAGTAAACCATTTACCAGTGGTTTTGGCACTGTGAGCAGGTGCCAGGTCGTGCTGAAAAACAAAATCTTCATCTCCATAAAGCTTTTCAGCAGATGGAAGCATGAAGCTGCATTGACCCTGCCCTTGATAAAACACAGTGGACCAACACCAGCAGCTGACATGGCACCCCAGACCATCACTGACTGTGGGTACTTGACACTGGACTTTAGGCATTTTGGCATTTCCTTCTCCCCAGTCTTCCTCCAGACTCTGGCACCTTGATTTCCGAATGACATGCAAAATTTGCTTTCATCCGAAAAAAGTAATTTGGACCACTGAGCAACAGTCAAGTGCTGCTTCTCTGTAGCCCAGGTCAGGCGCTTCTGCCGCTGTTTCTGGTTCAAAAGTGGCTTGACCTGGGGAATGCGGCACCTGTAGCCCATTTCCTGCACACGCCTGTGCATGGTGGCTCTGGATGTTTCTACTCCAGACTCAGTCCACTGCTTCCGCAGGTCCCCCAAGGTCTGGAATCGGTCCTTCTCCATAATCTTCCTCAGGGTCCGGTCACCTCTTCTTGTGCAGCGTTTTTGCCACACTTTTCCTTCCCACAGACTTCCCACTGAGGTGCCTTGATACAGCACTCTGGGAACAGCCTATTCGTTCAGAAATTTCTTTCTGTGTCTTACCCTCCCGCTTGTGGGTGTCAATGATGGCCTTCTGGACAGCAGGCAGGTCGGCAGTCTTACCCATGATTGCGGTTTTGAGAAATGAACCAGGCTGGGAGTTTTTAAAAGCCTCAGGAATCTTTTGCAGGTGTTTAGAGTTAATTAGTTGATTCAGATGATTAGGTTAATAGCTCTTTTAGAGAACCTTTTCATATGCAAATGTTTTGAGATATGAATTTTGGGTTTTCATGAGCTGTATGCCAAAATCATCAGTATTAAAACAATAAAAGAGTTTTTTCATTATTATTATGTTTTTAACTATGCTGTATACTATACAATACGTATTTGTTGTCAAAATAAAAAATGTGTGTATTTTTAATTATTAAAAAATGCCATTTTTTATTTCAAAAAGTTAATAATTGTATTTTATTGACAAAATATTTTAGTTTGTTTTGGAAATTTTTTTATTCTTTTTTATTATTATTCAGTTAGTGTAAATCCAAGTGGAAGAAAGTCAAAAAGCATTAGGTTGTGTGAGAGTCCGATAGCTCCAGCCTGGATCCAGCCTCTCATAAAGACTGCAGATTATCAACACCTGTGAAGAGATGACTCCAATCCGATCACTTTAAATTGTAATTTTGACACATGCATTTCCTTTGAACCTGCTTTGAAACAATATGTATTGGGAAAAGCGCTATACAAATAAATGTGAATTGAATTGAATTGAATTGAAATAACTTCAGTGGAACCGCATTCTTGCCCTCGAATTGACTCAAGTCATTAGTGACTGTGCACGCTCATTCGTAAGCTGCATGTAAATGGCAACCAAGTCGATTTCCATTCTGAGAAAAGAGAACCTTTGCACGGGGAAGAGTTTGTGCCTTTCCCATTTGACCCGAAGGCTCAGGTGGGCGAGGTGCTGGAACACCAGATCCATGTGTTCACAAACCTGCTCTCAGGGTCAGCTAGTATCAGCCAGTCGTCGAGATAGTTAAGGATGCAAACCCCATGTTGCCTGAGTGGTACAAGGGCTGCCTCAACGACTTAAGTGAAGACACGAGGAGACTGAGCTAACCCGAATGGGAGTACCGTGTACTGGTATAACAGTCTGTTTCGAGGAAGAATGTAGACACGCATCCTTCAGGGTCAATTGCTGCAAACCAATCTGACGGACGAACGCATTTGAAAATGTGTTTGCTGTCATCATCTAGAATGGAAGCCTGTCAAGGGTTCAGTTCAAGATGCACAGGTCCAGGATTGGTTGTAACCCACCACTCTTCTAGGGTACAATGAAGTAGGGCTGTAGAAGACGGACTTCATCTCGGCTGGCGGGGGGATGAGAGAAGTGAGGTGCAGCATCGCACACTGTCATCCGCGGCCTCTGGGAGCTCAGAGATAGGGGTGTCAGTTCTCTCGTTAACAGTTTTAGGATGCAAAAAGAAACGGAGAACCAATGAACCAGGCTATGGGGCAGACGGGCTGGGGAGCCTTCCTGCGGCCACCTCGATGGAGCGGCCTGGGTGAGGCTGCTGCTGGGGCCGGGCAGGAGGGGCGGGAGCTGCAGGGTGTTGCCCTCAGCTGTGAGCAGGCTGAGGCGTCTGAGCCGGTGGCTGGGTGGAGGCAGCAGCTGGCCGCCATGGGCAGAATATGTTTAACAGCCTCAGTCTGTTTCTGGGCAGCCTAGAACTGTTAGAGCGAAGTCCTTGACCGTGCTGCCGAAGAGCACAGCCTGAGAGATAGGAAAGTTGAGGAAACGTGTTTGCTCACCCTCCCGCATATCTGCCTGGTTGCCAAACATGCTTTTCCTGGACCACATGTGTGGACATCACCTGACCCAAGGAGCGTGACATCACCTTTGTCGCCTGTCGCAGCTCTTGCATGAGCCCCGCATCAGCCCTGCCCTTGTGCATGTCTCTGAGCACCCATGCCCAATGAACTTGCAGGATAGCCATAGCATGCAAGGAGGAGGTGGCCTGCCCCACAGCTCTATAGGTTTTGGTCACAAATTTTTCGAGGGTGGCTGGGAAAGTGAAGATTGAAATGTTATTGTTTAATGTTATTTTTTAGTATTATATTTTAGTTTTATTATTTTTGTAATTATTTGTATAATGTATTTTGTAAAGTCAGGCTGTCTCTGTACATGTGTCCCACGTAGAGACATGGGATAAGCTATATTTGGTACAGGAAAAGTGCATACATGTAACATGTTTCCACTGATGCAAACAGTACTATATAAGTTTTAGCTGATCTATTTGCTCCATGACATGTTATCATCTGATGTAACTGATGTACATTATTAGATTGTGCCATGTGTAAGCATGAAGTATACACTCGATTTTAAACAGAGGACATATGTTTCTCTACCTTCTAAGGAAATCTCTTCCTAGTGAGTTCCTCTATATAACATCCAAATTGAGTGTACTGCCCCAGAAGACGGCAGAGACGAGAAGACGGGATAAGATCAGGAGAAGATGACAAAGATGAGAAGAGAAGAAGACAGCAGATAGAGGGACGGAGGGAGGATGGAGAAGAGAGAGGGTAGAAGAACAGAGGAATGGAGAAACATATATACAGCTGGCATGAAACAATACCTTTTTAATGTCTTTACTATACAATGACGTATAAAAATAATAAATAAGAGATCTCTTTGCAAATGACTGGTTAATTTCAGATCAACAGAAAGGGATAAATAAAAACTGTTGCAGTTAAATCCTGCTCTTTTTCAACTTTGCATCAACCACGCCATCACAGTATAATTGACCTTCTTGACAAACACTGTCTATGTGCATGGATGTTTGTGGATTTTATCCTGTGTTGCAAGACACTGCATCAGTATAAGCAGGTATAGCCTTTAATTGTGATAGCCTGAGTCTTTTAGCTGGCATGATTATTATTCTGTGTCTGGTCCGTCTCAAATGCCGTGCAACTCTTTGGCCCTAGTGTTTATAATGCTTCTGAGTTTCTCTCTAAACCAGCTTAAGCTACACTTTAATACAGAGAGTAAGGTGACCTCTGACCTCTTGTGTTTGGCTCAGGGCTCTATTCACTCCCACTCTTATTCTTTCTGTCCCATATTCTGTCTTGTCCTCTGCCTGTGTGCATGAGAGAAAACGATTATATCCTGTAGGTTTGAGACAAAACAGACCGAGGTCCATGCAGCAGAGGAGAATCTAGGCCCAAATTATGCCTTCTGCATTAAAACATGCATAGGCCATCTCAATCCCTATTGCCAAATAACTTCTCGCTTATCTGTTTTTGTAAGAGGCTTCTTAAAACCCCATCAAAGAGCCAGAGTGCTTTAGTATCTGTATGTAGAAAAGTAACATATCTGTAAGTCTGTGAGAGAATTTATCAGCTAAAGTCTTCTAGCTGCAAGATCCTACTGAGGAGTGTGATGTTTGTATGTATATATATATATATATATATATATATATATATATATATATATATATATATTATATATATAAATTTTATTTTTTTACTTTAGACAAGGCAACTTCATGTTTTTATCACTTATCCAATTCAATTTTATTTGAATAGTGCTTTTCGTAATTTTACCAATATATTAAACCTGCAAAAGCAGTTCACAGTCATACAAGTAAAAATATGTATCTATGGATATTTGCAGATTTCAACTGACATAATTTCTGAACATTCTAAATATTAAATATTCACCTCTAGCATAAGCTTAATGTATTGCATCTAACATTCACCATGTTTCAATTTTGTAGCATTATCCTTTATGCAGTACATTCTTTAGTTCATAATGTCTTCTCATAAGACAAACGACTGCTTAAAAAAGATTTTAAAAAATATTGCAGAAGTTGGATCTTTTAAGAGCATTCGACTCTAGTAGATACTTGTAAAATCATAAAAAATACTACTCTCTTTCTCTCTCTCTCTCTCTCTCTCTCTCTGTGTGTGTGTGTGTGTGTGTGTGTGTGTGTGTTTGTTTCCTTTTTCTTCTCTTTCCTTAGGCATGGCCTCTAGGTATACTGTAATATGTTGTTTGGAAGAGTATTCAAATCTCACATTTCAATGGTTACCACTCAGATAGATATATAGATAGGTATGTAGATATGTAGGTAGGTAGGTAGGTAGGTAGGTAGATAGATAGATAGATAGATAGATAGATAGATAGATAGATAGATAGATAGATAGATAGATAGATAGATAGATAGATAGATAGATAGATAGATAGATAGATAGATAGATAGATAGATAGATACTCTTTGGCATACAGGGAGAGAGACATCACAGACAATTAGCAGTAATGTGTGGAGGCGGAGCAGGGAGGTGCTCAGCGGGGTTCACTGAGTGTGACGACCCGCATCAATTAAACCTGCTCAGGCTGGACTGCCACTGAGACACACACACTCATACACACATCGACAGGCTACTATTAACCAAAACTAAGCAACAGCGCTCTGCTAATTAGTGAGAGTTCCTGGGTGGAACAGATATACAGGGTTAACACAAACATAAAAGTTTTTTACAAAACTAATTTCAAAGACAGCTCATAACCTGCAGTTGTGCAGAGAATGCATGGTCAGCTACAGATGCAAAGGTGCATCTGTTTATGTGTTTGTGTGTGTTTACCAGTGTATCACTTCACAGTGCTTTATAGATACACGGCTGCAATAAGGCTGAGGGTAGTCAATACACTCCAAGTAAGATGTGAGGAGGAATCACTAGATCAGGAATAAGAGGATTTTATAGAGCCCTCTGAATCTGTATTGAGTGCATGAAGACATAAGGATGCTTAAGGACGACATGTCCTCATGGCATGACTAGCATGAAATTTCGGATAAGCAGGAAGAGCTGTTCTGAGCCCCCTGTGTGGGCCATCCAAGACTTTTTAATGATTTTATTTGTCACCCATATGTTTATTCTGCCAGCATGGCCTGAAGGCCTTCACTCTTAAATCGGCCTTATGAAAAGGAACGAATCAGACGGCTGAAAGTCTACGATGCTAATGAGGGATTTCTCCAGAAAATGGCCACGCCATGCGCAGCAAAGCCATCTGTTTATGAGATCACGGCGCCATATCTTTTAGCGAAAAAGACTATCACTCTTGCCTAAAGAGAGAGATTCATTCTGACTAAATACCGCTCCTCTGTGCCATTTACAAATTCAAATTATGTCACCACTTGCAAAGGGAATTACCAGTGTGAGCACATTTAACCCTTATGCCACTAATATGTACCACTCAGAATTGAATGGATAATGCCTTTTGAATTCCAATTTGAATTTCAACTGAGGTAGCAAACAGGATCTGGAATTCAAATTCAAGTACATTTAAAAAAATAACTAAATCCAAAGCAATAACTGGTGAAGGAAATGTTTGTATTAAAACAAAGCGAGAACTAGCCATAAACATGTTGTACAAACAACATATGGGATATTTCCAGATTCATTAGATGATGAAGTCAATGCTTGAAATGCTATTTAATACATTTGCATGTACTGAATTAAATGTAATAACACAGATCCTTCTCAAAAAATTAGCATATTGTGATAAAAGTTCATTATTTTCCATAATGTAATGATAAAAATTAAACTTTCATATATTTTAGATTAATTTCACACCAACTGAAATATTGCAGGTCTTTTATTGTTTTAATACTGATGATTTTGCCATACAGCTCATGAAAACCCCAAAATCCTATCTAAAAAAATTAGCATATTTCATCCGACCAATAAAAGAAAAGTGTTTTTAATACAAAAAAAGTCAACTTTCAAATAATTATGTTCAGTTATTCACTCAATACTTGGTCGGGAATCCTTTTGCAGAAATGACTGCTTCAATGCGGCGTGGCATGGAGGCAATCAGCCTGTGGCACTGCTGGAGGCCCAGGATGCTTTGATAGCGGCCTTAAGCTCATCCAGAGTGTTGGGTCTTGCGTCTCTCAACTTTCTCTTCACAATATCTCACAGATTCTCTATGGGGTTTAGGTCAGGAGAGTTGGCAGGCCAATTGAGCACAGTAATACCATGGTCAGTAAACCATTTACCAGTGGTTTTGGCACTGTGAGCAGGTGCCAGGTCGTGGTGAAAAACGAAATCTTCATCTCCATAAAGCTTTTCAGCAGATGGAAGCATGAAGTGCTCAAAAATCTCCTGATAGCTAGCTGCATTGACCCTACCCTTGATAAAACACAGTGGACCAACACCAGCAGCTGACATGGCACCCCAGACCATCACTGACTGTGGGTAGTTGACACTGGACTTCAGGCATTTTGGCATGTCCTTCTCCCCAGTCTTCCTCCAGACTCTGGCACCTTAATTTCCGAATGACATGCAAAATTTGAGCGACAGTCCAGTGCTGCTTCTCTGTAGCCCAGGTCAGGCGCTTCTGCCGCTGTTTCTGGTTCAAAAGTGGCTTGACCTAGAGAATGCGGCACCTGTAGCCCATTTCCTGCACACGCCTGTGCACGGTGGCTCTGGATGTTTCATTCCACTGCTTCAGCAGGCCCCCCAAGGTCTGGAATCGGTCCATCTCCACAATCTTCCTCAGGGTCCGGTCACCTCTTCTCATTTTGCAGCGTTTTTTGCCACACTTTTTCCTTCCCACAGACTTCCCACTGAGGTGCCTTGATACAGCACTCTAGGAACAGCCTATTCGTTCAGAAATTTGTTTCTGTGTCTTGCCCTCTCGCTTGAGGGTGTCAATGATGGCCTTCTGGACAGCAGTCAGGTCGGCAGTCTTACCCATTATTGCGGTTTTGAAAAATGAACAAGACTGGGAGTTTTTAAAAGCCTCAGGAATCTTTTGCAGGTGTTTAGAGTTAATTTGTTGATTCAGATGATTAGGTTAATAGCTCTTTAGAGAACCTTTTCATGATATGCTAATTTTTTGAGATTTATGCCAAAATCATCAGTATTAAAACAATAAAAGACCTGAAATATTTCAGTTGGTGTGCAATGAATCTAAAATATATGAAAGTTTAATTTTTATCATTACATTATGGAAAATAATGAACTTTTATCACAATATGCTAACCTGCACAATAACCATAAAAATTGCATTTCCCAGGATGTTCTAATTTTACCCAAATGTTATGTAAATATTTTCACATTTTATAAAGCTATCGGAAAACAAAGTTATTGTTGCATGGGAAAATTTATTGAAATGGTTTGATGACTATTAATTTGACAGCAACTTAATTCAGAAAAATGTAATTAATCTGATTTCTAAACTGAAAGGTGCTGCATTGCTGCAAAGTCTTTGCGTAATTCAATAATTCCTTGTCATTCCAATTTATTTTCCTGAAGGTTGTGGCCAATTCAATATAGCTTATGACTTGAAAATCAACACATTCTTAAATCCTGAATTTATCCCAACCCTTCTATAGAGTACATACTGTGGCATTTTGCAATTTCCCAGAAGGAAATATACAAGAAATGGGTATCCAATTCACAGACACTCTAAGGGCCGTAGTTTATTTCTTGAAAGTTTACAACCTAAAATTTGGGTATCAGGAGATGTCCTATAACTTCCCCAAAAACAACAAAAAAACAAATGAGATTTCTTTATCTCTATAAATAACACCAGACAGTGTCAGCGCCACAATACAAACACATTTCACACAAAGGAACAGTTATGGGACTTGGACACACATGGACAATTTAAATTTGACTAAAACCCTTAATTCTAGTGAAGACAAATTTAAGTGCTTAACTTTGCAGTCTCATTCTACAGAATTATGTGCTACCGTTTATATAGCTATATAGGCCTACATCTACTGTAATGTAGGCCTATAGCTCTTAAAGGGTATTGATTTATAAAATAAGACCCAAATTTGTCACAAAGACTTTAGATTTTTATATGTGAAATCAATATTAAAAATATGTAAAAGAGTCTAATCAAAATCATCTTTTAAAAGATTTAATATCAATTTCAATAATGTTTAAAGACTCCCATTGGGTTAGTAGGGTTAATACTATTTGCGCTTGTGGAGCTTAATTTATCTTTTGGCGTATAGATATCATTAATCTGCAGCCAGGCTCAATGTAATATTGATATGGCTGATATTTTGTTTGTGTGTGGTGGTCTTGTTTTGACCTCCTACAGCTTGTCTGGTCATCAGGTTGATCTGCCATGGGTTTGGCTTGGTCCATTAATCATTGATGGCTTGGGTCAGACGGCTTCAGGCCCCTTTCATTGTGTGTGAGTGGGCTTGTCGGTGTGAGGGAGAGAAAAGGAAGGTGTGAGAGACTGACTGACAAACAATGGGAGGTGTGTGTGTGTGTGTGTCTGTGTGTGCGTGAGCATATGTGGCAATCAGTGTCATGTGGAGCAAAAGCTCTGGGGGTTTGAGACCACAGGCCCTCTCAAGGGAAATTTTACCTCACTCTTAGACCCAACAGTGTTTATTACAGAGTGACAGAGAAAAGCAGACAGCGGTATATCACTAAGCGCTGGCTGTGTGTAAACAGTTATTACAGGTCAATAGTATCACTAATGTCAGCCCAGGGGAAATTTGGGTAAATAGATGAAGGATTAAACATTTAGGCCAATTTAATTTCAGCACTACAAATGGCCTTTTCACATACAGAAAACAAACACACACTGATTTACAAAGATACCAAACCAAACACTAATTTGATGTGCAATGTACCACATTTAGAATAATTTCTCAAATTGCATGTGCAAAGGTTAAATAAGGCTTACTGCCAGAAGGTTCAGTTATAATTACTTATGTGAATTATATAGGCCTATGTGGTCTATACATTTAAATATAAATGTAATGTATTGTAAATTTGTAAATACAAATATATGATATCCTCCTGAGACCCTTATGAGAACATATAATTTATATGCATATCAAAATATAGGCATAGACAAAAGTAATTTTTCTGGACCTTTTTACAGAAAGTAAAAGTTGTAATATTTACTGACATTGTCCGTGTTCCATAATGATTACAGACATGGCACATTCGGATGGGACTAAAATCACTGAGAAGCTCTGGTAATAGTTTCTTTACCCCACCTCTTCATGTAAAACTAATCCCGTCAGAAGGGTGCTAATGACAAGTTACAAGCGTAAGCTAGGCAATGCCAAAACCCCCAAAATGTACAAGCATAAGATAGAGTAGAACAGAAATTAAAATGAAGAAAGCATAAAAAAACAGACTAAGAATATATTGATTTAAATAATTATTTTTATTTTGATCATTACAGAAAGACAGGCAGACAGACATATGATTGATTGATTGATTGATTGATTGATTGATTGATTGATTGATTGATTGATTGATTGATTGATTGATTGATTGATTGATTGATCCGTCAATCTCAATCCAGCTCTTTCCTGTAAAGTGAGTTTGGGGCGTGGCCAACTGGCAGAGCCAGTGGGTGTTTTGCCCTGTGGGGCCATAGCAATCTACATACAGCATAGGGTACAGGAATTCAAGCAAAAATTCAAAGATTAAACAGGTCATGAACACATCAAAGCGAATGAGGCATTGCAATGCTATGAGCTACAATCAGCGCTTTAGTACCATACATCATCATCATGCACCTGTTCAGAAAGACAAATGTTCCATTTTCTATTGTTCACTTTGATGTGTCCATATAGACAGCCTCAAATAG
Organism: Gobiocypris rarus; assembly: GCA_023029165.1. Taxonomy (NCBI): domain Eukaryota; kingdom Metazoa; phylum Chordata; class Actinopteri; order Cypriniformes; family Gobionidae; genus Gobiocypris; species Gobiocypris rarus. The sequence continues at coordinate 23,509,053 of CM040932.1, forward strand.
TTCAAAAAGTCATGTCAAAATGTGCCCGGTGCAGATACGTTGAATGGGTTTATAACTTGTAATCACTAGCTCTAGACAGTGTTAATCTACTCAACTGCTAATTTTCAACACAGTTAAAAGTATTCCTGGTATGTTTTATTTATTTTATTTAAAGTAGCCTAATTTTACCAGTAGTTATAGCTGTGTTTGGGATGTTTTTTTTTAGTCGGGGGAGGCACAGCATCTGAAAGAGGGGGTTCGCAAAATATGCTTTATTTTTGTGATGCTACTAGTGTCACATAAACAACATACTTCACCTTTAAATAAATGACTAATAACAAACAACTTTATGTATTTGCCTTGAAAAGGTCTCCATTGTCCTGTCAGGGAGTCATTTCTGGCCATTTAAATGTAATGTTTAAATAACTGTGACATCCACTAGATTATGGACGATTGACAAACAATCAGCAAACACATGATCTGATTTTAAATAAGCCAATCTATGTGTTAGTGTTTGCAAAAGCTACCAGACAGATTAAGACACTCTCTCACACTAGAAAAACAGAGATGGCTGTCTGATAAACTCTTCAGGCCATTATCCTACCACTGACTGAACAAACACAAGCCCCTGAGCGTGATTTCAGTGTGTGTGCGTTGCTTCAATTGCCTGTGCCCAGCTCATATCAGCAAGGCCACCCCGCTGACGCTTTGTCAATAAAACGAGAGAGAAAAGTCACTCTACCCTTTGCCACCAGCACAATCACCACTTGACCTGACGCAGAAGAATTGTCAGCAACAAAAGCACCACATACACACACACTCACAGTTCTTGGACAGGTACTCAAACCTGCACACACATACATGTCCCTGAGGCACGGGAGTATTACCCAACACACACATACAAGCACATATCTGACAAACGCAGACTTATAATCCATGTAGAACAGGAAATAAGGTCTGAAACAGACAACACACATTGTGAGCATCAAAGAGGATCTATAGCTCCAGAGCTAAACAAGTTGAAGGGAAGCAAACACACACCAGAGAGAAAGCGGGTCACTAAACAGGCTAAACTCACTCCAGAAGACAGCAGGAGCAAGCTGTCACCAAACAGTGGTCACCATGGATACACCTGTCCCACCATCTTTAGCCATATGTTGTACATTACCCTTATGTACAAGTAGCATATGCACACATATTGGAGTTTACCAACTAGATGATTAGTTCTGCCACTAGTTTACACATTGGGTCTGTGTTGTAATTTCCACACTAGCCAGGTGACTTCATTTGCTTTGGCAACAGCAGGAGGAAAATTCCTGGGCTCCACAACCTGCATCCCAGTGTCTCTGCATGTCATTATCTTAGACATATTGATTGAGTCCTGTGCCCAGTTGCATAAACTTAGCCACTATGTTAAGACTGTGTGTTAAGAAAAACTAATTTGACCAACTGCAGTTAAACAAATTTTCCAATTCTCTCATTTTATGTTACTGACTTTAAAAAGTTAGGACCAGTCTAAGAAATAAAATAGATGACTCACTTTTTATGCCTTTTGAAACTTTTTATTATTACCGGTCACTGGTTAGGTCTTCACTAATTGTTTGTAATCTGGGAGTACTGTTACATCTAAATTATGTTTTGAACCACATATGAGCCAGCTTGTTAAATCTTTCTCCACCTTTGCAAAATTGTTTGCATATGTCCTTCACTTAACCATAAGGATGTTGCAACTGTTTAGCCATGCTTTCATAACCTCTAGATTGGACTATTGTAACTCCTTCTTTAGTGGCTTACCAGCTAAAGCCCCTAATCGCCTTCAACGGCTACAGTATTATGCTGCCTGTGCCCTTATGTTTAACAAAAAATCAGATACTCCTATCATTCAATTCAAACTTCTTCTCTAAGTTTTTAATGTTTGCATGGTGAATATAGGTTTACGCTTCTGCTCTTACTTTTGGATCTGGTTCAGAAAAAACTGCTGTATTATTTGCATTCTTTGACTATTTTGTAATTGTCCTTGGGTCCTTGAAAAGCACTATTTAAATAAAACATTGCGATGCTTTTTTTTATCATCGGTGTTGGGGTAAGTTACTTTGGCCCCACTTTATATTAGGTGGCCTTAACTACTGTGTACTTACATAAAAAAATAAGTACAATGTACTTACTGTGTTCATATTGTGTTGCAAAACACCTTTGCTTATATTGAGGTGGGATACGGGTAGGGTTAGGGACAGGTTTGGTGGGATGGGTAAGTTTAAGGGTAGGGTTAGGTGTAAGGGAAGTGTCAACTGTGTAATTACAAATGTAACTACAGAAATTAATTACAGATGTAATTACACGCAGGTATTTTTTTTAAATGTAAGTACAATGTAAAAACATGTATGTACACAATAAGTGCAATGTATCAAATTATTAATTAAAATGTTAGTACATAGTAGTTAAGGACACCTAATATAAAGTGGGTCCGTTACTTTTAAAAGTAATCCATTACAATATTGTTATACGCTAAAAACACTAGTTAAAACACACTCTTATCATGCACTGTCATTGTTATCCTTCCGGATCTCCTTCCATGAGACACAGGTGAACCGTGCCACCAACCTCGATCCATTCCCATGGCTCTCGACCCCACCCTGCTTGCCACATACTTACTTACTGACATGTCTAATCTCTTATATAATCGCCTAGTCAGTGTTGAACGACTATTGATGTGTTTATTTGAGCTGATGTGGGCGTTGACTCTGTTCGCATGGATGGCATCAGTATTTGACTTTCAAAAGAACGTGCGCTGGCTCCGTGGGCATGGCCGCATCAACACTAATGAAGAGGCTCGCGAACGACTGACATCTCTTTCTTTTTAAAAAGATTACATAAATACTGAATATTTGTTTTAGATTTGATTTACATTATTTAAAACCTGACATGTCAGTTTCTTTTAGACATATGTTTCATGTTTGTGTAACAAGAATTCACTAAGTTACAGTTTAATTTCTAAAGAGTGTCAGAAAAGACTTCAATGAGAGAGAGGCTGCAGATTGCGCATCATCTTTGTTTTCTTTATTTTGCAAAAAAATTTTTTGTTTTTATTGGGAGTATGCACAAATACAACTAGAAACGTAACAGATTATAATGATGTAAAAGACTTGCCTGTATGACTAAAATCGCAGTATCGAGTATTTTGAGTCTCTTTCGCAATGATAAGGAAAAAAACGAGGTTGCGCCGCTGACGGCTCTGCCAACTTCAGAGAGTTGACTGTGGAAAGATGTCAATAAAACAGCTTGTGAACAAGAAAAGACCTTGAAGCATCCCAATTGTTCTACAAATGTTGTTCTAAAATATGCTCTACAAATGTTTTGCTAATATTCCCATTAAGCTATGAAAATATTATTTCTGAATGTTCTCTGGAAATTTAAAAATGTTTAACTTTTTCTTGGTTATGCAATTGTTAAAAGATATTTATTATTATTATTATTATTATTATTATTATTATTATTATTATTATTATTATTATTATTATTATTATTATTATTATTATTATTATTATTACTATTATTCTGCAAACATTTTGGGATAACTTTTGAATGTTCTCTGTACATTCAGAAGCAATTAGTAACATAAAAATAAATAAATAAATAAATAAATAAATAAATAAATAAATAAATAAATAAATAAATAAATAAATAAATAAATAAATAAATAAATAAATAAAAATAATAGTTGCATGTCTAAACTAAAACATTGCAGATTGTTCATATCTTTGATTTTCCAGAATGTTAGCCAAAGTTCTAAGAATATTCCCTTTATGCTGGGATCAAATTTACCTCAGAAGAGTTATTCAGTGTTGATAGCTTGTTAGTTAGCTATACAAAAAATTAAAAAAAAAATATTTAAAAAAAGCTATGGCCATATCACCTACTCCCATGTCCCTACTCCAAGACCAAAGAAGCTAACAGGTTTGAGCCTTATTAGTACCTGCATGGGAGTCCTCCTGGGAAAACCAGGTTGCTGCTGGAAGAGGTGTTAGTGAGGATAGCAGGGGGTGCTCCTAATGTCCCAGTGTAGTGACGGGGGGCACTATAATGTAACAAGCACCGTCTTTCTAAAGAGTCATTAAACTGAGATCCTGATTCTCAGTGCTCATTAAAAGTCCTGTGACACTCGTCGTAAAAGAGAAGGGTTTAAACCTTGGTGTCCTGGCCAAATTCTCTCCATTGGCCTATATCAATCATGGCCCCCTAATAATCCCCATCCACTGAATTGCCTCTATCACTCTCTCTCTCTCCTATAGCTGGTGTGTGGTGAGCACACTGGCACCATTGTACTGTGGCTGTCGGCGCATCATCCAACTGGATGCTTCACACTGGTGGTGGTTGAAGAGAGACAACTTATGATTGTTTCAAACTCTACTGTATAGGATACTTAACACTCCTCATTAGGCTAGTAAAAAAATAAATAAAAAATAATCCTGTCTCAGACAAATCATGACACTTTTTGTTGTGTCCCAACACCCGACCCAACAATACATGATGCAAACCACTTCTCATTCACAGCAATTGTATTGAGTATTGGCTATTAAAGACGCTAAGGGCTCCTGCCCAAGCAGCAATATTTAACACCTTGGTAGCGAAAATGGGTTGTCTATGCACAAATTTGTACGACACATATTTATTTGACAGTATGCAGCAAGCTAAATGATTAAATCATCTTACACACAGAATTACAATAAGAGGCACACACAATAGTCTAATCCTGGCTGGAGTCAAACCCACACAAAACATAAGCACACAGATAATAATTCACATCACCACTGGTGTGTTGAAAGCATAAGCATAGGTTTTGAAACGAGATGCGCGTAGCCGGGAAATAAATCTTTAACATGGTATCCGCACTCTATGCTGTGGCCAATTCCCACTCAGCTAGCAGCAGTGCAGAACAAAGGCAGAGTCACATTAATGCATTTTTGATGAGCCTATCTGCGCCGCTATCTCCAGCCTGCCTGTGACTTTGTGTTTAGACGCAGGCTGTCCTGCAGATGCACATATCAGAAGAGTACAGCAAACTATTGGATTACTTTGGCCTTGTAATTCCATATGGACAGTGGGAGAGCTGGGATAGGGACACATAATCTGGGACAGAATCTTAATCCTAGTTCTTACATGAACCAGCCTGTTATCCAGGCTTTACAAAATAAGAGTTTACTTTTCAATTTGCAAAAGGACTATGTTTTATTATCTTGTAGAGAAAGGGGAAGTTGGTTCAACAAAACAGCAACAACAAGATCCATGTTCACTTGCTTCGGATTGTGATTTTACTTGTTTTGTTGCAAAAATAATTGAATGTGCTGACTGAATGGCTTTAGGTCTCTAAATAACCATATAACTTTTACGAGACTGACAACCCACAGATCAACCTTGTCATTTCAAATAAAGAATGTCGTTGTTTTTTTAGATGAAATGCTGAAATTGCAGATTTATATTATGAAAACCCATAGTAAACATGTCTAGAAGGGATCAGTCCTGGGTAGTAACTGATTACATGTAATCTGGGTTAGATAATCAGATTCCAAAAATGGATTACTTGTAATTAGATTACATTTAAAATACTCGTAATCAGACTACAGTTACTTTTCTTTTAATTGCATGATTACATGTTATCCTCACAATGGCAGTAATACTATATTCATAATTCATTGATTCTACTTCTTTGTTATATTTTAAAATTTCCTTTCTATAAAAGCCTACTGCTTACATTTAGATGGTCTTCCAGGTTTGTGGAAACTGAGACCCACACAGGATTTGATCACTGGATTTACAGAAATTATTTCACTTTTATAAAGTGTTTTCTCAACATAGCAACATTGCATATCTAATCAACTCCTGACAAACACATTAATTATTATTTGAAAATCATGGATTTGAGAGCCCGATCTCACGAAAATGCGTATCAATAGTACGAGTGTGCAATCTCGTAGAATGTATACGCCAAAACTCATTTTGGCGTGCATATGGTACGCCGTTTTTGGCGTGCATATGATACGCACTTTATATCGTATTATATGTACGAACCCCCCACACCCCCACCCTCACCCTACCCAAAAGCGTGTCATATACACGCCATAAAGTGCCTATCATATGCACGCCAAAAACGGCGTGCCATATGCACGCCAAAACTCATTTTGGCGTATACATTCTACGAGATTGCACACATGTACTATTTATACGCATTGTCATGAGATCGTGTTGGATTTGACCATGTATTACTGTCTCTGCAATGCTTTTGTCTTTCAAACATATTAAAATGTACAAATTAATGTCATTTCAAATTGACATGCAATGCAGGGACCTCTTTGCCCTAATAATGGGCCGCACGAGCAATTCTCCCAGAAGGGCGTGTGCGCACCTGTCGACCAGAGCGAGAGAGCGAAAGCAGTACGGCCATCAAAATGCTTTGCTTGGTTTTAGGGAAATGGTTGCGCTGCACAGGTCACAGGACTTCACAAAATCAACAATGTCACCAAAGAATTGTGTTTTGGTTGCCAGGGCAAGAGAACCCTGTACAGTTTCCCAAATAACCCAGCGTTAAGGGAACAGTGGATGCAGTTTGTTTTTCTGGAGCAGCAACAGAGTTGTGCAAGTGTTTTTGTTCCCTGCATTTTGGCAACGGTTGTTTTATTAACAAGGCCCAGTTTGACGCCGGATTTGCAAGTCGTCGAATGTTGAAAGTCCGAGCTGTCCCAGCGATAAAGGTTCACGGTCATGCGTTGTAACTGCAGGCGTTGGGTAAAACTGCTTCAAATGTCTTTGTGTTGTTAGCGATCGTCGCGTAAGTGCACATCAAGTAAACAACATGATCACATATAGTTAATTTATCAATGGAGCATGCGATGTATGGTGTGTTTTTAAATACATTTGTTTAGCGGACCACTATAGGTGTCTGTTTATTTATTTACACATAGAGATGTCCTGCTGTAGTTGTTGTTGCTGCTGCTCCTATTCAATTTCAGTCTCTGGATCTGATTCTATAAAGACTTTTTGGAGATATGAAGAATGCATTAAAACGTCACTTTACAAATAGTAACAAAGGAACACTGAGTCGCTTCACTGGAGCTTATTATATTATGTAGATTATTACGGTATTATAACTAAACTCATGTAACTGCATCTGATATAGCATTCATTCTTCAAGGATTAGTTCACTTCAAAATGAAAATTTCCTGAAATTGACTCATTCCCATCTTTTCAACTTTTCAAATGGGATGTGAATAGGCAATGTTACACCGATCAGTCTGTGCACCACAATTTAAGTCCACTCACCCTGAGTGACAAAAAGGTTTGACCTCACAGTCCATGAACGCCTATAACAGTGACAGAAGCACTGATACCAGCACTTAATTTTGAACATGGTATTGATGAATGATGAAACCAGTCTGACAGTAATGAAACCAGTCTGGCATTCCAAGCGCTTCTAGACAGAGATGATTTAAAATCGGCTACATTGCCTCAAATGTCAAAATGTATTGTCTTGAATCAGACAGCAAAATATGTAAATTAAGACTTGTTGTTGTAACCTTTTTTTTTAAGTATTAAGTATTTAAGTAATGATGGATTTGTGTGTTTTAGAGGATGTTCTTATGTGGTTTTAAATAGTAATAATAATCAAAATGGCATTATGTGTATGTTATTTACAGTCAGAGATTATGCTCAAAGAGATTTCAATTTGCTTAATGCTGAAAAAAAATGATAGCGAATTGTATTGTATATTTGGATCAAATGTGATACTGCAGCTAAAAGGTTTGAGAAACAATTCCTTTTTACTTAAAAAAAAAATACAAATATGCATACTGAGATATGAATACTGATTGTAGGGGGAGGGTAGGAACTGATCTGTATCTGAAAAGTAGGCTATAAACTGGGTTTATCACAGATTATCTGTCAGCATGATTGTTCATTCATATTAAACAGAACATGACAACATCACCAAATTACCCTGAAAGAAAAACATAATTTACTCTTATGAGGAGTCCCAAAGTGCTTTCTGCCTATTTGTGCACAATAGTTCCAAGCAAGAAAACTAGCAGAGATGTCATAAAACACACACAAATGTTGTAAACAATTAAGAACAATGTTTCATGATGCAATTTGCATATCACGCAACCGAAATTGATGAGGAGCGGCATTTTGGCATGCGGAATGAAGATCACACCCGCGAACGTGCGCGCACGCGCCAGTCACACACTAATTGGCTGGTTTCTAAAGTGTGTATGCTTGTCTGCATCACAGTGGTGCATGTGGGTGTTTGACTGAATGTGTTGTTTGGATTTGTAACCCTTATGTAGAAGTGACTGGTTCGCCAGTTTCAATTTACACCCCCTGTGCTAACGAGGTAAACCCCCAGGGAAACCTCTCCGCCCTCTTCTGCTCCCTCTCTTTCTCCTCAACTCCCTTCTCTCTCATCTTGTTTTTGACAATAATCTCCCAGCGGTGCGTCGGAAGCAGAGAGGAAGAAACATTTTGTCACAAGTGCTTGGCGCGTTGGAGTGGCCATGTTTTATTTACTCCATGGCGAGGGGGAAGCTTTTCATGCCCAATTGGCTTCCAGCCAATGGTGGAACAACCGTAACCACGGTGACACTGACAGATGTAGAAATCACTCTCAAAAATATGTTTGTTTATTGAAGTCTGCGGCTTGCTTCTTGTCATCGCTTCCTGTCAGTTCCCCTGCAAAAGAAATGCTTGGAGGACTATAGCTTGAGTGTGACAGACAAACACAGACAAAGAGGGAATTGTCATTAATGTCAAATATTTGAATTGTAGTTATATTTCTCAGGTGATCTGAGCACCTCTGACTTTACCAACAAAAATCTGAAAATTGCACAAAACTATTTTGTATTTTTAGAGAGCTTTGTAGATCTACTTACTCTTCCCTACTTACTCTTGGCATCATTTTATGGATTTAGTATTAAAGGTGCAGCACACCCCTCCCTTCATTCCTCACACAATGCAAGAGTGTCTCTTTATAATATTAGAAGCAAAGCAAAATAATGCTTCATGAAAAATAAAACCAACATATGACGAACGAATGACAAGGAAGCACACAAAAAAAATACCATAGAGTACACAAGTGTATATACAAGCAAGAGTTTGTTGTTAGTCGCCAGCAACACACACTCAAACCATGCTACTCGCATAAAGAGCAAAAAACAACAAAGCCTCGTCATCCGTTTCCAGGCCTTCCTGCTTGGTTCTCTCCAACGCTGGAAATCTTTTCTAATATTGATGCGGGTTCTAAAGCCCTTGCCTGCTCATAACCCTTCTTTTCCCAGTGTTATTCCTCTGAGATTTCTCTTTTGTAATGTCTCTCTCAGCCATCTCTCTTTCAGTCTGTCTTCAAATCTCACACTTGCTCAGCTCTCCTCTACCGTCATGGGTGGACATGACTTCTACAGCTAATTTGCAACAAGTTTGCTGTGGTTTTCAGCCCGATCCACTTTCAAGAGCATTTTTTTTCTCGAAAATCGCTTACTGCTGGAGAGGGAACAACTTAAGTAGTGAATACAAACAAGGATGAATAAACAGACACAACTGAACTAAATCAACTCATAATAATGGTAACCAGTGAGACAGATTTGCAAATGAAAAGCAAACTGAAGGTCCATGAACAAAACTAAACATAACTGTGACATATAGTAAGTACATGTTGTTTTAATATTAGTTCTTAGTACTTAAAAGTGTAGTTACACTGTAACAAGGACACCTTAAAATAAAAGGTTACACTTTATTTGAAGGTGTCATTGTTACAGAGTAATTACGTACTGAGTAATATTAATTAACAACATGTGTTTGGTTTAGGGTTAGTTTCATGTAATTATGCATAATTTACTGGTATTCTTACATCTTACATATGTATCAAGGACACAGTAAAATGAAGTGTTACCAAATAAAGTGCAACCTGACAATAATGCTTAAATACAAAATAGAAATTAAAATGACAAAAAATCTATTTATCTTCTTTGGAAATCCCCGAGTGAAACCCCTAGTGTTAGATAAAAAATATCCAGAGGAAATGGTAAAAGACAAAGAAGCCACCCAGTACAAGTGACCCCTATGCGACCTAGACTGACCCAGACCTCTTCCGCCTAGAGCGAGGGTCTTGATAACTGCTGACAACAAGCCTCTGTTTAAACACGCTGAAATGCTGTCTGTATGTCCGTATGACTTGCTTATTAGCTTAACTGGGTCCTGTGACCCCTTTCCTTACACAAAGAGACACACCAGAGACGAATCAATCCCATCTGCCTGGCTAACACAGGAAATCTGATAGTCTCCGTTAATATGTCATATCCTTCACATGACTATAATTTCATTTCCTCCGATTAATTTCTGGTCATAAAATTGCCATAAGAGATGAAGTTACAGTAGCTTGTTCTAATGCAGGCTTGCCTGTGGTTCTCTAATTTGGGTGTAAAGACTGTTTGGATGGGTTTTAAAAAAGATTTTCTGCCTTTAAAACATATTTAATAATGGTAAGCCAAGCAGTAATTATTGCCTCTCATTTAGCCTGAGTCATTATTAGTTAAGAAGCAATTAATCTCATTAATTAGAGCGCTGAATGTATGAAGATCGCAACTGACAGCTGCATTTGAAATGGCTTTGCTTACATGTGGTTGTTTGTTTGAGTACACAAAAAAAAAAAAAAAACCTTTCTAAATTGTATTCTGTGCTTGCATATAGCAGCATTACACGAAAACAGGTACGTAATCATTCACGAATGACAGGAATTGAAGCAAAGGAAACTCATCAACTCATAAAAACATATTACCTCCAAAACACTTTACATTTAGGCTTTCTCCAAAAACAGAAATGAAATAGGAGAGATTTTTAGTGTTATTGGAGCTGAATTATTGTGTGTTTGTGTGTGTATGGTGAGACTAGCAATTATTTCTCTGTTAGCTTGGGTTGAGACAGTAAATTATGATTTTCTATGCGGATACAAATTCTTCATTTCTCTCTGTCAACCCACACACCTGAGTCCCAGTGAGAGAGCCCTGTAGGCGCACACATACACGCACACACACAAACACACACAGGAGAAGTATATCCCAGACTAAAAGTGTTTTGCTGGAGGTCATGAAATGCACGGTACAGCAGCTTGCTTTCCCTGAGGTGGCTTCAAAGACGTCAGCGTGGATGTTTTTGTGGATTGGATTTTCACTCCCCAGTTATTAAATAGGTTGACATCAGGGAAGGTTCGTTAATGACTGTGTCTCATTCAAGACAAGGAGACATGGAGTTACATGGAGACAAAACAGAAACATCGCTGTCTCATTTCACAACACACTTTCATGCACTAGGAAGTTCTCTAACAACCTCTGAATCAGATACGCCCCCAAATTCCTCCTCCCTCAACTAATTTACGCTTGAATAAAACAAGCGAATCATCATCCTTGTTATTTAATTCCTCTGTGACCAAGCTGGATGACAGGTTCAAGTACAACAAAGGCTTTGCCACATCTAAAACAAAGGATGAAAAGAGAAAACCATGTTCATAATTCATTAAAGGTTAAAAACAAATCAGAAAAGCCAATGATGTGGTTATGTAATTTGTTGATGCACTTTTTTAAATAGCTAATTACTTAATTGGACTTGTACTGAATTCCAATCTGATTTGAGTCATTGTGTAACGAATAAAGTTTCCAGATGTTCCTCTTCAACTCTTCACCTTTATCGGATGGATGGATGGATGGATATAGGACGTAATTTCTACTGTTGACATAAGGAGGTTAAAGTTCTGTTCAAGTGGTCAGAACGGCGTAATATGCAGAGAAAGATCATTATACCCCAACCACCTGAAATTGGAGCTGGGATTCATCTCAAGGGGCTGCCGTTATAAGCTGTCAATCAACTTGTTTTCAGACGCCCAGTTTGATACATCATAGCCATTGGACGGCCCATCAAACAGATGGACAGGTTGTCATCACAACAGGATGGTGTTGAGAATGAGGACTTGCAAAGACGTCACAAAGTCACTGATGAGGGTGTCAACATTTATAATTTTATATCACGCTGCATATGGGAACATGACCAATCAAAGTGACAGATGGCATCAAAAAAAAAAAAAAAAAAAGCTATTGACAAGTGACATTGCAAGAGCACTTTTGTGAAGAAAAAAAAAGAAAAAAATTCAGAAAGTTAGCTAATGTGTGTGCTTTGGGGATGTTAGAAAGCTGCAGTGGTGGCAGTAGAGAGGGTGGTTACAATACCAAACAACTCTACGGTCTTGAAATTGTAAAGTGATATTCCCCTCCCTGTTCCCTTTCACAGAGCCGCTCTCATTATTCTTGCTTATTGAGATGGATAAACCTGAAGTTGGTAATTACATCCCCCTCTCAGCCTGTTCTACACATGCGGAAGTTAATTAGCCTAAGAGTTAGCTAATTCTGAAAGGAAACTAAGCAAATAGCATCAAATCCACTCTCTTTAATCATCACCTGAACATAAAGCAGGAAATTGATTTGCCCGTCAGACTCTTCATGAGAACGATTGGTGGTTTTGTTGTTGTCATTTTTTGTTTGCTTGTTTCACATCTGTGAAGCAGACTGTGGGTGATTTCAGATGATGGCACAGCATGGCTTATGATTAAACTTCTTGTTGTGTAGTCAGTCATAAAGTTTATAATAAGTAAAAATAAAAAGGTTTTCAGAGTCTGTAAACCTACAAATTTAATTCACCTTATTCATTTACATATGTATTAAATGTATTCTGAATTAAACTTTAGTGATTGTACAGTGCCTAGTGCACAGTTGCTGCTGTCAGAATTGAAAAAAAGAGAGAGGAAAAAAATTATAAAACACCACAACAAAACACTGGTAATGTTACTGGAGTATGGAGTTTCTAAAGGGACGTCACAAGTTCACCCTTACATATAATGAGATTAAGTAAAAGTATGTTCTGTGTATTTGACGTGCTGTCCGAGAGGAGGTTCTCCAAGATCACACACAGGAAACAGTGTGAATGTGTGAAATAGGCAGAGTGTCATAGGTAATCGGTAATCAGCTATAGGCCTACTGTATAAATGCTAATTAGGTTGATTATCTGAACATGTTCCTCCTGAACTTTGTTAATAAAACATCATATAGTGATGGACAAAAATATCAGGTGGAAGGAAAAATTAAAGGCCAATACTTTTGCATTCTCTCGCAAATGTTTTGCATTTCAAATGTTTATATTCACATACACTTAAAAAAAATGCTGGGTTAAAAACTACCAGAGTTGGGTTGAAAATGGACAAACCCATCGATTGGGTTGATTTAACCTGGCAGTTGAGTTAATTGTTCGCCCAACATGGGCCGTTTTATTTAACCTAACTATTTATTTTTATTTTGTATTATTATATGGCTGACTTGAGATGAACCCAACATGGGTTGAAAATCTGACATAATTACACTCTAAAAAATGCTGGGTTAAAACAACCATTTCTGGGTTATTTGACAACCCAGTGCTGGGAAAATATATTGGACAGAACACATACTGGGATATTTTTTACCCAGCTTGTTGAGTTTTGCTGGGTTGTTTTTTTTTTAAGTGCTGTGGTCAGTAAATTAGATTTTGGTCAACTTGATGTTTTTCATTTTAAATAATAAATGCACTCTAAAATCTCTGTTGTATATATAGGACAAGAACAGTTCATACACACTATTTTAATTAAATGGAAAGTTGTTCTTTTACAGTCATAAAATACTCCATTACATTCAATTACATTACATATTAAAATAATACATTTTAGGACGTGACAGGAGCATCAACAGCAGCCAATGGGAATCTGTGGGAATAAAACTGCTATCAGTGGGCTGTTCCAGTTCATTAAATGACAATCTTATATATAAATTTTTGAAAAGTTACATTAAAAAAAATGTTACCTTGTGATGCCTTCTTGTCTGTCATACATTTAAGTTTCAACCTGTCAAGCGAATAGCGCGACCACAGCCGTCACGCTAGCGCACTATCAACAGCGCTCCTATTATAGTCAGTGGAGCGCACGGCAGGACAGCAATGACGTGCCGTGTTTCAGCCCTGGTCATCTATTCGTTTGGTGGGAGGTAATGTGTTCCCTGCAGACGTTAGCTAAGACTTGAATGTAAACAACAAAAGGTAAAATGTGAGACTAAGGTCATTTTCCTATTTGTACAGTATAGTAATTTGATAGGAATAGAATGTAATACCAACCTTAATTTATTCAGGAATTTCTACTCAGGAAGTTCTCTTTAAGAACAGAACACACAAAATGACAAATGTAACCAGTTTTAACTGATTTGGCACAGACTACCCAACACTGGGTTACAGTGACCCAGCGCTGGGTAGGTATGTGATGACCCAGCAGCTAAGTTACAGAAAACCTACCCGTGTAACACATGAGAATGAACCTACATCAAGCAAGCATGCTTAAGCTTTTGTTTACCATAATTGATATGTGCATTGATGAATGTTTATATGTGAATTAAAGCTTAAATTTAATCTGTTCATCACATAAAGTGATCGTGTCAAAAAATGTTTGACTAAATTTGCACTGTACATGAAGGTTTATCAGTTCAATTGAGCCATCAATCTGATTAAAAATGGATTATGTGGGAGCATGTAAACATATCTATTGACTTTCATTGTATGGACAAAAACAGTTTTGGAATGAATAGTAAATACTGTATGACATGCATGAACTAATGCCTGTAACACTCACCTCCACATCGCAGTTCACCCTAACACATTTCATGTTAAATCCTGAGTGTTTTTTTTTCTTCTTCTTTTTTTCTTTCTGTGAGATATGTAACATATGTTTGGCAAAATGGAGTTATTGCCTTTGACCTGCATATTTTATGGATGAGAGGCTTTTGCCCTTGAGTCAGGCAGATCACAAGCTCAGCATATGTCCAGTGCAGACCCGGGACCCTCTGCCGAACATAACTACACCTCCAGGCACAGAAACCGAGCCTGTACACAGCATATCAAACAGGAGGTCAACGGGCTCCCATATGCACGGAACTCAAAGTGGAGATGAAGGGAAGTGGATCTTGAAAGCACACAAAGGCATCAATGGTAGCAGTGATCGTGAGGCACTTAACTAAGAATGAGAGGAGGCCAAAGAGAAGGAAAGGAGCAGCTGAAGAGAAAAATATATAAGTTTAATGAGCTCGTCTTTGGCCTGTTTTCTGCTGAGAGATGCTGCAGTTGATCCACCGTGTGGGGATCGTCAGTAAGCATTTGGGAATAGAACCAGCGTTGGCGGTAGGGGCGGATCTCGGTTTGCTATCGTTAAGTCTAGATGGAATTAAAGGCTGTCAGATAGGGAGTGGGGTGACTCATCTGGAACATGTCTGGGGTTGCTTTGGGGGAAAGACGTCAGCTACACTCCAGCACCCATCTCCACACTACTTCGTCACGGATCCAATACAATAAGTCCTCCACACACAAAATCTAATTACTCTCTATGGTTTTTGAGTGGGAAGCATGGCGTCGACACTTCAAAGTGTAAAGATCAGGTGTCTTGTATGACTCTAATTAACATCAGTATATAGATCCCTAGACTGCATGTCACTTCCAGTCTAAGAAAAGGCAAATAAATAAATAAATAAATAAAAGCTTCTACAGTAGAAGCAGCAGTGGTTACTCATCAGTGCATCAGCCTTCTAGCTTGATTTTGACAAATCCCACAGCACATTCCTCTAAATTACCATCATTTACTCAATAATGACAGTGATAAATCGTTCAAAACATAAAAACAGCCAGAATGCGCTGGCTGTTTCAGTCCAGAACACTGGGGAACAGCCAACAATTAAGCTAAACAAAACTCCAAATACAGATGTTTGTTATTCTATAATCATGTTAGACCCCCTCAGCTCTCTTGGCCAGAAAGACATAATTAATGACAAAATCCTATTCCCTTTGTGATCATGGGCAAAGTTCGCCTGTTCTGTTCACATACTGTGTCAAGCAACAGGGTAAGCCGGTGCATTTCATTACGGAACAAAAGGAGTGCTTTAAAATTCAGACAACTTTAGTTCATCGACTACGATATGCTCTTTTTTTAATGGGCTTCAGGGCTAAGCTGCTTAGGGAAACAAAGAAGGTTTTCTGTAGAAGACGTTCAATCTGCATTGAAATCAGATAGCATGATATATAGTATAGTCGAACCAAATAAATTTTATACGCCTCTTAATATTCTGCGGTTCTGAATTATCAAATTATTTACCATACGTAAGCTGCAAATGCCTATGTAAATGACACTGAAAGTCATTTGTATTTTATCAGAACTAAACACGAAAAGAATGACTTCAGTGGTTATACATTTCACTTGTTAATCAGGTACTATGTAGTTCTTTTTTTTCTGTTGTTGTCCCAGAGGGGGGTTGACCTATTTTCAATTATTATTATAAAAAAAAAAAAAAAATGAAACTAGTCAATCCTTTCTGTTCGTTTTCGCCTGGGAGACTCTTTTTGAAAAACAAAAGGAATAAGCGCATGTGGGATGGGAGAGAGTGACGAGTCCATTTCCGTGCGATGGATAATTGCCGAGGGAATAGGACGAGGACAGCTGGCGGCCAGCTCAGAGCTCTGATTTATTCTGGAGTTGCATTACTCAGATAGATTTAGATTAAAATGCATTCATCAATTCAGCAGCGGACATAATGCATTATTGCCCAGGAGTAAACACGGCCCAGGCACCGAGGGAATCAATAAGGATAATTAAAACGGCGAGATGTAACAGCCATTCCTCATCCAACCTAAAACCTGTGTGTGAGTGTGTTTGTGTGCCCATGTGATTGTATGTGGTGGACAGTGAAAGAGGTATACGGCAGCTTTTCTAGTAATTTCTAGTAATGCTTTTGTTTTGTTGTTTTGAGCATGTTTAATTGTTAAAAATGAGCTTTTGGGACATTAGGGCCTCTTTAAGGTGTTGGAGCATCAGAACTTCCATTACATTCTTGACATAGGTGTTGAGTGTCATGGGACATTTGAGTAATTAAGATAATTGTGTTCAGATCATTCATTATGGAGAATAATTATTTAGAATACATTATAATGCCCGTGTTTAACATGGGCATAGATATTAATCACCTTTGTGTGTTGTGTTTTAATTTAATACCCTCTGCTCATGGGTACAGTAAAATCATTTTTAAGGCAGGCAATCCAGGCTTAAGAGAAATAAACTAAACCACCTTAATTAATTGTAGAGGCATTTTAGAATTATTGGTTCTATTTAGTGCTAGAGAATGTCTAAAATGGTCTCGTGGTCTGAGTGATCTAGGGGCAAGTTTATGTTGCTCCAAATGGAAAGAAACAAGGAAAGGACGTTGTCATTTTTACTTTAAAATTATTTTAAACACAAAGACATTGCTTTCCTCAGTGGACATTCGATCTGATTCGATTTGTGATTATGAATATAAGATTGACCAAAAGAATATCATCTAGATGCAGGTAGTGCACTCATTTTGTCAATATCGCTCTCTTAATACTCTACCCTACATAATATAATAAACTTCAATGAAGCAACACAGCGTTCTTTCGTTACTAGCCCTAAAGGGACATTTTAGAATTGGTAATGGGGGATTTGGCTCAATTGTCAAACCGTCCACTTGAGAGTTGAATCTGTGGCAGAAGGAAGAAGTGCTACACAAAAGAGGGGTTTTAAAGACACTGTTGTTTTTTTTTTAAATCACACTTGTGCTGCTGAACTGTTTTATAAACGTAATATCACATTCGTAGCCGTGCAATATGCTGTGAATTACCTATGCCATTGCTCATACACTCTAAAAAACGTTGGGTTATTTTTTTTACCCAATAGCTGAGTTCAAAATATTGGGTCATTCTGTTGGGTTATACTAGAACTATACTATACTACTAGAACTCAGCCAGATGGGTTAAAATTCAAATTTCAATGGCTGCCCGCTGCAACTGTGACAGAAGATACACGGGTAAGTTAGCCTAATATTGGACTATATTTAATGTGTTTTCCGTTATAAAGTGACTTACATAGTATTGCCGCTTTTCCCAAAATATGTTTATATCTCCTCCTGATGAGTGCTTTTTTTATGCGTTGTTACGCTGTATCTTTGACTAACGATCTGCTTTAATTTTACAGCCAGCACAAGCCCATTTCTTTATTTAAAAAATAATAATACTCGCAGATCCCCTCCTCACTTTTTCTGTTCTTTCCAATAATTTTTGGGAAGTTATTCATGTTTTCAGATATTTAACCTTACGAGCTCGTCTTCAGGAACCAGCGGAAGCCTCGTCCGTCTGGTGTCCAGTCATTGTGGATGAAGGTATGCAGCGTTATACATGTATAGCTCAAATGTTTACAAATCTCAACTACAGTGTAACATTAAATAGCCTACGATAAACAAAAAAATATTACGTATTTTGTCTAGAAAACTCTAAAGATAAAAAGTTGAAGATATGACTTAATAAGACAGTAACCTATACAATATGTGGGTTTTGATCGCCATTACTTTGCATACGCGGTGTCCGCTCTGAACACGCTCTCGAGGCTGTCTCTGTGAATTCACTGCACGATTTTCAGCCCTTGCCTGCTGTGAAATCATATAATGTAGAGGATAACTTGTACGTTCCCTTGTTTTTAAGACAGTTTTACTTTTTTTTTTAACATGAAGTAAGCTTTTACTTTCCCTGTCCTTATCAGTACATTGGTAACACTTTACAATACTTTACAATTAACGTGTTGATTACCACAACAGGTCAAAGCCATGCATTTCAACTTCCAGTTGTCTGCTTTAATTAATCATTAGCTAATGATTTACAAATGTGTCATTATGTTATGACTTACTTGTTGGGGCACATGACTATGAACTCATTGATTAAGTAATATATAATTGTGGTTATGGGTTTTGAATTAATTTTGAATTAGTTAATAGTCATACCTCAACGGGTTACCTCATTGACCCGTTGAGGTAATTTACTTTATTAGTTAATATAATATGTTATTAAGGAATTAATACTTTATGACACATTTAACTAATAACAATTGAATGATTACTTAATCTATTAATCATGTAGACTCTTCATTAGTTGCTGATGCAGTAATCATTAATAAGTTTGAAGTATGATTTAAGTAATCATAAATTAGTTAAGCATGAATTAATGCATATTAGTGCACCCGTATTGTAAAGTGTTACCAATTATAAATGTTATAAATATAAGCTTCTTGTACATACACATACACACTTTACCATAGGTTACATGTTAGAATTTTAATGTGTGTTATTGGTAGTGTTGTCAAAAGTACCGAACGCAATTTCAAATTGGTACTGAAATTTTAAAAGTCTGACACTTTGATCGCTGTTGAGTGGAATCATAAACACCTCTGACTGGCCATCGCGCTCACGCGCTCATCAAACATGTCTGTGATTGGCTACAACGATCAGCGCTTCACAAATACGTTACAAATATACATCAATGACGCTTTTCACAGAGCGCTTACACAGATACTCACAGAGCTTTTTAATGCAGACGTCTGTCAGCCTACCGGTCCGCTGGTTGATGCCTGTTTGTGCTTTCAAACGCTCCCGCTCCCGCTTTCAAAACATTTTCAAACACTTCCGTGTGCTTTCAAGCGCTACCGTGTGTTGATCATTGTAGCCAACCACAGCCACATCCGATGAGCACGTGAGCACAATGGCCAGTCAGAGCTGTTTACGATTACAGCTCAAAAGCGCTCAAAGTGGCACATTTTTTAAAATTTAAGTACCAATTTGGTATCGCGGTCGGTACTTTTGACAACACTTTTGACAACACACATTTGTTAGGTTGATAATCTACAGGAGCTGTGTTGTTATTATTTTTATTATTTTTTATTCAGTTGGTTATGTATACTGAAACTGTAATTAAATACAAAAATGTCTTCTCTTCACATATAGACAGAAGAACCCTCTGAAAACAATGCTGTAGTGAAACCTTGTGGTGCCATCCCAAAGGGGCATGAACTCACTCTCACGGACCTTTTCCTGGACCGTTCCCACCTGGTGGAACGACCTGCCTATCTCAGTTTGAGCAGCCGAGTCTGTAGCCATTTTCAAAAAAAACATCCTAAGACGGATCTTTTCCAGCAGCACCTGAACAATAAAGACTAGCACTTATCTGTTCTATTCACGTTTCTGTTTTTTTTTTTTTAAAGTGTATATGTGTACTTGGCTAGATTCACTGAGACTTGTTACAGCACTGCCCCTTGTTTATTTAGTTGCTTCTATTGCTCTCCTCATTTGTAAGTCGCTTTGAATAAATCATCTGCTAAATGACTAAATGTAAAATGGTTATAACTTCCAACTGAATGTAAATAAAGTATTGTCAATATATTAAAGTTGTTGGTTATTTATTTGCATTGCAATAATAATAACAGTAATAATAGTAATAATAATTATACTACTAGGTTGGTTAAAGCAACATTTTGGCCAAATGACCCAACAAATTAGTTATTTTGTAACCCAATTTATTGGGTTAAAACTTACTACCCAATGAATTGGGTTAAAATAACCCAACAATAGGTCGGTGCTATATAAACCCACCAATGGGTTATCTGTTGGGTCATTTTTAACCCAAATTTTTTTAGAGAGTATATATTCTAAATATCTCATCTATATATCTTTATATTAAATAAATAAACATTATATTTATTAATAAAGTAGATACGTATATATGGGAACTGATGTCGCACATTCAACATGTGACCAGTTTAAAGTAAATTGAATGTTTTTAAATGTTGTAACGAAATGCAATGCATACATTTTAAATGTCTTACAGTGTCCAAATACTTTTTTAGGTCATCCTTCTCTACCTCTTTTCCCCTTTTATTCTCCTCTATGCGTGCTAAAACCCATATTCTTGTCCCTCTAGTGAACTGCTATTTGAGAGACAGTACTCCTAAAATAGGCCCTGTAAAAGTTAATTACACAAGCGGGTCAGGCAGCCGGAGGAAGGGTCAGGCAGTCTGAAGCACTCAGTCAGCTCTGGTGGAAGAGCCTTCCTCACACATCCATTCATGTCGCAGAGTGCAGCCGGGGCCCGAATACAATGCAAACAAACCTTGTTACTGCTCACTTAGCACTTAACAAAGGGTTAGGCCAGCGGCCCCTGCTGAGATAACTGTTCAGCTCTAATCTCATTCACAAATGTGATTCTAATTAGGTAGTGCATTTTTTAAAACCCTCTTGATTATATTCAGGTGTTGATTTCAGTGGGTTTTGATGACAGTCTAAATCTGGAACATCTCAGACATTGATGAAGGAGACACATTTCACTGTTAATTGAATTATAAGTCAGAAAATGTATTATCACTGCTCTGACATATTGAGGTGTGTAGGCTTGGCCGATGGGCATTGTGGGTTCGAATCTGCCTCACATTATCTGTCACCCCATAACATTGTTTTAAAGTCCATACTGTCAGGAAAAATGCCCCAAAACAACCGTAAGCAACAGTGTAGGAGTCTAGAGCTAAAAACTGCTTCTCTGGATGTTGAGTGTTTCTGATCTTTTAGACAAGCTTGCTTGACATTTCCATCCTTCTCCCTGCTATTTCTGTACAGCTTGTTTTTCTTTTCAGGCACATGTGGTTTAAACTTCATTCCCTGGGACCTCAGGCGCCATTAGTCAGCTCTCTGTGAGGCAACATCCCATAATGTCTCCAGACCCATCTTCAAGGCTTTATTAGAGTCTGGCACTTGGAGCCATTTTCTAATTATTTACCTCAAATGCCATGGAATATGACAGAGAGATGAGTAAGCCTACACCTCAAAGACCTCCAGTATATATCATCTCTCTTGCCTTCTCTTGCTCTTCCATCTTTTTGGTGTTTGCCATGTCAATGTGTTTCTCCCCTCTGAACGGTCACACAGAGATATTAGATATTAGAATTTATTAAAATGCCATTGCATTGGCAGCAGTGTCCACACTAACAACCTCACTCTAAAAAAACCGCCACCACCCTCTGCGACAGTCTCTATCCTTCTCAAACTTGTTCTCCTCAAGCTGTGCCAGGCCCAGACTTCCCTCTCTGGCTTCTCTCTCCATCTCCCGCTCTCTCTTTTTCAATCATCCCACCATTTGTGCTGCCCCTTGCAAATTCCCTGGCTCTCTCACACTCTTCCACACGCACACACACACTATCACACACACATCCTCCAAGCAAAGTCAAGTCACCCTTGATTAGGTTCTCATAGCTCCTTGGAAATGTGCCCCTCGAGAATGTGTGTATGTGTGTGTGCGTGCACATTCGTGTTGCACCGCCAACCTTCTTTTCTCTGTTCACTCAGCATTGTTGATTTTTTTTTTTATTCATTCTTTCCTTGTTTCTATAATCCATTAAATGTCTCACAGCTCAAACGCTGATCGTTATGTGTGAAATCTGTTGATTCTTAAGCAGTCTTGTGATTTGATTATTGAATTATTACGTTGCAGGTCGGGCTCTTTTAGAGTAATTACTTAGGCTACTGTTCTCTTTTTCTTTTCCCACTTTCCCATCGACTATCTCACATCTCATATGTCAATGTTACAGACTTTCTCCTATCATTGTGTAAACAACTACAAGTCAATTCAGAAGCTGTTTGTTGGTTGATTTTCCTGGAAATTATAAACATTGTGGCTCTATCAAAACATGCTGCTGTTTTAGTGGGTCTTCGTAACAATAGCATTAGTTTGATTAGTTTCAGATCTACATTTGTATTTCAAACTACATATAAAGTTTGGAAGGTTTCAAATTATTTTTGACATATATCAAATATAATATAAAAAATGAAGACTTTTGAAGTATTTTGATATGCTTTATAAATATATACAATACAACTAATAAACAGAAAAATATTATATTGTATATTAAAGATATCTTTTTTGGTTGCATTTACATTTGATGCTGCTTTTTACACAAATAAAAGCTTCAAAGGAATAGTTCACCCAAAATTGTTAATACCAGCATTTACTCATGTAATTCTTCATGTCACCCTTTACCATACAAACGTGAGGGGTTCGATTTTCAATGACTCAAATACGCCACAAAATTATTCCATGTACTGTAACTTACTGTAAGTCTTCAGAAACCATTAAACCGATTTGGTTGCTAAGTTGGCATGTTGGTGTTCACTACCTTGACATCAATCTTAGTTCTCCTTGGAAAAAAAATCATTAGTGATATAGTGTGCCTAATTTGTAAAATAATCATTTAGACATTTTTGTGAAACTGATCAACCAATTAAATGAGCAGATCTGACAAAATGAACAATTCCTGAATGTCAAATCCATCAATGTGTGAGAAAGAAATGAGTTGTGGGTGAGAGGCAAAATTTTTCCTGTGAGAATTAAAAAAATATATATAAAAACCACAGCAAAAAGTACACCACTTTTTAAATTGAATTAGTATTCATTTAAGAGCCATGGTGTTCTCAGCTGTGAAGTGATACAGAAGCATTTTTATTGTGTGTACGGCCCTCAGAAACCTGTAAAAATCTGACACAGTCTCTCATCAGACCGCTAAAGCCCACTAATTAGTCAGTGAAGAGCTGAGCATGTTATAACAGCACATCTGGATGGAGCGGCACTAAAAAACGCTGGATCATCCCTATAAAAATAACCATCCATTAAAATAGCAACCCCAAGATACATCACACTGCTGTTTTTAAGACAGAGATCTCCTTAACCTTCTCCAGGAAAGTAAAGAAATATGCCAGGTTTCTGTTTCTCCTCTCTTGTCCCTGTTGTCAAGCCTCAAGTCTCCTCAGTCCTTCTCCAGTCCCTGAGAGAAAATTATAAGATAATGCCTTGTTCGTGCAAGTAATTCTCAGCAGTATGTAGCAGATAAAGGTGCCCTTCATTGGTGACTCCCAAATACCCCGGTGTATAGAAAGACTCTTTACAACAACAGCAACCCCCTTGTGCCGACACTCACTGAACTTATGGGAGGACGGAAAAACTGCTGCAGTTGACAGAACTAACACAGAAAGGAAGCAGCATTGTCAACTCAGGACTTTCCAAATAAAAAGTTACAGTGCAAACAATTGGTTCACTTGCAATATATTTTAATGTCAAACATCAACAGACAAGCAGAAAGTGCTGCAAAATAACATTAATTCTCCCTTTTAGATGCACTAATCTGCTCTAAACAAAGACCGCAAAGGTGCCGGTAACACAGAACACCTGCAATTCCTACAAATTCTGCTTCCGTATCGAGTCTGAAAAGAGGAATTTGAATATTTCCAAGGTTTTAATCGCCATTCTAATTGTTCCAGTGCTCAAGTGAAGGCAACATGAGAATTGCCAAGCAATTGAAGGGCTTTGCTATTAGCTTGCTCGTCATTCACTTGTGCTGCAATTTGGGATCCACTGGGTGAGGACGAGTGAAAACCAGTCATTATGTCGTAATTATGATGTGATTATAGCCTTATTATGGCTAATGCTTTGTCAATGCCACACATAACGAAGTATGTGCATGTAGTACGTGGCAGACATCGGCTTTCTTGAATAAGTGTTATTAATTACCATGCAAAGATAGGTGGCAGAGAGGCGAGTGTCTGTGTGTGTGTGTGTGTGTGTGTGTATTTGTGAATATGTGATGGTGGCTCATTAGAAGCGCTGTATAAGATGAGGTATTAGTGTATGAGGTTTTCCCAAAGCTCCACTAGTCATTTCAGAGCTGTGTTTTCACTCAAGGAGAGCCACTTAATCTCAATTAACATGAAAAAAGCACAATCCCAGCAAAGAAATGCACCAACACACATCCTCAGTGTGTGTGTGTGTGTTTGTGCTCTCCAACAATGATGACTCTGTTAGGTGGATGGGGCTTTTCCGAACAAAGGGCAAAGGGACAGAAGAGATAAGAAAGTTTTTGCGATAACTTCCCCTCTCTGTTCCTCTCTCTTTCGTTCCCGTCTATCCATCTCTCTTATCTCCATTTCACCATTCAGCATATGGCATCCCTGCAAAGCGGAGGAATAAAAAGACGGAGGGTTTGCTTACATGGCCGCTTTAACCACTCATACCCTTCTCCATGTTACCACTTAGAATTCAATCTCTCTGTTTCCTTATCTGTCTAAGGTCTGTACATTCTCTAATGCAGCTCTGTAACAAAACAGTAGAAGCTGGAGAAGGGGGTTATGGGGTACAGGTGAGATGGTGACAAATAGTAATAATAATAACATAGTAATAATGAAACATAGTTATATAATGAAACATAATAATACAAAATAAATATCAAACATATCAGGGGAATGCAATATGAAAATGTGATTTGCCTGTTCTGTGGAATGATAGGATCCAGCCGTCAGTCGTCTTATGGTTAAGTGTGGAAGAAAACAAATCCTGGTCTCCATGGTTACTCGTTTATTTCCAGGGGAAAGATAGACTATGTATTATTTAACTTTTTTATTAGGGTTTTTAATTAAATTCCTTAAAAAAAACAAAAAAACAAATGGTATGTTATATTTGAAGTGCAAGAACATTATGAGAGTTTTATTGTTTTCTTTATTTTTCAATGGCGTAGTCTATTTGTTTGTCCAAATATATTGAGCAAATATTTTAGTACCTCAGATGAGCTAAAATATACTAAAATAAAACAATGTATTTTGTATGCTGTTAAAAGTGCCTATCAATTTTTTTTGCACCATCTGTTGTATTTGTATATATAAATATGAAGAGCTCTTTTCCAAAACTCAATAAACGGCAAATTAAAAGAAAATGAGTTTGTCATGCCATCGAGCTGTGTACTGCTCTGCTCCATCAATCTTAAGAGCCAAATCGTTATATTTCCTTGTTTAAATGTACTGCAAGACGCAGTTTCTTTCCAAACCGCGATAAGCGCCGAGCCTGTTTTTAGCCTAAACGATATATCCACTCGTCTTGAGCCCCTGCCCCTTTGAAAGTGAAAGTGCCCTTTTCGATCACGCTGCGGTGTCCCCGCGAACGTGTTCCCGGCCGGAACAAAATCCCTTCAGGAACGCAATTCTTACCGGCAATCTACGACACCCCTGTCTACCGGAACACAATTCGTAATCTATGACACCCCTCCCCACCGGAACGCGATTCTTACCGGCAATATATGACACCCAACCCCCCGATTACGGTTGTAATCGCAATCAATTTGACCCCTGATGTCATATGCTTAATGTGACATGAGTTGCTTTGTTGTTGCTTTTACAGACATAAACCAACTACTTATAAAAAAAAGGATGGATTTGTAGCGTTTTGCAACAAAAAATAATAACTTTGAATTTATAATCAACAATATTGTTCTTTCATTTAACAACTATATATATATGATTCTTAGTCACTCACAGTTGGATGGAGAGTATTTTACAACTATATCCAATTTAAACAAAAGCAGTGGCTTAGTGTCATATCATGCCAGACATTAACTAGTGGAAAAAAGTATTCCAAACATTTTACTTTGGGGGCATCTCCAAATATTTGAGCATGTATCAGAGGGGAGCATGTGTTATAGTGTGCAAGTCGATGTGAGGTGTGTGTATGTGTGTGGAGTGGAATTCAAATGGTTCCTCTTGACGAGGCAGCGCTTTTCTCCCGCGTCCTTAACATGTAATTAATCAATTCAGGTCCCAAAGAGCTCTATTTATAACTGCTTGGAGGACCTCTTCACCACAACATTGCACAGCTCCTCAACTGTACATCATGCAGAGCGCCCACTGTTACCAAAAGCGCTTCCAATCCACTTCCACATTGTCCTGAAGTGCAGAGTGCGTTTAGTCAGGTATTTATTGAAACGATGATAAATTTGCAACAAACAATTAAGTTGTTATTATTTCTCAGTTAACAACAGTAGGTATGTTTAATATATATATTTATATATACAGATCCTTCTAGGAATTTTGGGTTTTCATGAGCTGAATGCCAAAATTATTAGTATTAAAACAATAAAAGACCTGAAATATTTCAGTTGGTGTGCAATGAATCTAAAATATATGAAAGTTTAATTTGTATCATTACATTATGGAAAATAATGAACTTGTATCACAATATGCACATTTTTTGAGAAAGAACCTGTATATACACTCTTAAATATGCATTTGCATTTTATTCTTGAATTCAGCAGCCATTATTCCAGTTTTCAGTGTCACATGATCATTTAGAGATCGATTCTAATATGCTGACGCTACAAGAAACATTTATTTTAATCATTATCAATTTTGAAAACAGTTGAGCTGATCAATGTTTTTGTGAAAACTTTAATGCATTTTTTTCTTTTTTTTAGGATTCTTTGATGAATTAAAAGAATCTACTTCCAAAGGTCCAGAGGAGGAGATGGCAGGTGAGTTGCAACATGCGTTGTTAGCGTAAACTGCCATGACAGCTTATACACTCTACTCCATTCGGACCAACATGTGGTTGCCCCGGATCAATGGTTGAAACCTCTGCAGGGCCAGCAATATCGCTAGCAACTTGAGGCAGTTGATGTGCCCACAGCATGCCTGGGCACTTTTCTAGGGAACCCCTGCCCATAGAAATACAAGGACTGTCCAAGGGCTGAATAAGCAAGAACAAATCAATGTAATTGTCACGTGATGTGTGCTGCTGCGCCATGCCCACCTCGGGACTCAAATCTGTAGCCAATGCTGAAGCAGTCTCATATGGCATGACTGCCATCAAGGACAGCTTTTTTGACACTGATTTCTCCCTGAACGTCTTCAGGGAGCTTAGCATCGACCGAGCAGGCAAGGTGACAGGGACAGCCAGAAAGCAAGGACATTGTACTGGTGTGCCTGACCCTCGAAAGCGAACTGAAGAAACGGTTGGTGTTGAGGCAAAATGGAGACATGGAAATATGCATCCTTGAGGTCTATCACTGCAAACCAATGCTGTTGGTGAACACATCAGAATACATTTCTGCATTAACATTTTGAACGGGAGCTTGTGCAGGTCACAATTCAAAATGTATTTGGTACAATGAAGTAAGGGCTGTATAAACCCTTCTTAATCTCGGCGAGAATGCCTGGCACCGAGGTAAAAAGAAAGCTGCTGAACCTGGGTAGGCACCTGGCGAACTGAATCATGTAGCCAAGTCTGGCTATCCTGATGTGTCCCAATCATATGGCTATAAGTGTACTGGAACATCTACCTTGCTTTATAAGCCCCTACTGGAACTGTGACGGTTGAGGAAGATGTGTGTCACACTGCCACACTGACCTGCACAAGGCTTTGTGTGAGTCGGGTCTGAACATAAGGAGGCAGTAAGTCCTTGTCTGGGCTGCAAACTGTGACCCAGAGAATGAGGAAGTTAGGCAAGTGGCAAAACAAAAAGAAAATTAAATCAGATTCTCCACCTCCTGGGAAAGAGCAGCTCCTCCCACCTAGTCGACTTTCTTAGGGACACTTTGAAGCCTTCTTGGGTTCTTAGTACTCACCTGACAAGAAGGCTGCGTTGCCTTCCTGCAAAGCATGGCTATGGAATGCAGGGCAGCCTGTCCAGCACCACTGTAAGCCTTCACCGAGACAAAGTCAACTTACAGGCCCTGGATGGGAGTCTAGGATGATTCCGGCAGTTGGCTGTGTTTTGCGGCATGTTTGAAAGGCATTTTCTCGCAATGTTGATGTTCTCACAATAAGGACATGAGCCATCCACAAATACTGTCTCAGCGTGGCTGAGATCCAAACACTTGAGACAGCGATCATGACCGCCCGAGGCTGAAAGATATCGACTGCATCCAGAAACACACAGGTGGAAAAGCATCTTTAAAAAGACACTCTCTGTCTATGTTTGCTCTATTGGAGGAAAGCTCGTTTTAGAAGAAAGCGACTCTCTTATGTTGCTGAAGCACCCAGGGGAACTCTCTTTGCACTTATCCTTGCACTGCTTGGAGACAGACCGCTCAAATGCGCCATAACACCAGCAACCCGCTTCTTCTAGAGGTGAATGAAATGAGCTTGTGTAGAGATGACACTCGCTCAGCTCCGAAGAACAAATCGGTGATGCACGCTGTCTCCCTATTATACCCATATGTCCAGGGGCGTGGCATGCAAATTCCACTCGTCAATTCTCATTGGACTTTTCTCAAAGTATCAGAGCTCCCAAGAGTGACCCCTAGTGTCAGTCACCGACACCATGTCGAAGTTTGAACTTTGACTCACCCCTGCCAAAGGGACGTTTTTTTCATGAGACGTTTTACTTTACAGCAGGTTATAATAACCTCTCATTACAGGTTAACAGTTAGTGCCTTCAATGCATCTTCTCCATGAAAGGAAGCAAAATTAATGTAAAAAAACGATTGCTCCCGCAAGCTGAATCTGTGCCAGTGTAGACCGATAGATTAGCTAATAAGAATGGCAGGTTATTAATTTCCACTTCTGTCGGAGGCACACCTGTGCTCTTGTCTCTCTCTCTCTCAGGCGTACAAGCTTGGCATTGCCACTGTGAGGGATTATTACAGACATTAAAAGCACATTACATACCCCTCCCTGGCCCTTCCACACACACACACACACACACACACACACACACACACACACACACACACACACACACACACACACACACACACACACACACACACACACACACACACACACACACACACACACACACAAACTTCATTAGGCCTTGCCCATTAGCTCTCTCTCTCTCTCTCTCTCTCTCTCTCTCTCTCTCTCTCTCTCTCTCTCTCTCTCTCTCTCTCTCTCTCTCTGGTGGAAAGCCTGTGCAGAGATCAACCATTTGCCAAAAAAGCCATTAAAAAAAAACATAATTACAGAAAGAAAGCAGGAAGAAAATCAAAGAGATTGGCCCTCTTCTGAGAGAGAGACTGCCATTCTGACATTCCCATTGAAAAGATAAAAGCTCTCTCCAATCTAGCATTATATCACATACAATGCAAACAAGACCCTATCATCTCTCTCTCTCTCTCTCTCTCTCTCTCTCTCTCTCTCTCTCTCTCTCTCTCTCTCTCTCTCTCTCTCTCTCTCTCTCTCCTATTCTCATCCCTATTGTAATGATAAAACTTACTGCAATATCAAAAGAAAATTACATGTTATCTGTGTGCACTGAATTTATATTTACATCGACTTGGTATTTGTTTTGTTCAAATGGACATACACAATCAAAGTTTTTTTTTTTGTATGAGGCAATATCAGGCAATATCACATGTGCACAAGTGTGATATTGCATTTTAAACCAGTTTTATAAACAAGAAGTTGAGTAACTTACATTCCATATACTCTCTCTTCACTCCCTGCACTAACAGAAATAGAAAGCATTACTCTTTGTGTCTTTTGAGCTCCACTCCGGGTTCTCTGTTTCCCACTCCCTGCTCATCACCAGTACAAGAAACCTTACTCTGGGGTGCATTTCCCAAAGCCAACAATGGTTGCAAGTTCCATCGTTACCAATAGAGCTCAATGGAACTTGCAATAGTTAACAATGCTTTTGGGAAACACACCCCTGTGAGAAAACATTCACACTCAAACATCTGAATGGATTCCATGCTGTACCACTCATACTTTGGTCTGGAATACTGCAAACACAGACAAGCAGAGTGATACAAACAGGAAAACATATAACTAGAGATCATAACTAACAGCTGTATAAATGTAATTTTTGATACTCTGAGGGGCAATAGAGAAAAAACGGAATGTGGTTCCTCCAGAAAGCTACTAACAGTACAGACATAGAACAAATATTCAGCAAGTTACTACAGTAAATCGTGTGTGTGTGTGTCTACAACATTGAAATGATCTCAAATGGGAGTGTGGTAGGAATGGGGAGTGCATATTTTCACTCAGACTGTTTGTGGGAAGAAAATGTTTTGCAAGAAAGTGCATAAAGCATGTTGTTGTGATGATCACTTTATAAAGAGGAAGACAAATCAATAAATCAAGTGGCAAGCAATGCCCAGTGTGATAAAACAAGTCTTTTGAAGCTAACCAATAGCTGTATCTAAGTGAATGAACGTTTCTTCGAAGAAAATCAGAACAAACATGAAGACAAAAATGATGACAGAAGAAACTATCTCTTCTTGTTTTATTGTTTTAACCAATAAAATACCATGCATACAAATAGCCATTAAGAACATCATGACATTTGATCTCATATGAAAAAAAAACAAAAAAAGGAGAGCAGTATTTCTATGGACTGAGGATAGGAATATGTTTGATTGAGTAAGACAGATCAAGAAGGAGAGGAAGTAAGCAGTGTGTGCAAAATGGGATTTGGAGAATTTTAGGTTACTTTGCAAAAAAAGGGAGATTCATTGCCTGTGTCTTAATCCCCATTCAGTGAATATAAGAGCTAAAGTTCTTGAAGACTTCTGGCTCATATTTCTTCCCATTGTTGGACCACATAGAATATGTTTAAGTGACTATATGGGTCATCCAATAAAATGAGTGCTTTTTTGAAGGCACCCATTGTCTTTTGTGTGCTTTTAAACATTCTGTTAGACAAATAATGTGTTAATAAATCAGATTGATCAATCAATTAAAAAATCAAAAGTTTACATCTTTAAACATGCAAAGGACAAAAAAAGACACCTGTTTTTTAGAGTGACCCATATCCATATGCAATGAATCAGCAAGCGTGGTGGCATTGTCTCGGTGCGACCAATTAGATTTACGATAGATTTACGCATTTTGGACATGGCTCCAGCTCTCGCATTGGCTGTTGGGACGGGTTTTAATGTATCAGCTGAGCGCTAGCTCTTTGTCTTGTCACCAAGGCAATCAGGAAAATAAGGCACGTTTGATTTACTCTGGCCTGGCTCGGCCACTGGGTCCTCACACCGCGAATACTCCCTCCACTCCTCTTTTTTCTCTCGTTTTCCTGCGTGATGGATGACAGAAGATCACTCATTCCTTATAACCTACAGAGAGACTCCATTTATCAGGAGCCCAAGGCGCCGCCCGTCATAACATAAGCTGTCTTTCATTCTGATAGCCATGGCTAATACATCAGGCTCTCTCTATCTCTATCTCTCCTTCTCACACGTACGATGGGTCAAGCTAATATATCAAGAGATCCGCAGGCCGTGGGAGTGCGTTATTTATGATCAGGACT
Source organism: Gobiocypris rarus (assembly GCA_023029165.1). Classification (NCBI taxonomy): domain Eukaryota; kingdom Metazoa; phylum Chordata; class Actinopteri; order Cypriniformes; family Gobionidae; genus Gobiocypris; species Gobiocypris rarus. The sequence goes on from CM040932.1 coordinate 23,541,073, forward strand.
CTGACACGGAAAGCACTAACACAGCAGAGGGAGGGAGGGGTGTGAGCACATGAGAAAGAGACAAAGAGAGATGGATGTTTAAAAGAGATTAGAAGAAGACCATTGCCAAAGCATTTCTGAAAGGGAGTGTAGATTATGGGAGATATTCTCTAATAAGGTGTTGTCGGATGGAATGTGATCTCCCCAACCAACTACACATCATGGAAAATTAGCGGAGGTCCAATGGAGAACCAAAATGATTTTAATTTGTTTTGTATTAGTATTATTTGTTCGGGTATAAGTGGTACACACTTAGATAAACAAATAAAATAAATAAAAATAAAAAACTATTCTATATATAACGTCAAGGGGTTCCGTCAGGTGCTTCATATAGCCTATAAACCCTTTCTTATCATGAGATCATTTTATGTATTTAGTTTCAATTTTTATTTATTTTTTTACTTTAATAAAATTGGATGAATTAAACAGCCTGTATACATATTTTATCACTAGAAAAAAAATAATGAAATAGCCTGTTAAACATGAAAGTATTATGCATAGAGGTATAACATTACATGTATGGATGTCATGGTTCGGTGCATACAGTAAGACGATGAATACAGTCAGTCACAGGCGATCCGCACTCCAATCCAGAAGGGGGCACAAAAAGGGGTTTGCTAACCGCCGTAACAGGAAAAAGAGCAGAAGAAGAAGAGACGATCTATGCACCAACAAGACTTCAGATGGCATGCAGGAACTTTCTTTGCAGCATAGACGCAGAGTTTGGATTACTTTTTGTGTTCTAACGTCACAGAAAGGAAACCGGGATGACATAAAGCGGCATCCTGTTTGTTTTCTTTATTTTATAAAAGCACACCTGTTTTGTTTCCCTTTCGAATGGAACGCTATGAGGAACGCCTAAACGTGACTGATGTCTGATGCACCTGTACAATCATGGCAATCTTATTGGTGGGTGACAGCCCTTAACCTCATACTAGTGCGACCCGGAAGTATAAAAGGGGTGCCCAGAGAACATGTCATCCACTTCTTCGTCTTCAGGGACTTTGTTTAATGAAGTCACGTTTATCATCATGGAAAGTGACAAGCATTTCAGAAAGTGTACCGATCCTTGTCAGAGATTTCTGACACCGGAAGACTCACACGATCTGTGCGTATCCTGTCTGAGTGAAGAGCATGCACGCTTGGTCCTTGAAGTGTCCCTTTGCGTGCACTGTGAGCGTCTTCCGATAAGGATGCTCTTCTCTTGTTTGTCCTTCTTCTCGAGGCAAGGAGGACAGGCAGATGACAGGTTCTGCTAGCACTGAGGCGGAGAAGAGACTGAGATTGTGGGACTCACAGCTGGAGCTTGCTGAGGAGTTGAAGAGAGTAAATCTCTCATGCCCCTCCATATTCAGCGTGCATCCATCGCCGTCGACATGCAAATTAAGCCAATGTTGAGGGGTATGCTGAGCACAGGTATGTGTCGATGCATCCTATTGATTAAACTTTTGCAAGCTATCCCTTTTTAGGAGAAGTATCGACACTGAGAGCTCCATCTCTGCCATCCAGACCACTGAAAACAATGAATGAAAGAGCATATGCGGCAGCAGGTCTAGATGGTGCTGCAGCATAAAAAATGGCAGTGCTTCAGGCTTACCAGGTAGACCTGCTGAGGGACTTTGACCAAGGCAAGTCATAGAGCATGGTATGTCTCCTTTAATATTAAGGTTCCACTTGTCGGAAACAGGTAAGAACTGTTTATTTATTCCTAATATATTGTGTTACGTTTCTGATCGTCTCTGAGTGTTTATTTGTGTTGTGGTAACATTGCGTACGGGAGCAAAAGGTTGTTATATTCTCTCTCTCTCTCTGTCGCTCTCCGTTTACTCTCCGGGAATCGTTCGTGGATAAAGCCTGGAAGGAAGACTGCTCGAGGAGTTCCTCTCCTGCTTCTTGTTGTTGTGTACCAGCGTGTAAAACTGCTGGACTGTCCTTTAGAGTAAAATCCTAGTGGGGATTACCCAGTTGTTAGCGGTATAGGCCGGTAAATGTGAACTGTCCTTTCCCCTGCCGATCATTTGTCAGTGGGAGGCCGTCTTTTGGTTAAATACTATTTTCTCATGTGCAAACTCTACGAAAGTTTGTTTAGACACCTTGCTATGATTCCTAAATTTCTGCCTATACGCCTCTGGCACAAGTTCGTATGCTTTTAGGACTGCGGCTTTCACTAAATCATAATCCAGAGAGTCCTGAATGGGCAAGGCAGAGCAGACCTCCTGTGCCTTGCCCACGAAGCTACTCTGCAACATCACCGCCCACATATCCTTCGGCCAGCATAGCTTTCCTGCCACCCTCTCAAAGGCAGTGAAGTAGGCATCTACTTCTGATTCACGGAATTGTGGAACAAGTTTCATGTATCGGGTAGGATCAAATTGACTTGGTCTATCGGCTCCATGCGACTTGCTAGCGACAGGATGTGTTCGCTCCTCCTGTTTAGTTACCCGCAACAGTTCTAATTCGCAGATGCACCACACGGTTCTCATACTCTTGCCGCTTAATCCGTAATTCTAATTATTTTAATTTAATTGTCACATCAGGGTCCAACTCGTATGCTGAGTAATTACTGACTCTTCAGGCAGAAGAGCAAGAGAAAGTAATTCAGAAAAGATTTCCGCTTTAATATCTGCTTTTACTGCGGTAGGCGGAACAGATATTTTAAAGTGTTTAGCTATTTGCAGCAATTCTTTCTTTTTGAAACGTTGCAGTTGTTCAACCGTTGGAGACTCTACAAAAGCTTTAAGCTCACCCTTCATAATTCCCCTTCACCTAAGATTTAGCTTTATATCCAATTGGATGTGAGAAAAAATTAACTCACCAGGGTCTCGATTCTTTGTACTCGAAGTCGCGGATTTTATTGACGAGCCCCCATTATGTTACGGGCTCCACAAACACAGCCTTGGTCGTAACATACAGAGCGACACCTGAAACGTGTTGCCCGGAGTCCCGTCTCCTGCTCCCACAATCACCACAATGTCACCAGTTGGGTCAGAGAGGAAGTTTTGTTTATTTCTTACAGAAACAACCTACAAGGCTGTTGCAATCAGAGGGTCGGCCAAAATAACAAACAAAAGAGGGGAATCTACCTATCTTTGTTTACGGTCTTCCCTGGAAAAGAGATAAGAAAAGAAACACATAAGTCTTACCTCCCTGCTAATGAAAAAAACATGAGAAAATAGTATTTAACCAAAAAGACGGCCTCCCACTGACAAATGATCGGCAGGGGAAAGGACAGTTCACATTTACCGGCCTCGGAGTCCCGGACGAGCCCCCATGAGAAGAAAGCTATGTTGGAAAAGTGGTGTATTGCGTCGGAAGCGACGACGTTTGAGCGCCTCCAGGAATTAATATTGCTGGAGGACTTCAAAAGTTGTCTTCCTGAGAACTTGGTGTTACATTTGAACGAACAAAAAGTTATTTCCTTGTCGGAGGCAGCAGTGTTTGCTGATGAATACGTTTTAACTCACCGAACAGTTTTTAATACAGCACGCCAGAATCAGAATGTAAAAGTGTATGCTGAACGGAATCCTGTATTTGTACGCCTCGAAAACGGATTTTCGCGGCGCGCGCCTGTCGGAAATGTGTTTAGGCGTGCAGAGTCTAAGCGCGTATGTTTCTACTGCCTTGATCCCAGTCATCTTATTGCTGACTGCAAGGCATGGAAACAAAAGAATGGGGCTACTAAAAAAAGATGTTGCACATGTGACGCTTGAGCCACTGACAGGAAGTGCAGATGAGTTGTCAGTTGGAACTGAGATGTTTAAACCTTTTCTGATGAGTGGCTCAGTTTCCATTTCGCCGGACAGTAAGCCAGAAAGAGTGTCCATTTTAAGGGACACTGGCGCTGCTCACTCGTTTATCGAGTTAACCCGCACCGGTTCGTGGGCGGGGGGGTTGACGTAAGTGGGCGTGTCTCTACTTTTATTCACTTTTGTTTTATGCAAACTATTTAATCAACCATCACAAACTATGCATCATTTGAAAGCTAAAACACTCGAGATTCATGTTCTGAACTCGTTTTTGCAATAAATACACCAGAGAGGGAAAGGTTAAATGAAATGCTGTAGCAGTAGCTATTTAAACATTAGCATAATGAACGCAGTACTCATCTTTCATCTCCTATCGTGCAGATCAGATCGGACCAATCCAAAAAACAACCGCACACATGTCCGTTTAAGAGTCCACTCTTCCAAATGCATCCCACTTTTTAATCCAAAACAACGAAAAAATAAGGAAAAAACTAAAATACTCCTTTGTTTGCTTGGGCGTTTTGAGTTAGAGTAATCAATCGTGTCCATTTTCAATGAAATAATGATTCAAATCCGCTTTCTGACGATCTCCCTGTGCTGTGGACTCTTCCTGTCACGTTAAACCCTCCCAGGTCTCTCTGCTTCAATCACAGGCTTTCTGACGAGTCATTACACAGAGTTGCCGCATTACTCGCTCCGCCAGCTGTCAATCAAAGCGCGCATGGTTTTCGTTGGATGAAGGCAATCAATGCCTAGCCAATGCCTTGCCAGCAAAGGTTTGATTGACGGACGAGTAACTAATCACAAGGCATTATCTTACGTTGTGTTTGTAAGCATTATTGGTGAATATGCCTCTAGTCACAATCTCCATAGCAGCCAAGCGCCTGCCAGTCAGATTGCGCAACACTGCAGCGGGCGCCCAGGCTCTATGACAGACTGTTTTTATCAAATAAATGAGTTTTTTACACTTTAAAAATTCTGTAAATAGTTCATTTAGTTTTTAGTAACTGTAAATTAATCATAATCAGCAGTTTATTGCAGATTTATTTGAATAAAAACTACTCTTTGCAATTACAAATGTTCTAAAATAAAAGCCCTTTTGGAAAGGACGCTAGTCTTTTCTTGATATAAAAGCTTACAGAAGCTACATTTTTGACAGAATCATCCTCAAATTTGAATCAAAACATGATCAGACATTCAGTTTTATATTATGCTTATTTTCAGGACCTTAACATTAAAATCTCATAATTTTTCCCTAAGTGAATAATAAAAAATAAAAAACGCGAGTCACTTACATGTATATTTACATGTATATTACTCTGTTCATATACAACTTTGAGCTATTATGACTCTTGGGTAACACTATTTGAAGTGTCTAGTTTAAAATAAGACCAGATTTATGAATATAGACCATAGGGTTTAAGAGCTGCAGACATTTTCATTTGGGAATGTCGTTTTCAGAAAATTTCAAAAATTGGGGCGCTGGTTAACAGGTTATATGCGAGAATGCGCTTCCATTGTCAGCGAAAACATATACAGGAACTGATATTTTGGTTCGGGGGATTGAACTGGGATGTATCAGAGTTCCTGTTCACTCCGTGCTCTTGAAGTCAGATTTAGTCTCAGGCCTGGTGGATGTTGGAGTTTGCGCGGAACTTCCTGTAGAGGGCGTAAATTTTATTCTTGGGAATGATTTGGCAGGAGGTAAAGTGTTCCCTTTTCCTTTAGTATCAGAATCCCCTACACGGGACTCCGAGGCATCGGTTATCGCTCCGCCTTTGTTTCCAGCATGTGCAGTTACGCGCTCTCAGTCAAAAAAAATTGAGGACGTAGTTGATCTGTCGGATTCTTTTCTAGTACGTTCAGGCCCGAGAGAGTTATCTCTGTCCGTTGATGACCGGGTGTTAGGAACGGGCTCTGGAAGTGATAAAAGGGTTAACATTGGTCGGAAGCAGCTCTCTATTGCGTAGAAATCTGATCCCTCTTTGTCTCACTGTATTGAAGCTGCCGTGAAAACAGAAAGTGACCTCGCTCATATAAGAATAGGTTACTATTGGGATGAGGATGCTTTAATGCGCAAATGGCTTCCAGTGTCTGCAGGCGGGACAGAGTTAGTTCCTGTTAATCAAATTGTGTTGCCTACGTGCTATCGTTCAGTAGTGCTTGAACTAGCCCATGATCACTGTAACGATGTTAGTTGTTGTGGGCAGGAAGGAGGCGGAACCGCGAACATTCAACATATTTTAATAAAATAAATAAACAAAACAAAAGCAAACCGCGGGCAGCCCTCACGGACGACTGCCCGCAAACACTCACACACAAATAAAACCGTGGGCAGCCCTCACGGACGCACTGCCCACCAACACAACAAAACATAAACAAAACTCAACATAAAATCCAGGCCTGGTCCTCTCTCGCCTTCCGCTGTCTTCGCTCCTCCTTTATGCTCCCGCCACTCGACCGCGACGAGACCGGTGTGACGCGCAGCTGGCACTCATTATCACTGCCCCCGGTCCCGCTCTCGCGTCCTCGCCCGCTGCTCGCCACATACCCCCATCGCCCCTCGCAGGCCGGGGTACTCCCGAGACTGCGCGCCTACTCCCCACTCTCCCGGGGCCCGATCACGGCGGCCGCGGCACCTGGGGGTAAAGACAGAGAGGCGAGAGAAATGAAGACGGAGCACGAGGAGCGACAGGACGAGAGAGGAGAGAGAAAAAAATCAAAATTCTGGTCCGGCTCCTGACACACTGCCGCCGGTCCTCAGCCAGCTGAGAGGTTCTTACTCGCGGCGCCATGCGATGGTACTGACGCCGATGGACGGCTCGATCCTCCTCCGCCCCTGGCGGCCGGGCGGTGGCTCCTCCTCTTGAGGGCAGCCGCCGCGAGTCCCGCGCTCCCTGCTCCTCCCCATTATGGCGGCTGGCAGCAGGCTCCGCCCACGGCAAGCGCGGCGACTCCTCCGCCCTCTCGGACGGCAGCCACCCCACCTCGACCCAGGGGCACGGCAGCGAGGTCTCCGTCCCATCGATCTTCCTCGCTCCAGCACCACCGCCTCGGGCAGCCACTCGCGGTCTTTCCTCATCCGCGCTGCCCAAACTCCTCAGCACCGCGATCCCCTCAGCAGCGAGGGCTCTTCGACAGCATGTCCCTCCTTCCGCCCGGGTTTCGCACCAGTGTAACGATGTTCGTTGTTGTGGGCAGGAAGGAGGCGGAACCGGCGAACATTCAACATATTTTAATAAAATAAATAAACAAAACAAAAGCAAACTGCGGCAGCCCTCACGGACGACTGCCCGCAAACACTCACACACAATAAAACCGTGGGCAGCCCTCACGGACGACTGCCCACCAACACAACAAAACATAAACAAAACTCAACATAAAATCCAGGCCTGGTCCTCTCGCCTTCCGCTGTCTTCGCTTCTCCTTTTATGCTCCCGCCACTCGACCGCGAGACGAGACCGGTGTGACGCGCAGCTGGCACTCATTATCACTCGCCCGGTCCCCGCCTCGCGTCCTCGCCCGCTGCTCGCCACAATCACGTTATGGCAGGGCATTTTGGAGTGAATAAAACCTATCAGCGTGGTATGAAGTATTTCTATTGGCCCGGGTTGAGAACAAGTGTTGCGGAATACTGTCGATCTTGTCACGCGTGTCAGATCGCAGGAAAGCCTAATCAGGTCATCCGACCAGTGCCTTTACATACGATTCCCGTGGTGGGGGAGCCTTTCGAGCGTTTAATTTTAGACTGTGTAGGGCCACTTCCGAGATCTAAAAGCGGGCACCAGTATATTCTCACACTGATGTGTGTAGCTACTCGATTTCCTGAGGCTATCCCCCTGCGTAATTTGAAAGCAAAAACTGTTGTCAAAGAACTTATTAAATTCTGCTCTCTCTTTGGTCTGCCGCGAGTAGTCCAAACAGACCGCGGAACTAACTCTACGTCCAAATTATTTAAGCAGGTACTGTCTAGGATTTCGGTGTCACATCAGTTGTCCAGTGCTTATCGACCCCAAACCCAAGGTGCTTTGGAACGCTTCCACCAAACGCTCAAAACATTGCTGCGTATTCATTGCTCGGAAGAAGGGAAGGACTGGGCTGATAGTCTGCCTCTGCTACTCTTCGCTGTACGAGAGACCGTACAGGATTCTCTAGGCTTCAGCCCAGCTCAGCTGGTTTTCAGACATTCAGTTCGTGGTCCCCTTAAACTCCTGAGTGAGCAATTGCTTGCGAGCGAAAAAACGTCTGTGCCAGGGCCCGAGTATGTTAAAACACTGCATCGGTTGAAACACGCTTGTGAACTTGCGGTTGAATCTTGAAAGCTCGCAAGCGGTGATGAAAAATTGTTATGATCGTAAGAGCGTTGCTCGCTCATTCGAGCCAGGACAGTCAGTACTGGCTTTGTTGACATTGCCTGGTTCGTCTCTTCAAACTCGATTCACTGGTCCTTACATTATAGAAAGGAAAGTAAATGACACAAATTACATACTGAGAACGCCCGACCGTAGAAAGAAAACGCGGCTTTGCCACGTTAATATGTTAAAGCCTTATCATGCGAGAGATCAAGGTGAAATGTCAGTTAAACCCGTTGTCACGGTGGTTCCATCTGATTCGTTTATTGAAGTCGAGGATGAGATTGGGGAGAAAATTCCTGCCATGGGGGAAACTTTACAGAACTCTTGTGTTCTCAAGAATGTACAGGCTTTCCTGGGTCACCTGTCAAACGGTCATAGGGAAGATATTGTAAAATTGATTGACAGCTTTCCTAGTATTTTTTCAGATGTCCCGTCTCGCACTAATATGTTATTCCATGATATCGACGTAGGAGATGCTGCCCCAATTAAACAACACCCTTATAGGGTTAATCCTCGTAAACGTGATATTATGAAAACGGAGGTGGAATACATGTTACGGTATGGTTTGGCAGAACCTAGCCAGAGCGCCTGGAGCTCTCCGTGCCTTCTTGTGCCAAAAGCTAATTCGACGTTCCGGTTCTGTACAGATTTTCGGAAAGTTAATGCAGTAACTAAACCTGACTGTTTTCCCCTACCACGACGACCTTATTGATAGGGTCGGGCCTGCCAAGTTTGTATCAAAACTTGACCTACTTAAGGGTTACTGGCAGGTGCCCCTTACGGCACGCGCTGCCGAAGTTTCAGCATTTGTAACTCCGGACAGCTTCTGTCAATACTCTGTAATGGTGTTCGAATGCGAACGCCGTCCACTTTCCAACGGCTGATGCAGCTGGTACTCCGTGGAGTACAAAAGTGTGACGCATATCTGGATGATATTGTTGCCTATTCTTCTACGTGGGAAGAACATGTTGAAACGTTACATAATGTGTTTTCTTGTTTAGCGTCGGCATCCTTAACAGTGAACCTGGCGAAATGTGAGTTCGCTAAAGCATACGTCACCTACCTGGGAAAACGTGTTGGTCAAGGTCAAGTTTGCCCACTGAATGCTAAGGTGGTGGCTATATCTGAATTTCCAGTACCCTCGAATAAACGGGAGTTGCGCCGCTTTCTGGGAATGGCCGGTTATTATCGGAGTTTTTGTCGCAATTTTGCTACCCTTGTTGCGCCCTTAACCGACCTTCTCCGGCCAAACCAGGGTTTAATCTGGTCTCCTGAGTGTCAACGGGCTTTTTCAGGAGCAAAAGATCTCTTATGTAACGCTCCAATTCTGTCAGCTCCTCATTTCGAACGCCCATTCCAACTTGAAGTTGACGCGAGTGCTATTGGTGCTGGGGCTGTCCTGCTACAAACTTCCGAAATGGGTGTGAAGAAGCCAGTGTGTTACTTCTCGAAAAAATTCAGTCGCACGCAGTGCAGATACAGCACTATTGAAAAAGAGGCCCTAGCCTTGTTGATGGCATTGAAACACTTTGAGGTTTACCTAGGTGGTTCTACCTTTCCCATCAAGGTTTATACAGACCATAACCCCTTGGTTTTTCTCAACCGTATGTACAATACGAATCAACGCTTAATGCGTTGGGCTCTTATGCTTCAAGAATACAATCTAGAGATTGTCCATAAGCGCGACACCGAGAATGTAATCGCTGATGCGCTGTCCAGAGCCCATAGTGCTGAAAATACCGATTAGGTGATAGGAGATTAAAGTCTTAATCTTTTGGGGTGAGGAAGAGTGTTACGTTTCTGATCGTCTCTGAGTGTTTATTTGTGTTGTGGTAACATTGCGGTGCAGGGAGTATTGAACAGGTGCAGCTGTTTTACGTGTGTGGAGCCGGGAATCGTTCGGTGGATAAAAGCCTGGAAGGAAGACTGCTCGAGGAGTTCCCCTCTCCTGCTTCTTGTTGTTGTGTACCAGCTGTGTGTGCGTGTAAAACTGCTGGACTGTCCTTTAGAGTAAAATCCTAGTGGGGATTACCCAGTTGTTAGCGGTATAGGCCGGAAAATGTGAACTGTCCTTTCCCCTGCCGATCATTTGTCAGTGGGAGGCCGTCTTTTTGGTTAAATACTATTTTCTCATGTTTTTTTCATTAGCAGGGAGGTAAGACTTATGTGTTTCTTTTCTTATCTCTTTTCCAGGGAAGACCGTAAACAAAGATAGGTAGATTCCCCTCTTTTGTTTGTTATTTTGGCCGACCCTCTGATTGCAACAGCCTTGTAGGTTGTTTCTGTAAGAAATAAACAAAACTTCCTCTCTGACCCAACTGGTGACATTGTGGTGATTGTGGGAGCAGGAGACGGGACTCCGGGCGACAAGTTTCAGGTGTCGCTCTGTATGTTACGACCAAGGCTGTGTTTGTGGAGCCCGTAACAATTGGTATGTGATGATTGGTTCCCCCACATGTTTTAAGGGTTGCTATGCAGAGTGCTGGCTCCCTTGGGTAGAGTTATAGTAGGCCTCCAGGAAGCGGCCTCTATATATTTATATACATATGTATTTGTTTTTATATAACAAAGGTTGTTGGCTGGGAAGTTATCAGTTTTAGCCTCCTTGATAATAGAGGTTGACTGTGGGTCCCTCTTGAAAGTGGCAGGCCAGGGGATTTTAAACTGTACAATACTCTCTTAAAGGAGCCCACCATAGCGCTTTGACACAACGCGAGTTCTCTTTGAAAGGGAATGTCTCGGGTTATGACTGAAACCCTGGTTCCCTTAAAACAGGGAACGAGACATTGCTTCTTTTTGCCATGCTTCAGATCTGCCTGCGTCATCCCTTCAGACTAAGAAGTGGATGACATTCTCTGGGCGCCCCTTTATACTCCTGGTTTGCACGAGTATGACGTCATGGGTGTCACTGGCCAATAGTATTGCTGTGATTGCACAGGTGCTCAATGTCCCATTCCCCATACATTTTTCTTTACTATATTTATTTTGTACTTTTATAGTACAAGAGATGTTTTCCAGTTTTGTAGATGATTGTGACCAAATATCTTTTTTTTTGTTTTCTATCAGCCTACAAGAGAGACACCCCACGGGCACGTTTATAACAAATTCTTAAATTCTCTAATTGAACTAAGGCTAAATCATAGCTTAGTCTATGTACTGTCTGTGGAATTGGGCCTAAAGGAGGTTGTACTGTACCAACTACCTCAGGTTGGACTTATTCTGCCTTCATGTGCTATTGGAATTATCTGAATTACTACTTTAATAGTTTACAAAATTAATAAAAAATGTTATGCAATGACAATCATGACTTCATAAGTGGGAAGTAGGACTTTTCGATAGCAAATGAAGGCACCATAAATGTAGATAGGTTGAACAAGCTGTAATTTCCACTACTGTCTGTTCAATTTAAATGAAAATAAACCTAGCATGGGGGATTTGTTGCTTTTTCCTGTTGTACCAAACTTACCCCAAAACCGAGGTACATACCAAACCATGACTTCTGTGTAACGTTACATCCCTAAGTAAGACTTTTCTCCTCATATTGAACATTTTTTGACAGAAAGGTTTCTTTAAAATTGAGTCAAGAATATAGAACCTGTATAGAACTCCATTCTAAGAGTGAAAATCACTTCACAGAGGAAACTGACAATCTCTAAGCTCCTCTGAGGTTTAAATTGAGATCAGAATGGATATGCAAATGAGGCAACATTTATTTTTGCAAAAAATAGGAATTTTGGGTTTTCATGAGCTGTATGCCAAAATCATCAGTATTAAAACAATAAGAGACCTGACATATTTCAGTTGGTGTGCAATGAATCTAAAATATATGAAAGTAAAATTTTTATCATTACATTATGTAAAATAATGAACTTTTATCACAATATGCAAATTTTTTTAGAAGGACCTGTATATGTTACCGCAGCAACCCCCTGACCTTAAGTCAGCCTGTTCCTCTGATAATAATGAATGTCACGTGAAGGTGCCAGTAATTATCCTAACACTATCCCCAGAAGCTACCAATTAAGCATGGAAAGAGTGAGGATAGAGATACAAATGTCTCTTTTCTTCATCTCAGATTAAACCAGGTGACAAATTCGATTTCAGCTCCAAAAAGTTTCTCCTTTCACAACTTTCCTCATACTTCTCAATTAGCAAGTTGCCATTCAGAGTGTCAAAAGGAGTTGGAGGTATTGTGTCAGTAGTGAATGGGCCCAGATGTGTGTGATGCGTATCCGTGCATGTAAAACAGGATGCCGATTGTTTTTGCTGTTTCACGGAGTCGCTCTGAATTCCGCCCACCTCAGCACTCGACTGCTGTGTCAATCCCGCTCTCTAGCCCATGTGTGCGTGTTTGTGACTCAACGGGATGAATTATGAAATGAAAGACTAAAACAGTGCGAGAGGGATGTGCGCAGCTGCGTGCGGCAGAAAGAGAGGCGGAGGGAGTGATTTCAGCTACCATCCTGCCGACCTCCTGCTGAGTAAAAACTCGAGGAGCAATGCACCGTCATTTTAGAGAGAGAGAGACAGAAACAAGAGACGCTTTTTCAGTGAAAGGAAATATTTTACATTCCTTCTGAAGGAGGCAAAAGTTTTCTGTGTTAAACTTGATCGCATAATAGGAAGGGACACGCCTCCGTAGCTTTCGGTACTGCAGGACCGCATCTCCGCTCAAGTAACTGCCAAACACAGAGCAGGAGTGCGAAGCACTTCCTGACTCTGTGGACTGTGAAAGCCAGATGGATCTGTGAAATTTCAAGGTCAAACTGAGGCAATTAAACTGAGCTGTACAGTTGGGGCTCTGGCTGTTAGTACAGCACAAATAAACACACACACACACGTTGGGTTTCCATGTTTTATGGGGACATTACAAAGACATAATGGTTTTAAAACGGTACAAACTATATATTATATCCCCCTATACACTAACCATACCCTAAATGTACCCATAAAAATAAATAAATAAAAAATTATACTGAAACAAAACACAAAATCACAGATCCATCTGGCTTTTCAAAAAAGGTAATTCTGTGTAATTGATATGCTTGTTTCCTCATGGGGACCAAACACATGTCCCCAACTTTTTGTGGTATTACTGTACTTGTGGGGACATTTGGTCCCCACGCATGTGTGTGCATCCTGGTAATCCCTACGGTATGGGGACAAAATGTCCCCACAAAGATGGCAATATCCAAAATCCTTGTCCTTGTGGGGACATTTTTTGGTCCCCATGAGGAAAACAGGTCATAAATCACACTAAGTGATATTTTTTGAAAAAGTAAAAATGCAGCATGTCTCCTGTGATGGGTAGGTTTAGGGGCAGGGGCAGTGTAGGGGGATAGAAAATACGATTACGTCTATGCAATGTCCCCATAAAACATGCAAACCCAACACACACACACACACACACACACACACACACACACACACACACACACACACACACACACACACACTAAACAGACAGAAAATATAGGATGCTTTTTTTCAAGTGCTTCATGAGGGAATTTTCTGGGAGAATGATGGGCAAATTAATATTGAAGAAGCTTGCTTTCCTTATAGTCTAACAAAGATATATTATAAATCTATTACTATTATTCAATCATGTATTTTGCTGAAGTGCATTTTACCTTAAACACTAGATATTTTCTTCAAACAGTCTTGAAAACTATTGATGCATTGTAATCTTTTCAATCACCAATTTAACACTTGTCAGTACTGAAAGTGAAGAGATATACAGGCAATGGACCAATATGAACATATCTGCCTCAAACAGTCCCTTCACTGAGTTTCTGATACTGATTCTTATTCTTAATTGTAACACTATGATCTGATATTATGCAACTTCTAGGCGTGAACATGCACATGGGCTTTTATCTTTCTGCTTAGTTTGCAAGATACCAAGCTGATAAAACAAGTTTGTAGAAATATGTAGAAAAGATTAACATCACCCTGGTTCCCTCAACAAAGCCCAACAGGATTTTCCCATTGGCTTTTGGATTGCAGAAAATAAGCTTTGTGATCATAGTGAGACCGTGTCCATTAGTGTCTCCTCTGAATTTGCCTCAACGGCACGTCATCCTCAATTAATCCGCCTCCGCGCAATAACTCCGATCTTTCAAGTATTCATATTCTTGTGTAATCGACGCGCCATCCTAAATGAACCTGCCTCTTGCATGATACCCAAAATTTCGAATATTCTTATCTAATATGATTTATGACCTGCAAGGTTGCCAGAGTAATAATTATACACTGTTAATAATAGGCCAGAGGAGAACTGGCACCCCGACTGAGTCTGGTTTCTCCTAAGGTTTATTTTTCTCCATCATGCCCTGATGGAGTTTTGGTTCCTTGCCACTGTCGCCTTTGGCTTGGCTTGCTCAGTTGGGGACACTCAAATTATGATTACTCAACTAAATATACAAATAGAATTTATTAATTTGGTCATATATAATTCTATAAACTATCCAAATTAAACTAGCCAAATCAAATTTTGTTGCAATGTTGTCCTGTTTAACACTGTGAAGCTGCTTTGAAACAAGCGTCATTGTAAAAGTGCTATATAAATTAAGTTGATTGATTGATTGATTGATTGATTGATTGATTGACCACCAAAAGTTTATGTTGCTTCTACATTTTGCTCATCATGATAATATTTAGAAATAAACACAACTTTATTTATTTTAAACAAACACGCTTGCCTGTTCGGCATGATAAAGTGTACAGTTTTTTTTTCAATTTGCTTAAGCACAATTTTGAAAACAGGGGCCGGTTTGACAAAACCCTACACACAATTAACACAACCCAACATCACTTCAGATCATTTGAAAAATGGAACACTTTTGTCAAAACTATACACAACTTTATAAAAACAATATTTTGTTACCATACTAAAACACATTTCATATGACTTCTATCTTTTTAAAACAGTTACACACAGCTGTTCTCAATCTTAAACACTTGTAAAAATTCTACTTTTCTAATGAAATAATCTGGCTTTGAAAATTTTTTCAGAGATATTGTTAGAATAAAATAGACTCACCTAAAGGATTATTAGGAACACCATACAAATACTGTGTTTGACCCCTTTCGCCTTCAGAACTGTCTTAATTATACGTGGCATTGATTCAACAAGGTGCTGAAAGCATTCTTTAGAAATGTTGGCCCATATTGATAGGATAGCATCCTGCATTGGAGATGAGTGGTACCCGGTGGGGTCTTCTGCTGTTGTAGCCCATCCGCCTCCAGGTTGTGCGTGTTGTGGCTTCACAAATGCGTTGCTGCATACCTTGGTTGTAATGAGTGGTTATTTCAGTCAAAGTTGCTCCTTTGACCTCTAGGATCAACAAGGCATTTTCGCCCACAGGACTGCCGCATACTGGGTGTTTTTCCTTTTACACCATTCTGTGTAAACCCTATAAATGGTTGTGCGTGAAAATCCCAGTAACTGAGCAGATTGTGAAATACTCAGACCGGCCCGTCCTAGCACCAACAACCATGCCACGCTCAAAATTACTTAAATCACCTTTCTTTCTCATTCTGACATTCAGTTGGGAGTTCAGGAGATTGTCTTGACCAGGACCACACTAAATGCATTGAAGCAACTGCCATGTGATTGGTTGATTAGATAATTGCATTAATGAGAAATTGAACAGGTGTTCCTAATAATCCTTTAGGTGAGTGTATATGAATATGTTGACCAAACAATACACACAAGACCAGTACTGCATATTGATGAAAATATTTATTTCTCTCTACATTTTCAAAGTTTTTTTTTTATTTGCTCTCTGTCCAGCCTCTCTCAATGTCAACCGTACTCAGTAGTACCCATGGTTGCTCGAATCACATCTGATAAATTTGGTCCCCGTCTTCTTTGGCCACATCCTACTCTCTGCCTTGCCTTCCATTTTTGTTGAAGACAGGTGAACTTACCTGTTGCCTTTTTAAAGTGCTTAAACCTGATTGGTGTGTCTGCAATGTAGCAATCACGTGTTTGTGCACCTGATGGCTGTTTTTAACAGACTGGCTCATATGTGTGGTAATTTGACAGTCAGTGCTTTGGAATTGCAAGTAAGTGACATCATGATATACTGCTGTGTCTGACGTATCCAAGTGTGTTTAGTGTTTTGCAAATCACTGTGTGTAATGTTTTGCAAATGGTGTGAAGCTGACAATGTGCTTACAGTTGTGCAAATCTAGCCTTGTGTTTTGCTTCTTGAGTGTAAGGTTTTGCTAATTGTGGGAAAAGTTTAATTTTAATGTGTAAGCAATCGTAAAAACTGTAATGTTTCCGACAACCACTGAAGTCCTATTAAGCCACTTGTTAGCAACCATATTTTTAAATACCAGTAAGAATTCAGGCATAATTCAGGCATTTAACCAAAAACTGATTCTAAAATTGACTTTGGATAATGAAACAAAAATTAAATTGTTTCCGAGTTTTAGCCTTCAAAATCCCGGCAGCACTTTATTGTGGTACAGTATCATCTATTTTAGATCAACCCAGACATAAACAACACGTAAAAACGAAAATGCAGTGTGATTGGCTGCTTTACATGTTGATCAAATCATTTACTCACCTACGAGTACAGGAACTTCAGCCTCCGCTCCTTCAAAATTATTTATGGCCTTGTCATACAGCCGTTCACTTGTTTTGAGATGCTTCAATAATTTGGGCTCCATCAATATTTTAGTTAAAATTGAAAGTCTCTCTCCACCTGTTTATTTATTTATTGTCTCTCTCCACCTGTTGTGTTATGCACAAGCAGGCTTGATGACATGCTTTAGTGATGCTGAAAGCTAATCGTTTTTTCAAAGGTCACCTCTATAATAATTGGTTATACAGGTCCTTCTCAAAAATGTGCATATTGTGATAAAAGTTCATTATTTTCCATAATGTAATGATAAAATTGCAATGCTCATACGTGTTTTCATATTTCAGGTCTTTTATTGTTTTAATACTGATGATTTTGGCATACTCCAAATTCCTATCTCAAAAATTTGCATATCATGAAAAGGTTCTCTAAACGAGCTATTAACCTAATCATCTGAATCAACTAATTAACTCTAAACACCTGCAAAGATTCCTGAGGCTTTTAAAAACTCCCAGCCTGGTTCATTACTCAAAACCGCAATCATGGGTAAGACTGCCGACCTGACTGCTGTCCAGAAGGCCATCATTGACACCCTCAAGCGAGAGGGTAAGACACAGAAAGACATTTCTGAACGAATAGGCTGTTCCCAGAGTGCTGTATCAAGGCACCTCAGTGGGAAGTCTGTGGGAAGGAAAAAGTGTGGCAAAAAACGCTGCACAACGAGAAGAGGTGACCGCACCCTGAGGAAGATTGTGGAGAAGGACCGATTCCAGACCTTGGGGGACCTGCGGAAGCAGTGGACTGAGTCTGGAGTAAAACATCCAGAGCCACCGCACAGGCGTGCAGGAAATGGGCTACAGGTGCCGCATTCCCAGGTCAAGCAATTTTTGAACCAGAAACAGCGGCAGAAGCGCCTGACCTGGGCTACAGAGAAGCAGCACTGGACTGTCGCTCAAATTGTGCATGTCATTCGGAAATCAAGGTGCCAGAGTCTGGAGGAAGACTGGGGAGAAGGAAATGCCAAAATGCCTGAAGTCCAGTGTCAAGTACCCACAATCAGTGATGGTCTGGGGTGCCATGTCAGCTGCTGGTGTTGGTCCACTGTGTTTTATCAAGGGCAGGGTCAATGCAGCTAGCTATGAGGAGATTTTGGAGCACTTCATGCTTCCATCTGCTAAAAAGCTTTATGGAGATGAAGATTTCGTTTTTCAGCACGACCTGGCACTTGCTCACAGTGCCAAAACCACTGGTAAATGGTTTACTGACCATGGTATTACTGTGCTCAATTGGCCTGCCAACTCTCCTGACCTGAACCCCATAGAGAATCTGTGGAATATTGTGAAGAGAAAGTTGAGAGACGCAAGACCCAACACTCTGGATGACTTAAGGCCGCTATCAAGCATCCTGGGCCTCCATAACACCTCAGCAGTGCCACAGGCTGATTGCCTCCATGCCACGCCGCATTGAAGCAGTCATTTCTGCAAAAGGATTCCCGACCATTGAGTGCATAACTGAACATAATTGTTTGAAGGTTGACTTTTTTTGTATTAAAAACACTTTTCTTTTATTGGTCGGATGAAATATGCAATTTTTTTGAGATAGGAATTTTGGGTTTTCATGAGCTGTATGCCAAAATCATCAGTATTAAAACAATAAAAGACCTGAAATATTTCAGTTGGTGTGCAATGAATCTAAAATATATGAACGTTTAATTTTTATCATTACATTATGGAAAATAATGAACTTTTATCACAATATGCTAATTTTTTTTAGAAGGACCTGTATATATGACAACAGATATATGGACACATTTGCTATCCAATTTAAATTGGGAAGAAATATGCAAAGGAGGATCATTTCTTTCAACATAGTGACTAAAAGTTGAAAGTACAGTGGCCTCAAACTTTTTTGGACATGTAAAAAGTCACACTTAAAAAAATTATGAAGGTCACTGCAATAGATGACCAAATATAAATCAAATAACACTTGCACATAAACAATAAATAAATAAATAAATAAAAATCACAGTCACACTTTACAATTAGGTGTTATTAGTTAAATACATTAGTTAAAATCAACTAATAATGATCTATCTATCTATCTATCTATCTATCTATCTATCTATCTATCTATCTATCTATCTATCTAATTACCTATCTACCTCTCTATCTATTTATCCTTTAAAAAAACATTTCAAATGGTGTAAGCTCATTTTTAGGATTCAGGCAAAACATTTTTATAGCGCAATTCTCATAACACAAGGAAGAGAAAGTGGAAGGAAAGGAGAGAGAGAGAGAGATGAAGACAGAAAGAATCAATATCAATAATGAGAATCAAAAATGAGAAAGGAAATGGTGTGGAGAGAAAGGATAAGGTGCAGCTTTTCTGTGTCTTACTTCCTCTTTCATATTTTGCCATCCTGGGGAAATATTACAAAGTTAGAATGGGGTCATTTGGATTTATTTAATTCTATTGTCTGACAACATGAATTCCATTCAAATACACTGAAGTAATATTAACCGACTGCCATGAAGACTGTAGTGCATCACTTCAGTGCTGCTATCTAGATGCTTAAATCAGCTTATTAAAGGGACAATCATTAGATTATTTGGTGAGAAAAAAAGTGCAAAATCAACTCTTTTAATCAAAAGAGCAACTTTTACTAAAATATGTAAATATGGGCTTTGTTTTCGGAATGAGATATAATTAATAAAAAAAATGAGACATGCTTGTTCTGAACAAATATATAATAATAATGATAATAATAATAATAATAATAATAATAATAATAATAATAATAATAATAATAATAATTAAAGGGACAGTTGAACAAAAAATTTACAATTCTGTCATCATTTACTCACCCTCATGTCGTTACAAACCTGTATGACATTTTTTTTTCCAGTGGTGTAATGAAATGGTCTGTTGTATAGGACTAGATATTGATATCTCTTAGTAATAAATGCGTATTTGAGGCACAGACGAGACTCCATGGGATGATCAAATGAGCGATGGCACCCTTCGGGTTATGAAGTGGGCACCCTCATTCTTCCGTGTTTCGCTGATGGACCCACAACACCTCTAGAGCGTCCAGCGTCACAGGTTCACTCCATAGATGCGTTCAACTCACTTAAAGGCCCAGATGGAATCCTTTCTTTTCATCCACAGCCACTGGCTCCCCTTTTCAGCAGCCCTGGAGAGATCTTTGACTGCCTGCCGATGGGCCTTTCGTGCACTCCCATCTCCTTAAGTAGTCTGGATGTTGAAGTAGCTACGAACCCTCTGCAGCGTACTTCCACTGGGTGCACATTCACTTTCTAGCCTTGTTGTTGCACTTCAGCTGCAAGTTCAGCGTACATCAGCCTTTTCTGTTCGAAGCCTCATCCACTGCACCCTCCGAGGGCACAGTGAGCTCAATGATATAAACAAGCTTGAGTGAGGCTGACCACAGAACAAGGTCTGTTCGCTGGTTGGTAGCTGCAATCTCAACTGGGAAGCAGAGTTTATTTTCCAAGTCTGCCAGCGGGGTTTCCAGTCCTGTGCTCTGCCCAGCTGCCCAGTGTCTGGTCTTGTGATAATGGCTTGCCCTTACCCTCCTGGATAAATGTTGTCAGCTGCCACTGGGATGACGGTAGAGGAAGGGCATTCACACTTGCCCGTCGATTTTCCAGCACTGCTGCAAGACTCTTTAACACCTGGTTGTGCCGCCAGGTATAAAGGCCTTGAGTGAGGCTGGTCTTGCATCCCACTAAGATATGCTTCAGTGTTGCTGGACTTGGACAAAGAGGGCATGTGGGGTCTTTGGCATACCACTGGTTTAGGTTTGCAGGGGAAGACAAGACATCGTAAGCAGCCCTGAAGGTAAAACTTGCACTGAATGCCTTCATCTCCCACAACTCATTTCAGGAGATCGTCCTCTTCTCAATTCCTTTCCATGCCATCCACTGCCCTTGCTTTGCCACAGCTTGTGTGCACATTCCTGCTTCCTCCTCCCGACGTACCACCTGGACCACCAGCTTGCATTTCTGAGAAGTAGAGGCCTTACTCCACGCTGGTGTACGAGACCACTCCTGCACTCGGCCCACAATGTCCTTATGTCTAAGAGCTGCCTTTGCCTGCTCAGTTGCAGCTAATGGGTACACTTCTTTCCAGTGACCAAGGTTGGGGTAGTTTGGGCTAAAAATGGATCACTTCCTTATATGCGCTGACCAACCTCTCTAGCTTCTCCACCTTTGAAAGTGGGACCTATTAGAGGGTTAGCAGCCACAGGAGGTGTGGAAGTAGTCCATACGGCAAGAACCAGAGCTTCAGCTTGCCAGGAAGCATGGTTCTGTCAACCGCTGGCTATCTCCTTGCTAAGCTGCTCCACTTGCTCTTTACCTTTGAGGGAAACATCATACCAACGACCTAGGCTCTTCACTGGCTTCTCAGAAACTATTGGAATGGGTTCCTCGCTACTGTGGAAGTGGTAGTCTGACAGCTTCCCCTTGATAATAGAGATGCTTCTGGATTTGCTCGGCTTGATCTTCATGCAAGCATGCCCAGTGTTTTCCTGCAACTTTCTTAGTAGCCGCACAGTGCAAATAAAGTAATAATACTTCCCTACAGTACTTGAGTATTTTTGTAGGTGAAACTTTACTTTACTTGAGTTTTTATATTTCTGTCAGCTTTTAATTTTACTCCACTTAATTTCCTACATAAAATGTATACTTTTACTCTGATACATTTCCACAGCATTTTCGTTACTTACTACAAAATAAATTCGAAGACTGCAAGCATGTGCAAACAAGTGCTAGCACAAGCGTGGTTGATTTCATATTGCATCCGTTGCTATTTTGGGGGTCGCTGAGAGAATTTTCTTGTGGTGCCCCCCTCAGCACTTGGTGCCCTACGTGCAGTGTGTGTGGGAGCGGTGGCACTGCTCATTTCAATGCTATGGCCATCTTTAAGCATGACTTTTTGGATTTATATGAAATGGTAACATTTTACAATAAGAATCTATTTTCAACATTAACTAATCTTTATTAAAACATTTTAACATTTTAAAGTCATCTCTTACGTTAGTTACTGTACTATGAATTAACATGAATGATCAAGGTATAATTCATATATTCATTTTTTTATATTTAAAACTTACAATAAACAGCTTGCCATTTTCTTATTCAAAGAAAACAAAATGGAAGAAACAGAGTTAAAACTGAACACAATCTTGCTGCTTGCTGAACATTTTTTTATATATTTTGTTGACCCTTTTGTATTTTGCATTTACTTGTACATTTACTTTCAATTTTTAATGTTTAATATGAAAAGAAAAAAAACGTTTTATACTTATAAATACAATTATACAATAAATATCACACACTTTAAAACTTTTACTCAAGTAATATTCTAAACACTGACTTTAACTTTTACCAACAAACTTTTCTGGCAAGATATCTATACTTTTACTAAAGTATGGCTTTTGAGTACTTTATACATCACCGCTTGCTTCTGAGGGACACAAGAGATACTCTTAATACTTGTAACAGTTTTCCACAAAATGAAAATCAATGGGGTCCAAAACAACATCAACATTTTTAGAAGATTTTCGTTTGTGTTCCACAGAATAAACAAATGTTTGAAATGGCATGAAAAATACAGATTTTGCAAAGGAGTACTGCAACTTTTTAGTAAACCGTGGTGACCTGGAAGTTGAAACTATTTGTGCCTTAAAAAGACATTACAAGATTTTACAGCAGCAGCTCTGCATTTAATGGTTAACTCTATTAACTTTCTCTCTGTCTTTTCATTCTCTTTCTCTCTGGCGGGCTCTCAGTCTCTCATCTCTAATTGAATGCCTCTCCTGACAAATGGGCTGTTGAGGCTACACCTGCAATGCACCATTACATTCTCAACTCTCATCTGACAATGAGTGTGTGTTTCGTTTGAATGTGTATGTGAAATGCATCATTTCATATCGCAGATCAAACTATAGTTGTAACAGTGCTTTACTGCTGGTCTCAAATGGTTCTGGTTTGAGCAGTGGGTTATAGAAAGTGCTGTGTGTGTGTGTTATTCTCAGTGGTAAACTCTTTGAGTGCAGTTCTGACAGTGCTGTGTGTAATAATGTCTTGAGCCTCATTGTTAATGCTCCTCCTCTCTGTAGTGTGAGACAAACACACACACACACACACACACACACACGTGTGACCTCGACTCTCAAATCATTAATTTCCATCTGTGGAGAGTGCAACACAACTTTAATGCTCCTAAAATGCAACAGCAGTGCTGGGCTTCTAAGCCATGCCTTGATTTAACACAAATTGCTCTGACATTTTACTCCATCTTCTTGCCATGAAACTGTTCAGTCTAGTATCCTGAAATTGAGACAGATTGGACATAATTGGAGCTCATAGTAAGCATATCTGTTGGCACAAACTTCCTAATTATACCTATTCTGGACCCCAACACAAGGTCACCGAAGTAAAGTCAGCATGTTTATATGAGAGGCTAGATTGCAAACACAGGGTATTATATTTTAAGATTATTTATGCTATCATCACTTAATTGGCTTTTGGCAAAGGTTCTGTGAAAAAAAACTAAAAGCCTGCTGGTGTTCTGACCCTTTCCAGCTCATTTGTTGAGTGTGTCCTTTTACCTGTTTGAGACTGACGGAATAGAGTTAGCTATGAAAGCAAACATGGGGGGAAACTTAAAACCTCTTCGGGAGAGAGTGAAAGAGGGGAGGAAGAAAGGATTATTGTGTGTTACGTAGAGGACTTTTTAACACCATCCATTTAACCTATTACCCCAATATGGAACTTCTATAGTGCATTTATCTACAAGTGTACATTTATATACAAAAATTAAGTATTTGTATACAAATATCTGATTTTGATATATGACAACTTTTCATGTTAAAAACATGAATACTTGCTACTTTCTGTAGCTTTGTTGCAACTTGCTATCCATTGCAAGGGACGTGTCATTCTTATTCAATGCATATTACTAGAATATTGGCTGTTTATTAGTACTTATAAAGCACCTTTGTTCATCTTCGTAACACAAATCAAGATATTTTTGTTGAAATCCGATGGCTCAGAGAGGCCTCCATTGGTAGCAATGACATTTCTTCTCACAAGACCCATAAAAGGTACTAAAGACATCAGTAAAAAGTCCATCTCACTAGAGTGGTTCTACAATAATTTTATGAAGTGACATTCTTGTCTTCCATCTGGGCCTCTGACGTGAACTCACGAAGCAACACAACATATGCCTGAGAAGATGACACATGACCCGAAAGTGAGGAACTTTGTTTACAAGCGTAGGAAGGGTACAGATCCAGTCTCTGGGCTGCTGTTCCACTCCTAGCCTGCAGGGGACGCCCTCCTTAAGCTTCCATGTCATGCTCCCTCCAGGTCTCCAGATGGCACTTTAACCCCATGCTCAGTGCTCTCCACTCCTGCAGATTGCGCTCGTGTATTTAATTGTACTCAGAACTCTCCTCATTAGCCCTGATTCCCATCACCTGTGGCTTGCCCTTTATAAGTGTGTTTGTTCCTGCCATTGTGTTCAGTCTTGAGCCTATGTTCTCAAGTCTCCAGATCTCAAGATATGTTTTGAGTCTTATTGTACATTTTTTTTTTACCCATGTGTCTATTTTTGTTTCTCTGTTTTATGGAAACTCTTATTTCCTAGTTCTTTTGTACTTTGTGCTTTGGTTTCTCAAGTGTTCTTGGGTTCCATTGTCTGGGAGTTAGCTCAGTGGAGAACTCGCCACACTGAACACCAGGTTCAAAGCTGGGTTCAAGTCCAGCCAAGGGCGACATCCTTACAGGAAGAGGTGCCGTAACTAAGCTGTTGAATTCTACATTAATTGTGCTTTAGGTCTTGGCGTAGTGCTCAAAATGGTGCTAAAGAGTGCATTTCCTGGATGCCTGAACCGTAAGAAATGTCATATTCTCGCGCATGCGTCATGGTGCTTCGTGAGTTCATGACAGAGGCCCAGATGGAAGACTTGTTGAATTTTTGGGTGAACTAACCCCTTTGAACCTGAAAAATGTGCCCGTTTGTTTTTGCTGAATTTTTCCTCATGACATTCTGAAATGCGTCTGAAAATGTACTCAAAACTCAGAGAAAACTTGCCACACAGACCCAAAATATATCTCTTTATAAGCTTGGAATGACTACTTTTAAATGATTATGCAAATTTAAATGTCATTTATATAAAAACTAAAATGCTCTGTTTATGTAATTCGTATGAAAACAGCGAGGGGTACAGTTCCTCCAGTGGAGCTTGGTTTTCTTTAATGTGACCATACCCACGCATGCTCAAAGCTATTCACATGCAAATCGTCCACGAGGAAGTGAACCTGTAAACGCCCCCCATCACCTCAAAACAAAGAATCAGCTTCATCATTCTTCTGATTTTCATTTTACCTTGGATTTTCCTCAGAAGAAACATAAGCATGAACATGATCATTTTTAAGGTAAAATATTTATTCTCACTAATATTAGCGTTATTGAGGCATAACTTCACATTGTAGGCTATTAGTTGAACTATTGGCAGACTAAATTGTGTAAAATCAACTGAAATATTGAAATAGGTAGGCAACCTTTCAATGCTAAATAAAGATACACATACGGCATGGGAATATTTTTATTATGCTCTATAATATTAAACACAGCATGATACAAAAGTAGGGTTGCCAACTGTCCTGATTATTGGGCCTAAATGTCCCGTACATGACTGTCCCGTTTATTGACTGCAATGCTGATGTGACCACTGACTAAAGGGCTGTTCACATATGTTGCGTCCTTTGCACACTCAAGTTTGTTATTTTAAATGTAGCCCAGTGACAAGCACGCCCAAATAGAGAGACTAATTTGTTTCCGTTCATCTTGCACTGTCTCTGTTTGCACTTTTGTCCTGAATGTCTCTTTTGCACTGTATTATTTTACCACTGCTGTGTTGTACCAAGTATCACTATCGTTCAAAAGTTTTAGGTTTTCTAATGTTTAAAAAAATTCTTCTGCTTAACAAGGCTAAATTAATTTGATCCAAAATACAATAATACAGTTATATTGCAAAGTGTTTTAATAATTAAATAATTGTTTTCTATTTGGATATACTTTTGCAATGTATTCCCTTCTACATTTTCACATGATCCTTCAGAAATCATTGAAATCGTTGCATGCTGATTTGCTGCTCAAGAAACATTTATTATTATGAATGTTGAAAGCAGTTGTACACAATTTATTTCAGGATTCTTTGATAAATAGAAAGTTCAAAACAACAGCATTTATCTGAAATAGAAATCTATTGTAACATTATACACTACCATTCAAAAGTTTGGGCTGAGTAAGAGTTTAGTTCTTTTGTTGCTGTTTTGTTTTTTGAAAGAAATTAATACTTTTATTCACAAAGATGCCTTATAATTATAAAAACACAGTAAATGGCATTTATAACGTTACAAAATCTTTTATTTCAGATAAATGCTATAATTTGGAACTTTCCATTAATAATCCCTCTGGGTTAAATCTTTGATTTATCAAATAATCCTGAAAAAAAATACACAACTGTCTTCAACATTCATAATAATAAGAAATGTTTGTTGAGCATATATATCAAATCATATTAGAATGATTTCTGAAGGATCGTGAGACTGAAGACTGGAATAATGATGATAAATTCAGCTTTGACATCACATGAATAAATTATACTTTACCATGTATCCACATAGAAAACATTAATTTTAAACTGTAAAATATTTCACAATATTGCTGTTTTTACTATTTTGTTTTTACTAGTTTATAAAAACAAAACAACAACAAAAAACATGCAGATATAAACCTTTTGAACGGTACTGTAGGTCTAAAGTCTTTATGTAAAGAAAATGTATTGTCAGATTACTTATTTTAAAATTAAACATGATTTTGTGAATAAGCTACAAACAATACATTCAATCAATATTTCTCCTCAAATTCATTATAGTTCCCTCTGTCACATTCCTCACTGATATTCAGGGAGGAGCCGTTTACACCTCAGGTGTGAATCACATCATTATTCATGATTATCCACACCCTCCCCACATACAGCCATTCTGACAATAAGTGTCTTGCTAAAGTGATCAAAATGGTTTTCACATTTTGAAGAAGAAACGCCCGGCAACAACATCCAGTTCTGAAAAGCCTTGTGAACAAATGTTTAACGTGTTTTAGATGGCCTTATTTCAGTGATTTCGTGTTTTATTTTTTTAAACTATGCATAAACATTATTTCCTCAAAACTACAAACTTGTATGTACATGTTGCTCAAATATTACTGTAGCTCTGTTTGTGCTGAATGCAGATTAATCAGACTTTAGCTGTAAAATACATATGTCACAGCATGTCAAACTTCTTCAGGGCCACAAAATAGCCTCATGATCCAGAGGGTTAATATGTGTTCCTCATATGAAAGTGTTGCCATTTTTTTTTTTTTAATGAAAATATGTTTTTATTTTAAAAAGAAAGACATTTTTAAAACATGTATCTGCGAAAATTTGAGTTTTTAGGTCTTACATTTGTATTTTCATTTTGAAAATATATGATCAAAGAACACACATGTTAAAAATGTTTTACAAACCTCCAGAGGTTATGCTAAAAGACAGAGAATGAGGACAGGTGTGATTGAGACACTAAGGAAATAATCAAATGTTTATTCTTCAATTTTTGAAGAATAAACATAATTTGAGTGATATGCAGCCCAATCAAGCAGTTCTTTGCAGTGTTTACTTGATCTGGGATCCATTTTTATTCTGTGAAGCAGGCCAAGGCTCTGGAATACAGACGCACAGTTGAAAGAGTTAGAGAGCTGGATGTGTTTTTCATGTTTGCCCACACGTCACATGGCCAAGAGTCACGACCCACGAGCCACGATATGCAAATGCAATTAGAGCATCTTTATCTCTTCAAAGAGCCAAGGATGAGAGAAAGGGAGGAGGCGGAGGGAGGGAGCAGTGTGGAACTGAGAGAAAGAGAGAGAGAGAGAGTGAGAGAGAGTCTGACTTGACCTGCCGTAGATCCTCATCGCCTGTCTGAGACTCAAGAGGAGAATACAAATGTTACTACATTAACCCGCTCCCGCAGAGAAACGACAGACAAGAGAGAAGAAGAAAGGCTAGGAAGAAAGGGAGAGAAAATTAGGGAAAATGGCTTTTCTTTGTAGTAAATCATATCTCAAATTAATGCTAATTTAGAGGAAGTGATAGAAGTGGTAATTGTTCTTTTCAGCTGTGGGGGCTCGGGCTCTATAGAGCCGCACCTTTGATGGACTGCCATGTCAGCAGTGCATTGTGGGTATCAAATAGGCTAACCCCAGTGCACTTTGCTTCCTGTTGCACGTCTTTGTAAAACAGCGATCGCTTCGGCACCTGTACAAGTTTTTGATAATGAACTTGAAGATAATGAAGATCTGCAAATCACTGTCACTAGAAATGACTCAGTGGTGCATGTGCTAAAAGCTAAAGCTAATGGTATAATATAAGCATTAAATTCACAATATTATATGCATGTTACGAGGTTATTAGTCTGAAGGTGTTGACACATGAGACATATGCATGTATGTCTCATCATGTTCCCTGCACTGCTTTTCCTGAGGTCTGTTTGCTAGTTAGTTTCTGGTTTCTGATGGTCTGTTATTCTGTGTATTTATACCATTAGTTTATTGTTTGAGTTGTTTCAATTTACATGGTTTTAGTCTTGCGTAGCCAGACCTTTACCCTGACGGCAGAAGGTCTGGACTCTATCGCAGCTTTAATTGGCCAAGGACCGACAAAAGGACGTTTGACTACCATGTAACACAAGCAATCACAGTTAGTTTTGTTCCATGTCATGTTTAGGTGTGGAAATGTAAAGTCGATGTCCCTGCAATAACAGACTGGCTTGCATCTATGAATTGTTCATTCAAGAATGGTGTGCAAGTTTACTGCAACAATATAGCCACGAACTTCACATACTTTTGAAAACCTAGCGTTAAGTTGATCCTGGTAAGCGTTCATTGTCATGCACAGAACAGCGCTCTTCTTCCACAAGGGCATTGGAGTCGCGGCATTTGTTTCCAGGCGAACCGTTAAAGAACTCGCGGACATCCTGTAGAGTAAACTAATCAGATGACGACAACGAAACTCCTGAAGTGTTTCCAGATACGTGTGCCATATGCATCAGACATTCAGCCAACGGTCCGTGGGCGTGACGTCTGAGGCTGAGACTGCCGTGGTTTTGTTATATTTATCCCACCAAAGTGTTTCTATAACATAGATATAAACACTGATGTAAGGCATTTATACAGAAATGCCTCAAGCTTATTGAAATTTAAAGTGAGATAAGACTTACAGTATGTTTTTTTCTTAAGAGATATGTTTTTAATTAATCCATGCACCAGTGTTATAATCTAATGTGTATCATTAACTCCTAATTCAGCTCACACTTAGCCCTGTTAATGAACATTAGCCATGCTAACATTACTTTTATATTACTGTTCTGCAATTTTTCTTTCATCTTATCTCATTTTAATAATGATCTCATCTTGTAAACAAATATTCAGACAATTAAATGCTTCATAGACTTCATGATAGCTGGAGATTTTAATTCAATAAACTGTACTAAATAAGGTTGGTAACCAAGAACTGGGTCAATTAAAAATATATATCAAAAATGCTATTGAAACCTTTTTATTTTCATAAATTCTGATTTTGCTCTTGAATGTCTAACTTCTGCCAATAAAGACAAGAAAATACAGTACTAAAACAATAATCTACTTCCAAATAAAGCAAAGCAATTCAGAGGTTACAGTCTGAATTGAACACAAAAGAAGAAAAAAGGGGGTGGGGGTGTATTTCTGTTGTGTTGTCCTCATTAAATACATGCAAAATGCAACTAGTGAGGTCTGATTCATAAATGTATGACCCATCTGAGCAATGTTCTTTTTTGACTCAAAAATAAGTCTTGAGCTTACTGATCATACATGGCTCACTAAATGAATCAGTCAGAGTAGTTATGGAATTGACATCTCACTGACTCACTGAACTGCAGCACATTACTATTAGCATATCTCAGAGATTCCAAATGCCCTTTATCAGAGTGTCTATTTGCACTAAGTGTAAATAGCCTGTCTTGTTGGCAAAGGCTATTTACACTAACTCGGGCTACCAATGTTTGGTTGGGCCACACAAGATTATAAAAGTCTTATTTAGTGTCTACAATGGTGTAGTCCGTAGGGAGTATGGTGTGAAGAAGTAGCTTTTGACAGACTCGAGTTTGAACCCGCCTTTTTACGAACGCCTTTTTAGAATATATTGTTATTTGCATAGTCGCTGCCAATCTTTTTTGTCAGCTGAACCATATTCACTTGATTGATATAGGTTAATATAGATCAATTCAATTAATAATTTTTAATATTTCAATGTAACACATTCACATGTTCATGGTTCTCTGATGTCGGTTAATGGTGGAATGACATGCAGGTAAACAAATTAAATATTATTTTAACTTTAAATCAATATTACATTTTTAATTTTTTTTTAAATTTTTAAATCAATAATTAATTCATGAAACCCATGCAGTTCTCCAATGACCACAAGGGAAGCCAAAGATGTTCGGAACAGTTTTGCTGGAATAAATGTCTCTTTAAAGTTTGCTTCATGTTGAGCAGCTGACTTTATTTCTTCCGCATAACGTATCACACAATTGTTAATGGAATCATGAAGGAATCATATGAACCAAATCAAATCCCAAATTAGGTCCAAATTCTTTCCAGAACATTCTTGCATTCAACCCATACAACTTTCATTTCATGGATGAGGCAGATTTGCTCTTGTTTATATATGCAGAGCAGGCACCACATCGATAGAGCATTAGAAAAGACACATTTTGTAATTTCCTTACTCTCATTTGCTCTGTAAATATTGATGGTTTTCTTTATTACTCCAGTGTTTGAGGAGAACTGGTGCCTCATCATTTTTTGTGGATTGATTTTGCATTTGCAGGGATTCGGGAGGTTTACAGAGTGAATGAATGTTCTTGAATGAATACACTTTGTATCCTTCTCATCCTCCTTTCCCAGGAGGAATGAAGAAGAGAGGAGGCTGCCAAACAAACCCCAGCTGTCCAGAGGTGTCATGGATGTTTTCAGGCTGGAGGGTTGGAATGCTCAAGTAGGCCTGCAATGACCAGATGAGAAATCCATCACAGATTCATTATAATGTACACACAATTTGTTTGGAAGACAAATGAACTGAGGATGGGGATGAGTCTGAGATCTTTGAGCCTGGTATGAAGTCAAACTCAAAGCCAAATCTAGGACACTCCTTGGGTTCTGCTATATTTCAAGGTAACTCGGTGAACGCACACTGACCTCAACCTTGTGAAATATCTGCAGCACCACCTACTTGTTAACCTGGGGTTCACTGCCCGAAAGTTCACAGGGTTCATTTTTATAGCTCATCTTAATCTGTACGATTTGTCTTCCTTAATGCTCGGCTCAGTGAGGACTCAATGGAACAGGACAAACAAGATGTCCTGCCAAGGATTTGACCCTAAATTTGACAGAAAACAGTGCTGCATGGGACTTTCATAGTCATAAACTTGAGGTTTTTTTTGCACAATTAGATAAACAAGCACAGTGAGGCCAGATACGCAGATATCCACATAAAGACGGAGATTAAATTATCCAGAACATCTCCTTCATCCGCTTCATTATTCACACATACTTCACATACATCTTTGGTACACTCTACAACAACAACAAAAATCCCTTTCAGAAGGAACGGAAAAGAACGGAAATAGGTGCTAGGAGACCTTTTGGTGAATGGAGTGTAGCTTTAGTGCGCTAGGAGATGCAGCCGTAGCCTGTAGGTAGCGAGGGATTTAAGGAGATTTAAGCAGAGAGGGAAGCTGGGGGTGCGATAAGGGAGGAAAAAAAACCTGGTCTTAACACAGAGAAAAACGGGGATTGAGTGAAAGAAAAAGCATGTCAACTCAATTCATCCCCAATGAGCACTAGGGTGTTTGGTGTACTCCCAGCGTGAGTGTAGCATGGGCCCGACAGACGACTTATTCAAAGCATGCACAGAAGACACAGAAAGCTATAAAATAATTACAGCCATACTAGCAGAATTCATTGTCCTTACAGCACAGCCGCAGAGAATAAGGAAAGTCAAAGGCAGGCGATCGCTCGGTTGAACTAGTGGCCTCATAACAAATTCTGTTGGCATGAGAAGCACAGGGGGATGCCGGGGGGCTACGCCAAAGGAGCACAAATGCACTTATCATCTGAGCGTTCATCTCATTTTATACACTGGGCTTGTCTTCACTACCTGGGTGAATAACATTTCTAGTAGAAAAGCCAGGAAGTAATCGTGGCCACAAAGTCTATCACTAATCACTCAAAGATTGCATTAGCA
This sequence comes from Gobiocypris rarus, assembly GCA_023029165.1. Classification (NCBI taxonomy): domain Eukaryota; kingdom Metazoa; phylum Chordata; class Actinopteri; order Cypriniformes; family Gobionidae; genus Gobiocypris; species Gobiocypris rarus. The sequence goes on from CM040932.1 coordinate 23,573,228, forward strand.
TTCCTCCGCTGGTAATTACAGGCAAATATATCATATGACAGTAGTCAGGCGGTAAACATGTGCAAGCTGGCCATTTGAAGCATCAAGATATAAATGATTACAGAACAGAATGTATGTTGTGATGAAAAAGGCACAGTCTTGTCGAAAGTCACTTATTTCTGATATTTATTGGTATTGAGATAAGGATACAAATTACCTTTTTTTTAATGCATGAATTTAAAGTGAATAGCTGTGATAACATGTAAAGGCAATAATATTTTTTTTCTTTTCAATCATCCAATTTAAGCTTTTAAAGCCATTTTCATATTTTGAGGTGACATGTCTGGCAACAGAATGGGGACTCAAGATGTGTTTTCAACAACTGAACTACCTTTAACTTCACATGGCATCCTAGAACATGGCGGTCATTACATGGGCCGATGTCAGCTAAATGTGTATACACAGAAAAACAAGTTAAAAAATAGTGCAAACTGATGCAAGAATGTAGTCTTTCGTCAAATGCAAAATGGATGCATATGTTCATATGCTTATGTTTAATGATACAGAAATAAAACAAGCCATACAGTCTTGCTCAAATGTTTACACACCCCTTGCATAATCTGTGAAAATGTGAATAGGTTTAACAAAATCAGAAGTACCATTTAAATTGCATGTAATTTTTTATGTATTACTGTCCTGAATAATATATTTACATAGAAGATGTGTAAATATAGTCCACAAGACAAAATACTGTAACGTTACCTGGATCCATGGCTGTTTTTATTTTATTTTTTTAAAAATTTTTTATGGTTGTTCTTGAGTCCCTTGTTTGTACTGAGCAGTTAAACTGCATGACGTTCTTCTTCTTCTTCTTCTTCTTAAAAAAATCCTCCAGGTACTGCAAATTCTTCAGTTTTCCAGCATTTTTTGCATATTTGAACCCTCTCCAGCAGTGACTATGATTTTGAGATCAGTCTTTTCACACTGTGGACATTTGAGGGACTGTTTGAAAAAGTTCAAACATTCACTGATGCTCCAGAAGGAAACAGCTGGGGTGAAATCTTTTGAATTTTGAAGGTAAATTGTACTTAATTTGTCTTCCAGGAAGCATCTTCCATTGCTTCCGAAGTACTAAAAAAAGTACATACTGATGTTGAAGGTTTTCACCCACTGGGTCTATTAATTAAATTGTTTTGCTAATTTTTTTTTTTTTTTTTAATTACATGCATTTTGTATGATCCTCTTATTTTGTTAAAATTATAATTTCACAGAATCTGCAAGGGGTGTGTAAACTTTTGAGCAAGTCTGTATATTGCCTTCTGAAGCCACTTTTTATCATTCGTATTCAGTGCTTTCATTTGCCATATTAATGTAATGTCTTTGGAATATCTTAAGTTGCCAGCAGGATATGTTCCAATACAGGAATATTCTGGGTTCTGTACAAATTAAGCTCAGTCAAACGCAGTTGCAGCATAATGTTGTGTCACCTGGGGCAGCTCAGACCGCTGAAATGAACAGAAAAAGGTAATTCCGTGTGGCGAGAGGCGATCTGTATTTACACTTCACAGTTTAACACAGACCTTGAGCTTAACGTCATTAGCATGACATTCGAAACAGGAACCTCTCCCTCTGATTTCACTAAACAAGACAGGCAGAGAGACATTTGACCCCTTTTAAACATCAGCTATCACAAGGCATACTTTGTAATATCACAAAAATAGGAAGAAATTAAATGGAAAATGTTAGACAGCTTTTGAATTTAAAGCTCAGGCAGAAAGGAAGATCTGACTAAAATGATCTAATCCATCAAACTGGAGTGTGTTCAAATAACATAACAGAAAATCAGTACAATTATTCGGGCTCAGGTCAGGACAGTTTGGCCTCCAGCTCAGGTGCTGTAGTGCTTAACGTAATTTGTCAAATGATGGAATACATGTTTCATTAAATATCATCTCAATCCAATCAATTATGCTTTAATTCATGGGGAGAATGGGAGTCTCTCGCTCCACATAGCGGTAAATTTCTAATCGAGGTCTAATTGTTTTTACACAGCCAATCAAGAAGGTATTTGTCACTCACTTTGCCTCACAGTCTAATTATATAGTTTGGGGCATTTCAAGTTATGTTTATGCACTTCATTTGGATCCTAGCTTTTATTTTTTTCCGAACCAAACTAGAGTTAGATTTTATGCATTTGACAGACATTTTTATCCAAAACAACTCACATATCAGTTCATGCATTCCACGTGTTCCTGCTTAAAAACAATCTTAAACCAACTTAGGCTGGTCTTAGCAAGTCTCCCAATTTAAAGGGATAGTTCACCCAAAAATCAAAATACTCACCCTCAAGCCATCCTATATGTATATGACATTCTTTTTCAAACAAATACAAATATGTCCAGGCTCTTCCAAGCATTATAATGGCAGCCCAACATTTGAAGCCTCCAGAAAAAGTGTATCCATCCATTATAAAAGTCATAAACACGGCTCAAGTGGCTTAATAAACTTACCTGTAACCGGTTTAAACCAGCTAAGACTATTTTTTGTTTGTTTGCTTGTTTGTTTTCCCAGAGGAGTATTTTGGCAAGTTATGTGGAGAACAGATTGTCCTAGACAAAAAAAAAAAAACTTTGCTTTGTACTAAAGAGCAGAAAATAAGGGACAAAGGAAATATGTGTGGTATGTGTGATAACCTGTCATAAGGACTATGGATGTGCTTGTTTTCTCTGACATCTTATGAAATCCCTTGACATCTGATTGGATCAGCTGGTCTTCCACAGGGGGATATTTTCTGCCCGTCTGTCAGTCAAATCACCACATGCATGTGTGCACACAAAATACACACAGATATATAGCCAACTTCGGTCAACACTTTCTTCATACTTTCACCTTCGCTCATACCAGTCTCATTTACAATGGTCTCCGCTTCATCCACTGTCAAATTTCTCACTCCGAACTGAATTTTCACGATGGCATGTGGATATTTATTGCTTCTATGAGAGGAAACGAACAGATATCAAACCAGCGCCTTTCAGCTTCTAAGACTTGCAAATACATGCATTAATGCACTGGAAAGTACGGGGCTATTTGCATTTAGATTTAGCTTTCATTTTCATTGATCAACATTTTACGCCTGCCTACTCGTTTGCGAGGTGAGGCGGTGAAATCGATGTGTTTTTTTTTTTTTTTTTTTAAGCAGCTAGGAGGACTGCCAGACACGTTTAGATGTTTTACTGTAGAGAACCTGGAAGTGCACCGGTAAATCTGTCAATATGGGTGCAAGTATTTTTATGCTCACAGGATTCTCCCCTCTTGACTCTTGACAAAGACAGCAATGGACTGACAAAAAAAAAAGAACTTCATGATGTACTATGTCATTTCAATGATGGATGAAATGTCCCTCTTGGGAAAAAACGTAACGAAAAAATTAGCACACGGGACTGAATTGATGTTGGACTGGCTCGCTTCAGAACTTGTAAATCAAACTGAATTGTTAATGCCATTCTCTTAATAACCCACATGGTTTTGAACATGAAATCCACTATCTTTGTCTCAGACCTCTTTCCACTATGTGTGTGACAAGTCATATAAATAAAGAAATACATGAATTAAATAGATCACTCAAATATTATAATTGTTCATTTCAAACCTGTATGACTTCCTTTCTTCTTTGAAACAAACAAAACAATATTTTAAAACATGTCTTTTTTTTTCTCCACATAATGGAAGTCAATGACTTTCATTTTGTGTTCTGCAGAAGAAAAAAATCAGGTTCAGAACGACACAAAGGGTAAGTAAAATATGACTTCCTGTCACTCATGCAGTGGAATGAGGTCTGAAACAGATACATACTCTCCTTAAACATTATCCATTAATATTGCAACTATTCAAGTATAGCCATACCTTAATATTTTAACATATCAGTAATGTTTTATTTCATACATACAGAAATGCATATGCACAACTTGGAAAAGCATTACCAAATCTAGAAACTGTAGGTAAGAAAGGGTTTCCACTTTTCTGATAAACACAGACTTGCTTTTGACGTGACAATTTTGACAACGTGACAAGTTTTAACATGAATCTTAAATAACGGCTGTAATTTTGAGGTGTATATTAGTGTTGTACTTGTATTCAATTGGCCCAGCTAATAATAGTAATCTGACACATCAGTACATCAATCCATCTGATTGTTTTCTTCAGTCTGTGGCCTATTTTGGTGTGTGGCGCTTGCATGAACTTTGAGGCTGTGTGTAAGATAGGCAGCTTGAACGAGTGTAAGAGGGCTATTGTGCATTGGACTAAATGCTTCTATTCTACTGGCTGTGGTTTATGGCGTAATCGTAAACAAGGTCACATAGTGGGCGCACAGAACGCTCACTTTATTGGCAGGGGCGGAAGAGACGAGGGGAGTTTGTCTGACAGAGATGCTCTCCAGCCATGTGTTTGACCCCTAGACAGTGACACGCAGATCTGGACTGGCCGAGCGAGTATTATGGGTCAATGAGCCCATGCCAGGTCACTCAGACACAAACTTTGGCACATACCTTTAGACACACACACACATACACACAAATACCTGAGTGTGTACAGGGAAACACAAACTCTCTTACCTCTGTTTTCAAATCTCTCTCAGTCTTTTGTTCGCTTTTTTTTCTCTCTCTCAGTCAGCAGTTTTCCATCAGTGTCTTCTCAATGCACAAGTAAGGTCATCGCAGGTACAGTTAAAAACATTTTAAGTGACTTTATGCAATTAGGGAAATAGTAGCTTCACAGGGATTAAAAAATGCAAATGGTCTGCTGAGAGCAAAAATAGACTGTCAGCAGCTCATTGTGGAGTATTTGTGTACACTGGAATATAATAAAGTTTAGGACTTTCGATGAAATTCAATTGTAAGCAAATCAATTACATGAAATGCAGATTCAATTAATCAAATTATTTGCATGAATAAACAAAATCAAATCACCCCCTCCCCCCAACAACCACACACACAGATTTCACATTATTTCATAAAAGTCTATAACTTGCAGTTCAAAGAGTTATAGGTCATTCATGTGTTCATCCGTCTTTTAATTGTTATGCATCATATTTAGCCACTGTTTTCTGCCTCTTGTGTCATGAGTGCTGCATTTTTAAGAACCCGCGGTGGTTAAACTTTTTAAAAAAGGCATTTGCAAAAATAATGTAAGACCCCTGCCCTCCTGCTGTGTCTCTGTCTAACTGATTTTTATTTGTAAAAATATTTTTTTGTTTTAATTGTCTTTTTTGTTGTTGTTGTTGTTGTTTTTATTTTTTATAATGCATCACACTTAATCAACATGTTAAATTGAGAAGCCTAATTGAGTTTGGTGACTGATTTTATTTTTAGAAAGAACACACACAAGAGAACAGGTCTCTGAAATACTTTTGGTGTCTAAGATTAAAAACGTGGTTCATTATTCAAGAGTTCTAAAGTCATTATTCTTTTTGAATCATATTTAAAAGATCTCTATATTTTTTCCGCCTCTGATATCCCAGCTCTGGTATGGTGCACGGTATGTGATATAGACAACAGTAATTATCAGTTCAACTTAAAAAAAAAAAAAAAACTGCAGTGCTTATGTCTAATCACTAATTCTCTCTGAACCACTAGAGCAGTAATAGTTTTGAATTTAGAGTGTGCTCCTTTGGCTGAGTGCATTAGATAACCTTATGTAGTGTAAATCACGCCTTTAAAGCCATAAAGCAATAAAGTTGAGCAGGCGAAAAGTTAGGAGCAGGCGATGGACTTGTTGAACAAACCATGATTACTAAATCAATCAATACAGCAATTTAGCAGTCATCCTCAACAGTGCAAGGTCAAATGTATGGCCTCCATGCTTCAGCTAAACTTGCTCGGGAAGATATCTTTAGGTTTGGTTTATTTTCTCTATTTTATTTTTTTTTTACCCTAGAGAAAGCAGCAATCGAAGATATTGCACACAGACGGAAAGCAGTATCTTCCCAAACCCATCTCCTCTCCTCACTTTTCTTCTCTCCAGTGGTAATGGAGCGGCACTTTATTTTGATAAAGACGTCAGGTTGAAACTGACTTAAAGCCTGTCAGCAGTCATAATTGCGGGTCGTTCTTCGGGAAGGCCGGAACAGGACCCTGAGGAGAAAACACAATCAGTTTAAGAGTGCCCTCCTCCTTCGCAGCCCGGCACACAGAATTGGATCAGCCCCGCTCCCGATCGTTTGTTCCAGCCCGGCGCCCTGATTGAAAGCCCCTCCGGCTGAGAGGCCAGAGATATGCCAGAGCCGGTCAGCCAGGAAAATACAAGTCAGACAGGCAGTGAGTTACAATGATGCAAGTGTGTCATCAAACTGTCTCTGTGCAGTGTGTGATAGAGGCCATACGGTGTTTTAAAAGCGTTTAAACAAACACTTAATACTACATAGGATGGCTTGACAAATGTAAACACACTATCATCTTGATGCATCATCATTTGTATTATTATCATTTAAACAAAGTTCTGAAGCACCGCTGTTCACTATAGCAAAATATAATATAATATAATATTTAATATTTAATATATAATATAATAATAAATGCTGATCATATAATTAGAATATCATCAAAAAGTTGATATATTTCACTAATTCCATTCAAAAAGTGAAACTTGTATATTATATTCATTCATTACACACAGACTCATATATTTCAATATATTGAGTATATATATATATATATTTATCATATATTTTTATTTCTTTCAATTTTGATGATTATAACTGACAACTAAGGAAAATCCCAAATTCAGTATCTCTTTGTACTGTAATATTGTGAAAAGGTTCAATATTGAAGACACCTGGTGCCCTATTCTAATCAGCTAATTAACTCAAAACACCTACAAATGCCTTTAAATGGTCTCTTAGTCTAGTTCTGTAGGCTACACAATCATGGGGAAGACTGCTGAATTGACAGTTGTCCAAAAGACGACCATTGACACCTTGCACAAGGAGGGCAAGACGCAAAAGGTCATTGCAAAAGAGGCTGGCTGTTCACAGAGCTCTGTGTCCAAGCACATTAATAGAGAGGTGAAGGGAAGGATAATATGAGGTAGAAAAAAAGTGTACAAGTAATAGGGATAACCGCACCCTGGAGAGGATTGTGAAACAAAACCCATTCAAAAATGTGGGGGAGATTCACAAAGAGTGGACTGCAGCTGGAGTCAGTGCTTTAAGAACCACTACGCACAGATGTATGCAAGACATGGGTTTCAGCTGTTGCATTCCTTGTGTCAAGCCACTCTTGAACAACAGAGAGTGTCAGAAGTGTCTCGCCTGGGATAAAGACAAAAAGGAATGGGCTGCTGCTGAGTGGTCCAAAATTATGTTCTCTGATGAAAGTAAATTTTGCATTAATTTTGAACAGAGGAGAGGCACACAATCCACGTTGCTTGAAGACCAGTGTAAAGTTTCCGCAGTCAGTGATGGTTTGGGGTGTCATGTCATCTGCTGGTGTTGGTCCACTTTGTTTTCTGAGGTCCAAGGTCAATGCAGTCGTATACCAGGAAATTTTAGAGCACCTCATGCTTCCTGCTGCTGACCAACTTTATGGAGATGCAGATTATATTTCCCAAAAGGACTTGGCACCTGCACACAGTGCCAAAGCAACCAGTACCTGGTTTAAGGACCATGGTATCCCTGTTCTTAATTTGCCAGGAAAATCGCTTGACCTTAACACCATAGAAAATATATCAGAATCAGAATCAGAAAGAGCTTTATTGCCAAGTGTGCTTTCACACACAAGTAATTTTTTTTGGTGCTGAAGCTTCCAGTGCACATATACAAAACAAATACAACAGTAATAAATAAAATTCTAAGAATAAAAATATAAAGAAAATATAAACAGTACAAGGTCACGGTTACGGTCAGAAAAGACATAGGTTATGAACATTAACAGTATTTGGAGAGTAAGAATAATTATAAATGATATAAATAGTCACATGAGTTTAGGATATATTGCACTAAGCAGTGGAGTAATTGCACTTACAGGCATTTGCCTTGGGGTTGGGTGGTTGGGGGGTTAACTGTTCAAGAGGGAAATGGCCTGTGGGAAGAAACTGTTCCTTTGCCTAGATGTTCTAGTGGCCAGTGATTGGAGTCGCCGTTCTGACAGTAACAGTTCAAACAGGTGGTGTCCGGGGTGAGTGGAGTCTGTGATGATTTTACCCGCTCTCTTCCTCACTCTGGAAGAGTACAGGTCCTGGAGGTTTGTGGGAAGAAACTCTTCCTGTGCCTAGATGTTCTAGTGGCCAGTGATCAGAGTCGCCGTCCTGAGGGTAACAGTTCAAACAGGTGGTGTCCGGGGTGAGTGAAGTCTGTGATGATTTTACCCGCACTCTTCCTCACTCTGGAAGAGTACAGGTCCTGGAGGGTTGGCAGGGGATGGTACGTTACAGTCTCCTGATGTCTGATCTGGTAGCTGAACCAAACCAGACAGTGATGGAGGTGCAAAAGACAGACTCAATGACAGCCGACTAGAACTGAATCAGCAGCTCCTGTGGCAGGTTGAACTTCCTCAGCTGGAGAAGGAATCTCTGCTGGGCCTTTTGGAGTCAATGTGATTGTCCCACTTCAGGTCCTGAGAGATGGTAGTGCCCAGGAACCTGAAAGACTCCACTGCGTCCACAGTGCTGTTAATGAGGGTGAGTGGGGGGAGTGCTGGGCTGTTCTTCCTGAAAGACACTATCATCTCCACCGTTTTGAGCGCGTTCAGCTCAAGGTTGTTATAACTGCACCAGACAGCCAGCTGTTCAACCTCCAGTCTGTAAGCAGACTCGTCACCGTTCTGGATAAGGCCGATGACAGTGGTGTCGTCTGCAAATTTCAGGAGCTTGACAGAGGGGTCTTTAGAAGTGCAGTCATTGGTGTACAGGGAGAAGAGCAGTGGGGAGAGAACGCACCCCTGGGGGGCGCCAGTGCTGATTGTGAGAGATCTGGATGTGAGTTTACCCAGTCTCACCCGCTGCTGCCGGTCTGTCAGGAAGCTGGAGATCCACTGACAGATTGAGGATGGCATGAGGAGCTGGGTCAGTTTGGCTGTGAGGAGCTCAGGCATGATGGTATTGAAAGGCCGAAATGAAGTCCACAAATAAGATCCTTGCATAAGTCCCAGGTCTGTCGAGATGTTGCAGGATATAATGCAGTTCACTGTTGACTGCATCATCCACAGACCTGTTTGCTCTATAGGCAAATTGAAGAGGATCCAGCAAGGGTCCAGTGATGTCCTTCCGGTGGGCCAACACCATATGGGGTATTGGAAGAAGAAGATGCGATATGCCAGACCCAACAATGCAGAAGAGCTGAAGGCCACTATCAGAGCAACCTGGGCTCTCATAACACCTGAGCAGTGCCACAGACTGATCGACTCCATGCCACGCCGCATTGCTGCAGTTATTCAGGAAAAAGGAGCCCCAACTAAGTATTGAGTGCTGTGCATGCTCATACTTTTCATGTTCATACTTTTCAGTTGGCCAAGATTTCTAAAAATCCTTTCTTTGTATTGGTCTTAAGTAATATTCTAATTTTCTGAGATCATCAAAATTAAAATAAATAATAAATTGAAATATATCAGTCTGTGTGTAATGAATGAATATAACATACAAGTTTCACTTGGAATTAGGGAAATAAATAAAATTTTTGATGATATTCTAATTATATGACCAGCACCTGTATATAAGTGGAAATCAACAACAGTAGCAATGTAAAGCCAACATGTCCTTGTATTTGTTAATATATATATATATATATATATATATATATATATATATATATATATATATATATATATATATATATATATATATATATATATATATATATACATGTGTAATAAAAGTTCTTTGTTGTGGGAAGGAAGGAGGCGGAACAGAACATTCAACATATTTTAATTCAAAATAAATAAACAAAACAAAAGTAAACCGCTGGCAGCCCCTCACGGACGACTGCCCGCAAACACACACACATAATAAAACGTGGGCAGCCCTCACAGAGGACTGCCCACCGACACAACCAAACGTAAACAAAACATAACATAAAATCCAGGTCTGGTCCTCTCTCGTCTTCCGCTGCCTTCACTCCTTTTTATGCTCCGTCCACTCGGCGGGCGAGACCGGTATGACAATATGGCACTCGTATCCCCTAAATCTACGGTCAATCTGTGAATCCCTACTCCAACTACTTTATACAATATATATATATATATATTATGCTCCACTCGCCATGACGACTGGTGATGCGTATGTATGGTATATATATATATATATCTATCACTATATACTCATATAATATAATATATATATATATATATATATATATATATATATATATATATATATATATATATATATATATATATATATATATATATATAAATAAATTATGTAATTATATAAATTATATAAATGTTTATATACAGTGGGTATGGAAAGTATTCAGACCCCCTTAAATTGCTCACTCTTTGTTATATTGCAGCCATTTGCTAAAACCATTTAAGTTATTTTTTTTCTCTTTAATGTACACATTGCACCCCATATTGACAGAAAAATACAGAATTGTTGAAATTTTTTCAGATTTAAAAAAGAAAAACTAAAATATCACATGGTCCTAAGTATTCAGACCCTTTGCTGTGACACTCATATATTTAACTCAGGTGCTGTCCATTTCTTCTGATCATCCTTGAGATGGTTATACACCTTCATTTGAGTCCAGCTGTGGCAGCATAATGCTGTGGGGGTGTTTTTCAGCTGCAGGGTCAGGACGACTGGTTGCAATCGAGGGAAAGATGATTGCAGCCAAGTACAGGGTACCCTGGACGAAAACTTTCTCCAGAGTGTTCAAGACCTCAGACTGGGCCGAAAGTTCACCTTCCAACAAGACAATGACCCTAAGCACAGCTAAAATAACGAAAGAGTGGCTTCACAACAACTCAGTGATTGTTCTTTAATGGCCCAGCCAGAGCCCTGATCTAAACCCAATTGAGCATCTCTGTAGAGACCTGAAAATGGCTGTCCACCAACGTTTACCATCCATTCTGACAGAAGGACCATGTGACAGTTTTTCTTTTTTAATAAATCTGTTTTTTTCTGTCCATATGGGGTGCTCTGTGTACATAAATGAAAAAAAAAAGTTTTATAAAAAAAAATAATAATAATAATAATAAAATAAAAAAACACTGAAATATTCCTTTGGGACACAATACCATTTTTATGACAGCAAGTAATCCTACTTCCCATGCAGTTGCTCATTTATTTTAATGAAGAAAACCATTTTATATATTCATACTTATCTCCTATGCTGGGTTGTAAAAAAACAGACTTAATTTACTGCATTGTCATTCTTTGAAAAAAGATACAGTGCTGTCACTGGGGCGGTACCCTAAGGTACAAAACTGATAAGGTACAACTGTGTTTCTTACACACCCCTAAATGGTACATAATGGTACTTTAAGAGTGCGTATTAGGTACATATTAATGCCTTAAAGGTAGATATTAGTACCTTTTCAGTTTTGTTCCTTAGGGTACTGCCCCAGTGACAGCAATGTGCCATTTTTCTGACATCACCATGCCACTGGTTTTACAACAGTTCAGCCAATGATGCATAGGTTTTTGGGCTTATCCAACGCTATCTGGGCAACAAATAAAATACGTATGATTTAGCAAACACCATACAAATATCTACAAATGAGGTTGTTCAAATTCACACAAATTAGTCACCTTGTAATATATGTATGAATTGCAGTGAGATCTGGCTGGAATATCATTGTTTTATGCAAATTACCCATTTGAACCAGTTCTGACCAAATATATCCATGACCTTCGTCTGTGGCTTGACTCTGCGTGGAGGAATTATTTTGTTTTCTATTTTAAATACAGGTTCTCCATGCTGCTCTGATTATAGGATAGTCTGGGCTGATGAGCCCACCTGCTGCACCAGTCATACTCTTTAAAGGCTGCAAATGGCGATCTGACAAAACTGGCAATGTCTATCGGGTAGTTTTCGGTATCGTTGCAATGCATGTCAACATGCCAACTCCCTGGCCTGGCAGAGAGAGCTGGCTAGTGCCAAGGTCTTAGCTCTCATCTGGACAGCATCTGTTTCTCATTAGACTGATGGTGTCTGCTGGACTCTACTTAATCTGTCAGTCCATTAAAACTCTGGCCAGAGTTGGGAGGAGATACAACAGAGGGGGTTATTTGAAAACGACACGACCATGAGATGTTACATATCCTCTGTCAGTTCTGGTTGATATCAGTTGTTTGGTATTTTTGAGTTTTGAGTATTTAGTAATTTATTAAGCGTGTCCTTAGTTGGTAAGGCACGAAGACTCCCACACACACATACACGTGTGCAGATGTGCCTGCCTGAGTCCTCAGTCATTTAGTATGCATCAAACAGCGCCTCTGACCCTCTCATCAGTCAGACCCAAATTAATGAAGTCACTAGCCCCTCTCATAAGTGAGAGAACTAATCTTCCTTTTCCCTCTCACTCTCTCTCTCTCTCCTTTTCTCTGATACATGCACAGTCCTTTAGAAAGCAATCTTCAACTTCGAGTTGCTGAATTAGTGTTACTGCCAATGTTTATAAGAAAAAAGTGTGCGGCATCTAATTACATTTTATTTGGGTCTCCAAGTATCTTAATAAAATCACTTCAACCAGCTGCACTGCGAAACAAACATTATTGTATTGTGCTGACAGGATGGCCATAAAACATTTCTCTGAGATTTTAAAAGACTTGAGTTGTGGGTTTTATCCCATATTTTACAGATTAAGCTAACCATTTTTACACCATTATCAACAAAGTTTTATATATAAAAAATATTTAAAAAAAATAAAAAAACAAAATATTCTTTTGGGACACAATACCATTTTTATGACAGCAAGTAATCCTACTTCCCATGCAGTTGCTAATTTATTTTAATGAAGAAAAAACATTTTACATATTCATACTTATCTCCTATGCTGGGTTGTAAAAAAAAAAAAACAGATTTAATATACAGCATTGTCATTCTTTGAACAAGCAGCGAAAAACAAAATTAAAATATAATATAATATAATATAATATATAGGGAGAAGTGTTTTGAACTTAACAAAACAAAACAGCGGCTAATAGTTCACCACACAAATAAGCCATGTTTATCCTCATTACCATTAAGACCATAATGACCCTATTTGAACCCTATCCCACTAGTTGCCAACCACAGCTTAAAAGCTGGACTATTCGTGAGATCTTGTTAAAATGCAGTCAAAACTTCTTTCCCAAGTTGCTGAATGAGCTTTTCTATTTCCAAGTCTCAAGCGTTCCCAAGAACAAACGAAAGTTAATCTGTGAGCATTGTCAGGCTAGTACCAAGTGCTACTGAATTCCCTGCCTTGTTTTAACACACTGTCTGGAGAGCTGCTTTCTGATAAGGTTAATGCTAGTCCGTAACCTTAACCATGAGAGTTTCAAAAATCTTTACCCTGGAGTGAGTTCTTGTGTGGTTCAGAGGGTCATACAAACAGCAAAGACAGAAAGTCAAGGAGCATGTCCCTTCCTCATCCCTTCCTCATTCCCTCTCTCACTGTCTTTCTTTCCTTTTGCTCACTATGTATCTCTCCATGGCCCCTGACTCAGAGAACAGCGCTAATATAGATTAGTTTGGAAATTCATTACCCTTCCATTATCTCACACTGAACGCCACGCTGTAATGGCTCCCCAGGGAAACGGAGGACACTGCAAGAGCTAACGGAAGAAATCTTCAGCAACGAGAGAGAGAGAGAGAGAGAGAGAGAGAGAGAGAGAGAGAGAGAGAGAGAGAGAGAGAGAGAGAGAGAGAGCGCATATGTGACACAACACCTAACATCTGTCTCTGCCTCTCAGATCTGGAGGGATGCCATTGCATGCATTTGAATGTTCCTTTCAATCTCTCTGTGCAAACAACCATTATATGATTAAGAAATTTAAGACCGACTTCCTTTTTTTTACCATTAAAGGGGCAGTTCATCCAAAAACTAAATTGGTCTTGTCATATATAATTGATTTATTCTTTATAAAGTCTCTGTCTCTGCAGCAGAAAAGTTATTCCAAGCATTCATGATGCATTACTAGCTGGCTGTCCTGCACCCTCAATAAACAAGCTACAATTAGTCCAAAATGCAGTTCTTACTAGGTCCTTAAAATATTGATCATACAACACCAATTGCCAATATCATCTTACCTATTAAGTCCTGTATCAATTATAAAGTACTGACCTATAAGGCCCTAAATGGTTTAGCTCCTGTGTATTTAACTGATCTTCTATCACCCTATAATCCATCTCGCTCTTTAAGATCTCAAAACTATGGGCTTCTGGTAGTACCTAGGGTATCTAAGTCCACTAAAGGAGGGAGAACATTTTCATATTTGGCACCTAAACTCTGGAACAGCCTTCCTGATAATGTTGGGGCTCAGGCGACGCATAAAAGACGCATCTCTTTAGCCAAGCATTCCAATAATGCATCTCGTAACCTTGTACTCCAGTTATATCAGTGCACATGACTGTCTTTGCTTAATGCTTTGAACAGAGGACTTCAGATGACCCTCACCTGTCAAGAGACAACTCTTGCGAGGACTTCAGATGACCATCACCTGTGAAGAGACAACTCTTGCGAGGACTTCAGATGACCAACACCTGTGAAGAGACAACTCCAACTCTTGCGAGGACTTCAGATGACCAACACCTGTGAAGAGACAACTCCAACTCCTGCGAGGACTCCAGATGACCATCACCTGTCAAGAGATGACTCCAACTCCTGCGAGGACTTCAGATGACCAACACCTGTCAAGAGACAACTCCAACTTCTGCGAGGACTCCAGATGACCATCATCTGTCAAGAGACGACTCCAACTCCCGCGAGGACTTCAGATGACCAACACCTGTGAAGAGACGACTCCAACTCCTGCAAGGACTCCAGATGACCATCACCTGTCAAGAGACAACTCCAACTTCTGCAAGGACTCCAGATGACCATCATCTGTCAAGAGACAACTCCAACTTCTGCGAGGACTCCAGATGACCATCATCTGTCAAGAGACGAATCCAATTCCTGCAAGGACTTCAGATGACCAACACCTGTGAAGAGACGACTCCAATTCCTGCAAGGACTCCAGATGACCATCACCTGTCAAGAGACGACTCCAACTCCTGCAAGGACTTCAGATGACCAACACCTGTGAAGAGACGACTCCAATTCCTGCAAGGACTCCAGATGACCATCATCTGTCAAGAGACGACTCCAACTCCTGCGAGGACTTCAGATGACCAACACCTGTGAAGAGACGACTCCAATTCCTGCAAGGACTCCAGATGACCATCACCTGTCAAGAGAACACTCCAACTTCTTCGCGGACTCCAGATGACCAACACCTGTGAAGAGACGACTCCAATTCCTGCAAGGACTCCAGATGACCATCATCTGTCAAGAGACGACTCCAACTCCTGCGAGGACTTCAGATGACCAACACCTGTGAAGAGACGACTCCAATTCCTGCAAGGACTCCAGATGACCATCACCTGTCAAGAGACAACTCCAACTTCTTCGCGGACTCCAGATGACCAACACCTGTGAAGAGACGACTCCAATTCCTGCAAGGACTCCAGATGACCATCACCTGTCAAGAGACAACTCCAACTTCTTGTACTCCAGATGACCATCATCTGTCAAGAGAAGATTTGAACAGAGGACTTCCAGATGACCAACACCTGTGAAGAGATGACTCCAATTCCTGCAAGGACTCCAGATGACCATCACCTGTGAGAGAGACAACTCTTGCGGACTCAGATGACCAACATCCTGTGAAGAGACAACTCCAATTCCTGCAAGGACTCAGATGACCATCATCTGTGAAGAGACAACTCCAACTCCTGCGAGGACTTCAGATGACCATCACCTGTCAAGAGATGACTCCAATTCCTGCAAGGACTTCAGATGACCATCACCTGTCAAGAGACAACTCCAACTTCTTCGGACTCCAGATGACCATCACACCTGTCAAGAGACGACTCCATTTCCTGCGAGGACTTCAGATGACCAACACCTGTGAAGAGACAACTCCAACTCCTGCAAGGACTCCAGATGACCATCATCTGTCAAGAGAAGATTTCAACTCCTGCGAGGACTTCAGATGACCATCATCTGTAAGAGACAACTCCAACTCCTGCAAGGACTCCAGAAGACCATCATCTGTCAAGAGACAACTCCAACTCATGTGAGGTCTTCAGATGACCAACACCTGTGAAGAGACGACTCCAATTCCTGCAAGGACTCCAGATGACCATCACCTATGAAGAGATGACTCCAACTCCTGCAAGGACTTCAGATGACCAACACCTGTGAAGAGACGACTCCAATTCCTGCAAGGACTCCAGATGACCATCATCTGTCAAGAGACGACTCCAACTCCTGCGAGGACTTCAGATGACCAACACCTGTGAAGAGACGACTCCAATTCCTGCAAGGACTCCAGATGACCATCACCTGTCAAGAGACAACTCCAACTTCTTCGCGGACTCCAGATGACCATCATCTGTCAAGAGAAGATTTCAACTCCTGCGAGGACTTCAGATGACCAACACCTGTGAAGAGACGACTCCAACTCCTGCAAGGACTCCAGAAGACCATCATCTGTCAAGAGACAACTCCAACTCATGTGAGGTCTTCAGATGACCAACACCTGTGAAGAGACGACTCCAACTCCTGCAAGGACTCCAGTTGACCATCCCCTATGAAGAGATGACTCCAACTCCTGCAAGGACTTCAGATGACCAACACCTATGAAGAGACGACTCCAACTTCTGCAAGGACTTCAGATGGCCATCACCTGTCAAGAAACGACTCCAACTTCTGCGAGGACTTCAGATGACCATCACCTGTCAAGAGATGACTCCAAATCCTGCGAGGATTTCAGATGATGCAGCTCTGCAACAACATGCGCCCATGCTCAATTTCTATATACCCTAATCAACATGTATTCTTATTTCACATAGACTATTGTCTGTGCCTTCATTTATTTGTATACTGATTAATAATACATTGTTAGCTAACTGTGTGCTTTGCATATGCACATTTCTGAAATCCATAACTTGGACAATTAACTTCTCATCTGATAACAAACCACTTTAAATTGTAATGAAGACACATGCATTTTCTGTGAAGCTGCTTCGAAACGATATGTATTGTGAAAAGTGCTATGCAAATAAATTTGAATTGAACTGAATTAAATTCAATTTTATGTTAATGACTTTTTTTCCCGCTCACAAAATAATTACACGGCTTCAGAAAGGTGCTGTTTATTCATGATGCACATTTGCAGGCATGCATGCGTTTTGAAATCATTGTGTGCTTATAAAAATAAAAACGAAAACCACAATTTGAATGTGTCAATTAAGTAAACACACATGTTAGCA
This sequence comes from Gobiocypris rarus, assembly GCA_023029165.1. NCBI lineage: Eukaryota > Metazoa > Chordata > Actinopteri > Cypriniformes > Gobionidae > Gobiocypris > Gobiocypris rarus. The sequence goes on from CM040932.1 coordinate 23,590,662, forward strand.
AACTTACATTTCTAAAGCAGACATTTCACATTTAAAGCATTTTTATTGCACTGTTTGTATTATATTATATTATAATTATGAAAACTCAGTTATTAAATAGCTATTCTACAGTCCCTCTAAAAATTTACAACAGGAACCCATGGCTTCCAGGTTTTGGAGTGCATAAGATGTGGAATACTTTTAGTTGAACAATGTGCACATCCAACACTTTTAGACCTTAAATGTTATTATTAGATTAGTATTTTGGGTTTACTTTGAGATGTTCTGCCCATATGTGTACAAACATGTTGAAAGTGAGAAGTTGACACATAAAACAGAGCATGTTGCAATACTTGTTGAAATCTTTCCATCAAAACAGACTGACAGACACAACAACAGAAGCAGAAAAAGGAAAGAGACACGTCAACAACAAAAAAAAAACTTAAAAAAAAAAAGTAGAATAGGTGATGAAAGTTGAAAAAAAGTCTAAAGTCTAAATCATAAACACATTACATATCTTATATTCAGAACACATTCTCAATACAGACAATACGGTGCTTGCAATTATTTTTTTAGCAAAGATAACTAAATTGCTGTAGCAATAACCAGGACATCAAAATAAAACAGTGCCGCAGGCAATGCTAATGCAGAGCTGTTTCATTTAAATAACAAACCAAAATATCACAGGAACACAAAACAAATAAAAACACCATGTAACTATGTTGGTTTTGTCTCCAAGTGTCTGGTGGATAGAATTATACATTCGGTATCAGTGTTGATACAGCAATTGGTCTGCAAGCCAGCAGAAGATAAACTCAACACTTGCAGAATATTATATGGGCCCAAATTCTCCCAACCAGTTGCATACCTCTTATGTCATCGATTTCACCAAGCTCAGTCTTACAAGGAAATGTCACTATAGCACTGTTTATCCATGCTCAACAAAAACATAATTATGTGGTCTCTTTAAGAGCCTTGGTTACGTTTGGATGTCAGTGTTATCGTTAATAAAATGTGGCTGGATTATATCTGTTCAAATAAACATTTATGAATGCATGCTTTGTATAAAATTGTTTAAATATGTGCCAGCCCGAGGAGGAGGTTCTCATTCCTCCCAAGATTACTTCCTCATTAATTGTAAGTTTTTTTTTTTTTGGCTCTATCGCCTTTGGCTGTTCACTGGGGGGTTTTGTAAGGCACTATTCTTTGTAAAGCTGCCTTGAAAAAAATGTGAAATGCACTATAAAGATTGAATTGAATTGAATTGAATTGAATTGAATTGAAGTGAAAGTCTTTGACGACTGTGATTCAAAGAATTTCATTAACGTATACTGTCAGTTAACCTGCCTGTTACATTTTATAAATGTCCTGGGAAAAAAAATGCATCATGGTTTCCTTAAACATGTTAAGCAGAACTGTTTTCAACATTGATAATAATAAAAAAGTGTTTCCTAAACACACATTATAACACATTATAATAAATTTTGAAGGTCATATAACACTGAAGACTAAATGCTGCTGAAAATTCAGCTTTGCCATCACAAAAAGAAATGACATTTAAAAGTATTTAAAAAAAATATATATTGACTAAGGTCAATATAAACATCGCTGATGCTGATTATTAATTGTAACGCTATAATCTGATAGTATGCAACTTCGTGGGCTTTTATCTGTCTGCATAGTTTATAAGATGCCAAGCTGATACAACAAGTTTGTAGACATATGAGAAAATATTATTTGAAAATCCTGTGTTTTTTTCCTAAAATGCCTAAAAAAAAGCATACCCAAAGTAAATTGCATGCTGCTCTTGAACCATTTGGAGTACCGGTATATGCATAGTTTTGGTTCAAGATCACTGTAAGTCATTCTGGCATTGAATAATAGAACTTTGAACACACTTTTAAAAAAAAAAATGCGCAAAAAAAATTTTTTTTTTTTTTTGTAAAAAGCTTTTTTGTAAGAGCTGTTAGCTGGAAAAAACAATGGGATCACAGCATGAAGCCATGCCAAGTCCAATTTACCATTTGATAACAATACAATTAGAAAATTAGTGTTTTGCACATGCTTATCTAAGTTTATGTCTAGGCGCTCCCCCCCCAAAAAAGCCACTTGGAGACTCCAAATGACCCTTTGTAACCATTGACACATACAATGCTGCTATTCTTGAATGCTTTGATGTACAGACATGGTTTTGGGCTCTAATGAAAGGTTACACTTAGAGCTATTCTATTCCTTAACCATATTTAAAATATTTTTGTGAATATTTGCTGAAACATAAACATTATAGTGTTTTTATAGTGTATATTATAGTGTTTTCCCAATTCTTGAAACTAAACTTTGTGCAAATAAAGACAAAACAAGTGCTTTGGTATTTATAAAACTCGTTAATATTAAAATTCACACTTATATATACTAATATATAATATCAAACTATTTTCACACTTTACATTTCACTCACTCACTTTACATTATCACAACCCCAGTTTATTAAAGATAGGTATAGAGCTGCAATGATGGTGTATTTCTGTAAACCAACCCAGATGTTAACATCACCCTGGTTCCCTCAACAAAAACCCAACAGAACTTTTTCCACTTGCTTTTGGATTGCAGAAAATAAGGTTAACTTTTCTGGATTTGAAAAACCTACAATTGGCAGAAATAAAAATCTAAATGTAGGCAGTGAACTACCGCTAAACAAACATGTTTACCTTTTCAACATGATGAGGTTTAATATATCTGACAACCACTGAAGTCCAATTTAGCCACTTATTAGCAACCGACTTTTTCAAGACCAGTAAAAAAAAAAATCATAAAGAAAAACAATTCACAAGGTTACAACCTCAAGCCTTGAAACCATTAGAGACTTTCAAAATAACTTATTTTAAAAACTTTTGAAAAGTAGCATAATATAGTATTCATGTTCCAATATGTGTACAGTGGGTTATATTTACCCATGCAATTGACCATGCATTCTTTAATTAAAAATATGTCACCGTATAGCCACACATAACATTAAAAGATAACCAATGTTTCGAGGAATTCCCTTAAACAAGGTAAAAATGGCCATGGAGCGTGGATAAATGTCGATTAAGCGACTTTTCCTCATGTCCTCGGTGTGTTATCCATCTAATGTCATATCTCATAACTGAATGATAAGTCTGGATCCTAGAACCCTCCCTGTGCTCTCGATATTATCAGTCATTCATATGTTTAAGTTGTCATTTGACAGCCTGTGCTGGTATTACCAATTTGATTCTGGCCCTTTGAGTTTCCATTTTCATCTTTGCCGAACATGTCATGCGTCACAGGTTACAGCTCAGCTCGCTAAATTACTGCGAGACAGGATAGACACACCGCCTTAACACACATGTGAGTTGGCGAGCGCCGGGATTTGAAAGTATAAATTCCTAATCAGCCAAGAACATTCCAGACAATTAGAGGGGGGATTGACGCAATGTCTCCCCCTAATATTTCACATTAGAGCATGACAGAGAACAGATATGACTGTGTGCTTTCACATAACCGTGTGGATCACATTACAGAGGAAAAAGCAGTCAAGTTGATAAAGTGTTCTCCTGCATCGCTCGCTCTTCAAAGCTTTGGCATGGGAGACTCAAGACTCCAAAACCCTTAACAAACACCCTCTACAAAGATTCTCTGATTTATTTGTTTTTTCTTAATCAAACGCAATCTGATGCTCTAAAATGAAAACTGTTTGAAAACAGCACTGCGCTGGTTGCAAAGCTCAGAGACTTTTCAAGCTGGTGCTAACATGAGTAGTATCTTAATCAACTTCCTGCCACCAGACTTCAGTTTGAAACCCATAGAAGCTTTTGATGCTTTAAAGTACCTGCAAAGCACCATGAATTATACAATGCACTTTAACATAGACCTACTAATCTTTTATGCTTCAAAGTCTTAGCACAAATTGATTGAGGAGACAAAGTCCTTCAGCATAATTTAGCAGCTACTTCAAAAAGAAAAAGAAAACGCTTTTTCATGGATTCTTCTGAGCACCTATAATTTGTGGTTGCTGGAACGCTTGTAAAAGACCTCATCAACTCCTTTCTAATGTATGCTTTTTTCTTTGATTTGCATATTGCTATCAGACATAAAAGACTTCCTGGATTTAAATATATTGACACGGTTGAATGGAAATTTTCCTTTTGGTAAAAAAAAACGTAAAGTGTAACAAACAGGTATATATATTTATGTATACACACACACACATATATATATATATATATATATATATATATATATATATATATATATATATATATATATATATATATATATATATATATATATATATATATATATATATATATATATATATATATATATATATATATATATATATCATATATATATATATGAGATTAGATTAATTAATCGTATTAATTAATGTGTAATTAATTAGATTAAACATTTGATGCAAAATATTGTGCCTAAAACAACAAGTTTGTTGAGTTTGTGGCGCTCGAACTGTGCCACGAAAAGACTAGGTGCGTGAGAAAAGTAACCCGTATGCGTTTTATCAGATCATGATGTATTTTTTTAATAAAACACATGTAAGGGATGATTGTGTTGATGATTTTCCTTGGATATGAGCGAGAGTGAGTCTGCAGTGTATTCGCGCATAGCACCGGCGGGAACAATCATGCTCTGACGTGGATCACAACAAACATTCCCAGTGTAAAAACACTCTGAGATTAAAGCGGGTATTTTGGCCCCATATCTTGAATTTTAGGGACATTCTAACTGCATTCTATAGGCTTCATTATACAGTGAGTTGTTGTCCTGCATTATATTCTTTAGCAATCAACTGTATGAAATGACCTAAGTCTAGGGTGGTGGCAAGTGCGTTAAATGTGTAAATAATTTAAACACGTAACTAATTAACTTTATACCGTAACTAATTAATCAATGCATAGCCACAGACCCCTGTCCACTGCCGAGAGCACCAACAGTGGGCATGTGAGCATCAGAACTGGGCCACGGAACAATGAAAGAAGATGGGCTATTCTGATTACATTACGTGGATGGCCGGGTATGTGTGTGTCGCTTGCCCAGGGAACACATGGCATCAGGGTGCACTATAGGAAGAAGACAAGCCGACAGAGGCAGTGTGATGCTTTGGGCAATATTCTGCCGGGAAACCTTGGGTCCTGCCATCCATGTGGATGTTACTTTGACATGTACAACCTGCCCAAGCATTGTTTCAGACCATGTACACCCTTTCATGGAAATGGTATTCCATAACTGGATAATGTGCCCTGCCACAAAGCAAAAATGGTTCAGGAATGTTTTGAGGAGCACAGCAACGAGTTTGAGGCATTGACTTGGCCTCCAAATTCCTCAGATCTCAATCCATCTTTGGGATGTGTTGAACAAACAAGTACGATCCATGGAGGCCGAAGGGTCAGGGCTGTTTTGGCAGCAAATATTAGGAAGGTGGTCATAATGTCATGTCTGATCGATGTATTGTAAATAATATAACCTATTTGTCACACTTTGCATGTTTTAGTTTTCTCTGAAATAATCAAGAGTACTGAGGATAAAAAAATTATTACAAATTCCACTTCAGAAATCTAAGAGTTTAGGCTGAGATTGGCAAACGGCTGCCTAAAGAGAATGCTGTCTTTTCAATACAGTCAGACACGACCTTCCCCCAAGAGAGGATCCAAGACGCTTCCAGACACAAATCAGCTGGATCTGGCCAAAAACATATTTCAGTCGTTATCAGCCAGAAGGAATGAAGGGAAATGAAAATAGAAACACATCACATAAACACATGTTTGTACCAACCAATAAATGCAATGAAAAAGGAGATGAAATGAATAAAACAAGACCTGTGTGACAAAGGAAGCCAGGAGGAGCTGTTTCAGTAGCTATACAGAGAGATCCAAAAATGTGAGGCCAATAGCAACACTAGTAATTCGATTTTACATTATTTTGTAAATGAATAGAAAATGTTTAAATTATATTATCAGCTCAACAATTTGAAAATGAATGAATGAATGAATGAATATTCCTTAGTAGTCTGGTGGAAGAATGTTTGTAGACTGCGTCGTTTAATTGGATTGTTTAGTAGTTCAATTGGATCGTTTGAAGTTGGGCATTGCTAACAAAATGGAGGCAGATTAGCAGGGACACGTTTGTGTGCATTTTGTTTTGTGATTTCACTGGAAAGAATAAGAGTCCCCGCAATGGCATTAAGCGATAGATTGACACGCTCGTCTGTGTGAAGACTGTGAATGAGCCAAAAGAGAACGTAAACCCCGCCTATTTTTATTTGATTGGTCATCTTAATCATTTTGACATTGACGAGTGCCAATAGACTTGAGGCAGACCAGACTAAAATTTACTTTTTACTTTTTACTTTTAAAATGTACTTTTAAATATTTTTGTCATCATAACATACAGAGCACTGTGTAATGGAGTGCAGGAGAGCTTTTTAGCCACAGTATTAGAAACACCTTCACAGCAGAGTTAACTGTTTTTGTTTTTGTTTATATATATATATATATATATATATATATATATATATATATATATATATATATATATATATATATATATATATATATATATATATATATATATATATATATATATATATATATAATATTAGTTTCCACCCTCCAGCCATGTTTGTGAGGTCTTTGTCAATACAAGTAAGAAGATCTTGGCATTGGCAGAGAAGCAGCCGTATTATTCACATGCTCTTACAGATGCAATTTCTCAGAGCTTAAGATGAAGATAGCAGCCATTCTCATTTATAAGCCCACAGGACGGGAGAAAAAAAAATCATCTCCTTAAGAAAGTGAGAAAAAAGACAGGGAGGAACGAAAGACAGGCAAAAATGTTATGGAGAGTTGATGGAGAGGTGAACATTCTCAGCATTATCCATGAAGCATATCTCTTCATCTCAGGCTCAGTAATTGTATCTACGTATATAGAGGAAGTCAGCACGTTTGGTGCAGGATATCTTGGCCAGGTTGATTAAATGCTATAATAAGAGCATTATGGCAATGTTTATACCTTATGTATAATTCATGCGCTGGTCTTAACTTCTCCAGGGATACTTTCAGCACAAGTGAAATGGTGTAGCGCGGTTCGGCATTGCTGGATGAGCCATCTGAGAGTGTAAAGTTCAACATCAATATTGAGAGAAGCTTACTAAAAGAAGCACACAGCAGAGACAACCAGAGCACTGCGTAGCTGAGGATTTAAATATGATAAAACCGAGATATTGGGACTCGTATGTGTGTCAACGCATGTCTAAAACAGAGAGTCGTTACCGTTTGCCTATTGTGGAGTTGATTGAGGCCAATACCGCCATCACATCAGGTCAGGTGGCAAACGTTTGCATACAGGACATACACTGCTGAAGAATTAGTTCTGGAGATGTGAGTATGCATGCATCTGGAGAAGCATCAGATTGTCTCTCTGGCTTTCTTTTCCCACGTTCCTTCACTCTTGCTGTCCTTCACCTTGCCTGGCTCTGAGCGAGCTTATTACACAACTCATATGCTGCAGATGGGGCTCGTCTGACATCCCACAAACACTTGCATACACACTGAGAGCATCACAATTGCAAATACACACACAGATGGGGCATGCAGGGACAGAGCATGGACCAAGGCAAAGGGTGCGAGTGTGACAGTGTGTGACAGGGTGTGACAGAGATCCGTCACTTCGGTGCAAAAAGCATCCGGCGCTCCCCCTGAGATGAGGCACTCTGTGACAGGCACACACATGCACACACACACTTAACTAAAGCCAAGTGTTCATTGTTTTCCCATATGTAATGTAAAGCAAATGCCTGGGATTCAGTTAATTAATTATTAATATAATTAAATGAATAATAATTCAGCTGTTTGCTAACTTAAGCCAGACTTAGCATTTGAATTAGCCAACCCTCAAACACAACCCTCCAACAGTGACATGCAAAATTACTGACAAGCAGAGAGTGTTTCTGATTGGTTCCTTTTCTGAAAAGCACAGGCCACACCCCCAGTTATTTTTGTTGTTTACACTGCCTCAGGATAGTCAGAGACAGATGTGATTTCTCAACCAAAAAAAAAAAATATATATTTCAGTTACATCTGACAGGGAGCAGGGCATTTAAAGTCGGCTTGAAACGAAAGTCATGTAGTAAAATTGTATGGCAGGACTTGATTTTTTCCATCGGGAATTTATTGAATCGTTGTTGTTTGCTATTGCTGTGATCTTATGAGAGTGAAAGGCTGTCCCGCCTTCAAGCCAGTCGTCAGAAAAGAGATGTCACTGATTACGAACACTCAAAGATTATTATTATTATAACCTTTATTTTACCAGGAAAAGAAGAGATTAACCCTCCTGTTACCCTCAAATCTGGTAACATTTTTTTACCCACTGGGGTCAATTTGACCTCAGCAATTTAAACCTCCAGAATATGAATTATTATTATTATTTTTTTTACAAAGGTTTATTTCTTAGGTCATTTAAGGCTGACAGCATATCTGGTGGGCTCTGGAACCCTTTTGATGACATTAGCGGCACTATGTCTACCCTGACGTTCAAGTAGGGAGCGGGACCATAATAACTTGAACTACTAGTGGTTATCGCAATACTAGGTGTGGTTAGGTTAGGTTAGGTTAGATTAGAGCCCTAAAACAGAGGGAAGTTGTTTGAATATAATACTGAATATATAAAAGTAAGGCATGTTATAGTGACCTTAATAAAACAACCAAAACAAATATGTGTAAAATTTAGATTTTTCCTATGTTTTATACAGCTAAAAGAACCTGGGGTCAAACTGACCCCAAGGAACACCGATGCTACAAAATGTGTACAGGACATTGGAAAAATATCATCATGTTAATTTTATGTTTACGCAGTTGTCCCCATCAAATTAGGAAAAGTCATTCAATCTGAAGCAAAAATATGATGGCAATTGTGTTTTTACAGACTTTAAACATTGAATGGGGTCAAATTGACCCCAAAGATAATAGGAGGGTTAAGAATCTCTTTTACAAGAGTGTCCTGGCCAAGAGTGACAGTAACACATTTCACGTGGGTTTAACAGATAACATCCATACATACATATTTAACCCCCAAAAAAAAAAAAAAAAAAATTGTCAAAAAGTCTACAAACCGATGTTTCTGTCTCTGAATCATTTAGCATCACTTTAAAAATATCCAGTGAAACCAGCTCCCTATATGTTTCAATGTGAATTGCAAGTTATTCCAAAGGGAGCAGCAAATTTAAATGCCTTTTTTCCCTAATTCAGTACGTACCGCTGGAACAGACAGAAGGAAGAATTCCTGGAACCGAAGACTATAGCTATATGTAAATGAATTTTTTTTTTTTTTTTTTTACTGATGCACATATTAAGATATGAAGGAAGTACAACCAGAATAGATGTATAAATAAAAATATGCCAGTGTTTTAGTCTACAGATGGACAAAGCAGACCATCCAACCCAAGCATACAACACACGATGATGATTATGAAGGGCACAATAATTAATAATAACAATAATGATGATGATTATGATGATGATAATGGTGGTGGTGGTGGTGATGATGATGATGATGATGATGATGATGATGATGATGATGATGATGATGACATGCATTGATAATTTACAATAAATACTAAATTAATCAATAAAATATAAGAATTGTATTTTGATGTCATGGTGACTGCATGATATTTCAAAAATCTATTTTATTATAAACTTTTTAAGTTTATTTGTTTACAGGGGCTGTGCACATTAATAAACATGAATGTAAATGTGCCAGAACCAGACCAAAGGGCTATTTTTCATCTGTAGACCCTTGGCAGAAATGTTAAAAAGTAAACATATAATATATAACACACGAGAGAGAGAGAGAGAGAGAGAGAGAGAGAGAGAGAGAGAGAGAGAGAGAGAGAGAGACACAAAATGGGATCAAATTATCAAATAAAAGCACAGGTACATGATCCCATGTGGAAAAAATACATCAACAGAACATTTTATCTAAACATATATTGTGCTACAAAAGATTAAGAGGTAAAAACTCATCCAATCAGTACAACACATACAGTACAATTAAACACATAAAAATGACTGCTTATACAGTATATGGCTGCTAATGATCCAATTTTGTTATGATGAATCAACTATAATAATAATAGACTCAAAGGGCAAGGCTGTGGATATGCTATGAAAAGTAACGTTTTTTACCCGTCCGCTCTGAACAATTAAATGAAATTAAAAAAAAAAAATGGAAGAAAATCTCTAAATAAAAGCTTTGTCTTCCTTTAGCTGACTTATTCAAGATGAATTTCCTGAATGAACTGTGAGAGTAACCCTCTACCGCTCTTTTACGCAAGTTCATTTGGGGGTTAGGAGTCTATAGCCTGCTTATCCATAGATTTATGCAATTAACTTTGTGTGCAACTAAGTGTTGTGCACTCTGTTTGATGTTGCAGCCGTTTAGCACTAAATTTCCCCTCAGGGATCAATAAAGTGTAAGCAGGCAGCTCTTTTTTTCTTTAGTTCGTTTTTTTTTTTTTTTAGAGGACAACGCGCTGTGTTCATTGCTCACGTGTTTGTGTGTTTTCTTCTAATGAATGGGTTAAGATTAGAAATCTATATTTACAAGCTGAACTGTGTAATTTCTGTGCCAATAGCATCTCCGATTTAAATTGAAAAATAAATATTTCTTTCAAACAGGTTTCCCGAAAGATCTTCCCGTCTGACAATAAAAAACTAAGAAAAAAAACAAAAAAAAAACTGATTGATAGCACCACAGAGCTACACTGTTAAACTTTGGGGGAAATCACTCCTCAAATATACCTATATAGTTATTCTTAATATTGAACTGGGAAAGGTGCAAGTATTTTATTAAAAATTACACACTTCAGCCTTCAAACCACTCCTTGTGATTTCCAGACTACTCCCTCTTCCTGTCTGAATTCCACAGACTGTGAGTATCAAACCCACCAACACACACACACACACACACACACACACACACACACACACACACACACACACACACACACACACACACACACACACACACACACACACACACACACACACACACACACACACACACACACACACACACACACACACACACACACACACACACACACACACACACACACACACACACACACACACACACACACACACACACACACACACACACACACACACACACACACACACACAGATAGAGAAAGATCAGAAGAGGAGTCACTGTGGACCTACAGAAAGCATCCCTCTCATTCCCACACTGATTTGGAGCCCTCATCTTCAAAGAAGTGCTTTAACATTGACTCCCAGAGAGACACCGTGAGAACATCAGACTGAAAAAACATCAATTCATCTCTTTGGTTATCAGAGAAGCTACTGCATGGTAAATATGACTGAATTCCATTACAGATGCATACAGTGGCCCCAAAAATATTAGGACGCTTAAGCCACAAATGTCTATTTCATTGCATTCATTAAAATATTAAACAGAATGCCAAGTTTTTTTCTTTTCTTTTCTTTATAAACCGATCATGCATAATATTATGACCACCTTCCTGATATTGTGTTGGTCATCCTTTAGCTGCCAAAACAACCCTGAACCCCTGAAGGTGTGCTGTAGCATCTGGCACCAGTATGTTAACAGCAGATCCTTTAAAAGTTGTGAGGTGGGGCCTCCATGGATCGGACTTGTTTGTTCAGCACATCCCACGGATGCTCGATTGGATTGTGATCTGGGGATTTTGGAGGCCAATTCAACACCTCAAACTCATTGTTGTGCTCCTCAAACCATTCCTCAACCGTTTTTGCTTTGTGGCAGGGCACATTATCCTGCTGTAAAAAGCAACAGCCACCAGGGATCCCTTTCCATGAAAGGGTGTACATGGTCTGCAATGATGCTTATGTAGATGGAATGTGTCAAAGTAACATCCACATATATGGCAGGACCCAGGGTTTCCCAGCAGAACATCTCACTGCCTCCGCAGCCTGGTCTCATCGTTAATACGTAGGTATTAATACGTTACTTTCAAAGAGACAAAACATACGTCTTAGTACGTTTGGAGAAGTGCTAAAATGTAGAATATAGACGTATTTGCAACATTTAAACGTAGTATTATTAAATTTTTACAGCTAAAAAATTACGATTTTCGTTAAACAAATATTTTGAACGGCTAATCCTACACCTACCCCTAAACCTACCCATTAGCATTTATTAAAACAATATACTGTTATAATTAAAAGCATAACAGACAGACCAGTATAATCACAAAGATTTATTTATTGCAAAAATGTCAAAAGCGGTACCAAAAGTTGTTCAAATGAAGATGTGTTGCAGGCGCAGTCCTCTCTGGTGGTATATAATAGTTTTGTATGAGGTACAGAGCAGAATGTATATTATTAATCAATGAAAATATGAATCTGGCTTCTCTCCGTGAAGTTGCGCGTTTCCCATTTCAAATACAAATCGACTGAAACACGGCATGTCAGTATCTCTGTGACGAACCAGGCGAGCGCCAATGAGCGTTCGATTCCACTGCCGTAAATCATGTCGTAACGCTTCATGAGGGCGCGTTTTTTTAATTTGAATTCACAACGAGCGCAAGATTTGATGTACTGAGAGGAGATGAAGGCTAATGGAGATGAAGATCACTGGATAAAGGGCTCAATTTGGATTTGTTTCTCGCAAACATATGGATTCTAACTATTTGGATTACAGCGAACAAATAAAGTGTTGTGTTTTGTGAATTGATGTTGTGTTTTGGTGTATCTTGTGATCGCCAGTTGCTGAATAGGAGAAAACGCCTTTTTATGTCTCACGGCAAACAAAAAGCTAAATACTACAAAATGTTTGGCAAGAATGTTATTGATCTTAAATTTTTTAAATGCAGTCTTCTTTTAACATTATCTAGTCATCCGAAATGAGTTTGTAGCAGAAGTCACGAACAGAGCAAAATGGTATTTTATATTTCTGTTATTTTATATTAGGTAGATTAACTAAGTAAAATGCATTTAATAAATGCGACTGAAAACATGTATTGATGTAACTATTGGATATAAAATAAACAATATTAATGCCACAATTTTGATATTAATGCATGGGAGCCGGTGGCTGGTAACTTACACGTTCACACTGGGATACGTAGATAATTTACATTTTAGTGCTGTTAATAAGTCAGTATTGTACGTTTTATTGTGTGTGAAAACGTAAGTAAATGTACGTGTAGTAGAATCACACTTTACGTAAAAATACTCACGTATTTTCATGAGATCACGTTGGCCTCTGCCAGCTTTGCAGCTTCATAGGCAACAAACTGTGATGCACTGTGTATTCTGACACATTTCTTTCAGAACCAGCATCAACTTTTTGAGCAGTTTGAGCTACACTGCCTCATCTGTTTGATCGGACCACACAGACCAGCCTTCACTCCTCACGTGCATCAATAAGCCTTGGCCGCCCATGACCCTGTTGCCGGTTCACCACTGTTCCTTGGACCACTTTTGATAGATACTGATTGATTGATTGATTGATTGATTGATTGATTGATTGATTGATTGATTGATTGATTGATTGATTGATTGATTGATTGATTGATTCATTCATTCATTCATTCATTCATTCATTCATTCATTCATTCATTCATTCATTGATTGCTTTTCGGTTAACTATCTCTTTAGGTTTCCAAATACGTACCAGCTTTCTTTAATTCACCAAGGATTTTGGCAATTAAAGAACATTTTAGTAATTCAAAATAATTCTTAATAAAGGCTATTCAAAGTGTTCTGCATTAATCTGAGTTTGCATAGATTGTAATGGTGTTGGACTGACCTTCATGTAAAACAGTTTTTGCAGTTTTTAGTTCAAGATGAATCAGTGAGGAAAAGAAAGGGCTCCAAAAAGACAGACTAACATCTGTTTCTGTCCTGTTTAAAATGAGGGGAAAAGAGGGGAAGATTCTGCTAATCCCTGTTACCAAATCTCTGACTAGATCGCTCATCAGAAATTAATAACTTTGATCCAAGTCTCCATGGCAACCCTTGGCTGATTTGGGTCTTAATCTCTCTTAATGTTGTGTAATGTGTTTCTTAGGGGTCTAAGCGCTTTTTATAATCTTACACAGTTACACACACACATACAGATGAACGCTTCTAGACTGGCCAGTAATAAACATGACTGTGAAAGCCACTGTATATAAACAGGGGAAAAAAGTACTATGATGTACTTAGTAATTAGTTCTTAAGGATTTGTAAAAACAAGGAGGTAGTAACATATTGCATTTAAGCTATTTTTTTTTTTTTTTTTTAAAGTACAGATTAACCTATAGTGTCGTTTGCAGAACAGATGGAATCTGTTGTGTTGCTCGTGTGTAAAGCTGTGACAGAATGCATAAGAATGTGCAACATCCACAGATATGTAGTGTTAAAGGATTGTCCGGTCTGACACAAGGGTTGATAGACATGCTCAATCTAGTGCTTATGAGTGCATGTTTGTTTGAGTCTTTAAAGTAATCTATAATGTCTCCATATGTGTTTTTGTGCTTACTGAGATAATATGGTATAAAGTGCTCTTTATCTCCATGTATCCTTCTGGAATTCTCCCCCACTTTAGCCTTTTAATCCGGCTGCATCCAGAATAAAATTCCCAGCACAGCTCCTGTTTACTTCGTGAGAGTGGAGAGTCCTATTTCTTCTCAGTCTACAGATTCCCTCATCCTGTGGGAGCAGGGAGAGAGGGATCTTGGCTGAAAGAGGACATACTAATTTATTTATTGGGTAATATCAAAAATGCTGTGAAATTTCATTCGGATGATTCATTAGTGACACATGCACAGACTTCCTTTCAACTCATTCGTGGGACGTGGCTTTTTCACTTTGCTCATAAAATTAAAATCCCATCATCATTTATTCACCCTTATGTTCTTTCAAAACTGTATGACTTTCTTTGTAAATCCATTTGATGGAAGTGAACCAGAACTGAAACTGTCAGGATACAAATTGACCATAAAAGTAGTCATTACAACTCTGCATCAACATCCACTCTAGTTCTCCTTGGCATGTTCATGAGTGAAGTTGCAATGCAGATTTGTGAGCAAATAATTAAGCCTAGTTGGATATTTTCAGTTGAACCAGTTCACAAAAAAAGGTAACACTTTATTTTGATCGTCCAATCTTATTCCTTTTTATTCAAACTACAAGTAACGTTGCAACTAACTCTCACTGGAATATTAGTGCAATGACTGCTTAATATCTGTTAACACTTTATTTGGATGGTTCCCGACAGACATTCTACTAACATGTCAACTTATTCTACTTGCCCGAACACCCTAATACTAATCTATCAGTCTACTAACAGTCTACTAATATGAGAGTTAGTTGATATATAGTTGGAAACTTATAGTTATTAGAATGTCTAAAGTGGACCATCGGAATTGTGTAACCCAAAACCTGTCTGACTTATTCATTTACACTTCAGAACGATCCTGTTCAGAACTCACTCAGTAAAATAATATTTTACTTTTATATTAGGCCAAGTTGGCCAATATTGAAGAGTTGGTCAATTAGTATGATTTCCTATGAATGACCTCCCACTTACACTGCCCTTAAAACCTACCCATCACAGTAGTACAGACAAATCATACAAAGTCATATGAGTGAGGTCGCACAAATCCACACATACTCCTCAAAACATTATTGTTGATTCATCCACCCTTAGGAGGTGTGCCAATGCACAACCCACGTACAGATGATAATTCTGCAAATAACTGCAATTGCAGGTTTCAAACAGAGATGTCGACAAAGAGGCAAAACTTATGGACTGCAGCTTTAAAAAAACATGCATTAAATTGTCACAACTGTTTACCTCTCTTTGTCTTAACATATGAAGACAAACACACAAATGCTGTATAAATCTTTTAAAAAAAATCAAAGGCCTCTTCCGTTGGATGTTGAGACTTTTTGTCAAATAATTACACCAGATCAAATAAAGCCAACGAGAATGACAACGCCAGAAGTTATTGACGGGCCAAGATGTATATAAAACCTTTTTATTATACTTCATATTTACACTACATTCAATTCAAATGTAGAATTATTTACTTCTCCATTCTGATCTGGTTTATTTTCATGACAGATAAATGAGGACCCAACACCACAGGAAGTCTGTGGAAGGATATAATCAATGCCTGAGAGAATAGTTTTGAGTGGGTGAGAGCGTGTTTCATGCTCTCAAAGCTTTGTAAGGGAGAGGCCACTGGCACGCTGCAGGCTGGCATGTCATGTGCCAGCATTGACAGACGCTATAGAGAAAGCCGCTGCATTTTGTCCTGACTGCAGAGAAGGTCATAGCAGACCTGCAAGACAGATGACTGTTCAAGACCCCGTCAGCCCCAGTGCCCCCCCAGAGCAGGACAGACTGGTCTTCATCAGGCTCTGTTTCAGGATGGTCGCGACATAGAATCCAAATGATAAGATCTAACCTAGTGAGCTACATTATACCTTGCTCTATATTGCAGTGCCTACACATGCAGCTGTCTATATATATATATATATATATATATATATATATATATATATATATATATATATATATATATATATATTTTTTTTTTTTTTTATCACATTTGTAACTTTCTTTTGTGTGTAATATTGCAGTTTGAGTCTGAACAAGGTCTGCAAAGTTACAAAGCACAAATTCTACTCAAAGGGGAGTTCTTTTTTTTTTTTTTCTATATCAGTAATGGTAAACGTGATTTTATCTATACAACATGTTACTGGAACTATGTCTTTGTTGATCCTGGAACAACATTCCAATCAATCAATTGGGCCTGGAATGGATATGTGCCCAATATTCCCACCACTCCTTTCAGGGACTAGGTGGTAAACCTGTAAACACTGCCCCTGGAGGAGGCAGACCCATCCCTCGCTTAGCTCTGTCCCGTCCACGCTTTGCACCTGTATGTGACCAAATGCAGAGCTTCAGGACCTCAGACCAGCTCTGTGTCTGTTATGGGGTCCAGCAGAAAAAAAGGCTGTCTCTAAGCAGAGGTTAGCCCACTGGATAGTGGATGCCATCGTCTTGGCGTACCAGACCCAGGGTGAGCAATGCCCTCTGGGGGTAAGAACTCACTCTTCCAGGAGTCCTACTGCCTGGCTGTTGGAGCATGGCGCCTCTCTGGCAGACATATGTAGAGCTGCGGGCTGGGTGACACCCAAAACATTTTCCAGATTCGACAATCGTCGTGCAGAGCCAGTGTCCTCCTGTGTACTCACCACCAGTAACACTGTTGACCTGCTCATGCACTTATCTTGCTCCTCAGGTTCCCCAGCTGGTGAACCATGTTGGAGTTCCTCCAGTTGACCCCTATGCTAGGCCAGGTGCCCATATGTTGTGATCCCTAAAGCGATCCCATATATGTATTCTTCCACGGTATGGCTCCACTGTCAGTTCGCCATCTCTTTCCTTAAAACCATGTAGCTCTGCCCTAACGGTCACTCCATCTGAGTAATTTCCACTTGACACATCCCTACGCGTAGGATGTGGTTTATGTAGGTTCCCTTTCCACTGGGAAAAGGTACGCTTTCCCAGTATTATCCAATAGTCTCACTGATTGTGTCAGAAGGAACAGCAGTGATCGACCTTCTCTGTGTAAAGACCTGTCCCTTCTTCCGCCCCCGTTGGTGTGGGGGGATCAGGTGAATTATGCGGAGCGTTGGAAAGGGCAGCAATAGCGCTACTTGGTAGGAATCCCAGTTCGTCAGTCAGTCAAATCTTGCATGCCAAACATGAAAACAACTATAGATTGACAACAGTAATGTATAGAAAATCACATTAAACACTTCAAGTGGTCTTGGCTTCAGGGGACCCAGTCAAGTTTCAGCATAATTGGGGTCTACACACACTCCCTGTATGCAATACTACTGAGGACTCATCAGTGCAAAGTACAGAGGACCCGTGTTCCTAATCATATTTATATTCTCCCTGGGGCTGATTCCACATTTTATTGGTATAAGTTACAAACCCAGTTATAATTGGTTAGGAATGCACAAACTCGCAAACCATAATTACACCCTAAGACTGGGTATCTAAGACAGCTTTAGTGAGTTTTCAAGAGAGGTTCTGACAGCTCCCCACCCTCAACTCACAGATTATTTCCCACGGACTGGCAAACAGCACAATGGTTCAATTTCAGACATTCACATGGATCGCTAGCTTTTTTTTCTGTGGCGGAAGAACTGTCATCTCGGTGACTGCAACACCTCAAGTGCCTTATCTAGGATTGAACCTGCATTCCATGAACTTAGATTGAACCCGCAGCATTTGTAAGAGCAGTTCGAACTCTCATCCGTTAGGCTATATAATCTCTCTCTGCTACAAACTTTACATTTAGTGCAAGGACGAAACCCTGGGGTAAGGAGTAATTAAATTACTCTCAAAGACAACTGTGATAAAGCACAATATCCATGTTATTCACAGAATAAAATAAATACTATTGATCCTTGAGGGACAATTTGGGTGCAAAAGCAAGCCTTTAAGCCATTACATTACCACAACCTGCTATTTAAACTTGCAGGGAGAGGTATGTGGCTCATCTGGAGGTGAAATGCTTTTCAAAACTACGTACCAGTTTTGGTTGGGTGCAATATTTGCATTACATTTCTTGTTTGAACCAACAACATTTCCAATAGCAAACCAGCAAACTTTTGAAATGATGTTTTCTTTTGATATCAGACTTAAAATAGTGCCCTGAATCTACCAGTATTTTAAATAATCACATGCCAAGTGTGAAACAACTGTTTAATCAAGATTCTGTTTTTTTTTTTTTTTAGTCAACGTTGTATGTCATTTTCTGTAAGAAAAGGCATGCAAATCGTACTGATTAAAACGGTGATTCTACAGTATAGCCATCTAAATTAGTAAACTTAATTTACTTGAACCACATTTTTGCTATTGGAGGTGACCCTCAAATGGAGTTTTTGTCACATTTAGCCAATTTGTCAACAAATGTGTCCCTAAAATAAGGCCAGACTTAAAACACTCACACATATGCTCACAAAGAACCAGTGGACCGTTGCTGACCACTGCACTTTTTAAGCTCCCTGTGGTTGTCACCATTGTAAACAATATAATCAGTTACACCTAACAGCATTAAATAGAGAGAAGAGCTGTATGCAAATAAGAGCTAGCCAAGCTTTATTGAGCCTCAGCTATCTCAGCTCTTATTTATATAATCTGTAAATTTCAGCCACTGTGGGGAGAACCTTTGTAAGCACAGATAACAAAAGATAAATCAGATTAGTGAGGATTGTTTTCACGTGTGGTCATTTGGATACAACATAACAGACGGTCAAACACTTGCTGACAGTGCAGCAAAAAGAAGAGCTCTCATTTAATCTTCAATTAATCTTCAATCTTTAATGATGTACTTAAAAATGGGATGCCAAAGTTAACATGTTAAAGGTGAACTCTGTGTTAAAGTACTGTTTGTTATCTCCAGCTTAATATGAAAAGACAACCATAAGTAAGCATTCAAAGGTTTGACAATATAAACAGATGGCTTTATGATAATAGCAATGCTTGTTTGAGAATATCTTGACATAGCAACATTAGCTCAAACAGTGGCATGAATTTGGGGCAGGACTTTTTTTTTTTTTTTCGACCAATGAGTGTTCAGGGGACTTTATCGTTTGTGCAATTCCGTTGGGTGATGCTAATGACACTTTAATATATATATATTAAAACAAAATGTGTTCCCGTTCAAAAGCTTCACTCAATGCTGCACGGAGTGCATATGGGAACGTCTTTATCGTGACTGGTTGTGAAAAGTGTGTTTAACATGTCAATGAAATTGACTGGCGGTAATGATAGCCTCGGCTGGTGACGTCACAGGCTATAAATGGACCAGCCCCAGCTGCCACACTTCAGGTCTTCTGTTTTCAGCCCGATTCTGTATGGTGTGCAAAGCAAATCTCTCTGAGAAAATTATCCAAAAAGACCCTCTCTCTCCTTCCAAACTCAAATCGAGATCTTTCGTTAGGAGTTAGTTTTCAACTGGCAGTGCGCAGATTTTGCTCTTTAAAAGAGTTTAAGTTAAAGGAAATCTAGCTCAGTTGAAATGAGTCAGCAGTCTAGGCGTTCCACTGTGTTCTTGCTGGCAGAAACGGATACACACTTAATTACTTTTGTTTAATTATTGGTATAGGCTATGTATACTTGCAGAGTCTTATTGCTAGCTGTTTTTCCTCTCAACAACTGTGTGAAAAGCTCTTTATTCATTCAGTGTATGAAGCGAGTAACCGGTTCAAGCTAGAATATTTCTGAAAAAAAAATACAAATAAATTGTATGTCTATTAAATCATAACTTACATTAATTATCAGAGATGGGAAGTAACAAAGTACAATAGGTATAAATAATATTTATTGATGTGTCAATATTTAACTTTTAATTTCACTCCTTACATTTTTCACTTTTTACCTTACTTCATTTTCAAAACAGGCTTGTTAGGCTATTTAACTTTTAATCTGTATTTGGTTGGATCTATAATAAATCATGAATCGGTTAGTCTTGACTGGTAAACGCTACCGGCACGCGCAATCCCTGCCTCTGCCAAAAGGTTTCTTTCGATCAGAGTAATCAATACGAGAGACTGGAGAATGAAGCTGAAGCGCCCAGGTGGAGCAGAGAGGCAAAACTACTGATCTGTTCAGGACTTCAAGTGCAGGTCAGTTTCATCTGTAAATAGACTTTTGTAGTTTTGTCTTTGTTTACTTACTTAAGCATTAAATGGCTAGCAGCTGTTAGCAATAGCACCCCAGTATTATCATCACACAAAATACTGTAGGCCTATGCTAGGACATCATTGTTATATATTGCAGTAGTAATTTAGCAGACACATATTCACATGGTTTTATAATTTGTTTAGAAGGATCTAAGGACAAAACATTAATATATATATATTTTTTTCACAAGAAATAACACAGATAAATACCAAAAATGTTAGACACTGCACCTTTTGTTAAATATTTTCTAAGTACAAATTCAGTGAAATGCCTCAGGGACATGACCGCATGCTTAGTGTACAATAGAAAATATTTAAACACAATTATTATTTTTATTCATTATAATGGACATACCAAAGTATTTTGAAAAGCTGGAATGACCATGTTTATCGATTATTTGATGTTTAAACATATTAAGAAAAGAGAGAGAAATTTATGACACATCTCTTTGGGATACACTCTGGGCAGAACTAAAGGTCTATCAGAGGTCCTGCTGTGTGGAGACCTCAATGACAGCTCCATCTTTGTAGGCTACCTCAGGCTCAAGTTGTCGCTCCATGGGTGTTCTGTGCCTCTCTGTGGGGGTTGTGGCTTGTTGCCTCCACTTCTCGCTCTGCAAAACAGTGGGGAAAGGTTTAAATGTGACATTCTTTTTCTTGGGTAGTAGGCACATCTCTGTATAAGTGGCACAGTGTCTTTTTGCCGCTCTCCATCTCTCTCCCCCTCCCTGGTCTTCTATCCTTGTTCTCTCTCCGTATCAGCTTTTCTCTAGGATCTAAGATAAATTCAGCCCTGATTGCCATATATTAGCATACATGTTAAGGGCAAAATATGCATTTTCAGCTGTCAGCTAGAGGCGGACTCCAGATACAGACATGTAGACACAAATCTCAATGACATCTTTGTCTCAGTATAAGAAGGTCAGCAAGACTTCAGAATGTACTTACTACTCATTAGGATGACTATATATTAACCCTTCTCTCTTCCTCATGTCGCTCTTCCTCATAATATTATTATTTTTATTTTATTTGCATCTTTGTTGTGTCATACTAACAGGTATGTTGTATAGGTGCATATTCAAGGTGGTTACACAATTCAAACATCTTAGATGGAGATTTTTGACAGACAGCAATGTGTACAATTCAGTTTGAGGGCATGGAAAAAGTCAGGTCAGTCTGAAATTGAGCAAATACAGAAATATAGTGGATTAGATTTCCAAAAACCATAGCTTCCTGGAGTTTTTCAAAAGATGGGCCCCGTTTACGCCAAGTACTAAACATTTTAAAGCACTTATGTGCCATTCAAGTGAAGTTGAACATATTGTAATTATGAGTTCTGAGTGCATGAATGACCAAACATAGTCATTATTATTACAAGCTGAGAATATTAGGTGACTCATGAGTTATGACATTGGAAGGCCATTTCTATTAGAAACATTGCCTAAATGCTGGACTATAAAATCATGTAATAGTATAGATAGTATAGAGAACCGAGACCAGATACAGTTTCAAAATATACAGTATCTAAAATGTATGTAGAGAGATAGAAAGCAAGTTGAATTACATACATTTAATGATTTTGCAAGTTATTTAAATTTTTACATGTATTTTAATTATTGTGAAAGTGAGATGTCATATGATAGACACCAAGTATAAAGTTAATCACTGAACTTTCATTTTATGTAATAAAGATTTTGTTTTTATACCATAAAAAAGTGATTAAAAATAATAGTAATAATACTTTTAATCAGTGAACATAACAAATGCTTGACTCAGAGGTATAATTTAAGGAAGATGTCAATGGGGTCCAAAACGCTTTGAATTTGCCCACTTTCCAGAAAAGCATGGACGTGAAATGCTCTTGTGGTCAAAATACAAACAGCAAACAATGTCCTGTCAATCAGTCTGCATTGAAATAGTTGCATTTATAGTGCCTTTTTATTAATTTACTCACACCTAATGTATTTGTTCAAGATTTATTGTATATATATATATTAATATTTTTTTTCTCTCCAATTTCTCTTCTGCAGATCACATATTAAGTGCCGCTAAGGGGTTGTTTAGATTTTATAATCTTTTTTATGTGCTGAATTAATTACTAAATTGAATAACTTGAGGCCTTCCACAATGGTTTTCACTCATAATTAAACAGAATTTCCTAAAATAATCCCCAGTTTGGCTGCAGGTCCCCTGCCTGATTTACACAAGCCCAGTCCCTAACACAGCCTATTACCTGATTGGATATTAAATTACCTTGCATGCACGAGGCCAACCACAGCTGGGTCAACACAGCAGGTAACTGTGACAACCGGTCACCAAGGTGATTTGTACATGTTAATGATTCATAATGTTAAACAGAGCGAGCATGGTTTTGCAATTGAGAAATGAAAGTGTCACCCTTTGAGATTATGCTACTTGGACTAACGTGCAGAGGGAAAGGACAAGTGCATGCATTTATGATTTTATTTTAGGCTGTTCCCATGATGATCAATGCCGCATTAGTGATATTGATGAGGATGATGATTCAGCCCGACGATGGAACAGATCCTACAGCTGCTCTAACAAAGTACAGGGATCAATTAAAATCAAATTATCTTTGCAAAAAAAAAAAAAAACATATTCAATTAAAAGACTTGTATTAAGACATGACATTAATATATCCACATATAACATTTAACAGCTATAACTGGTAATAGAGGTCAGAGAATGACAGGCTAGATGATGATAATCACAAAAATGGCAGAGCTTATTTTAATCTAGAGTAGAGACCATTTTCTCCAAGGGACAGGAGTGATTGTTAAAGTCTCATGTCTCTCATACATATTACGCAACTGCCTCTGTCTTTTCCTGTGTGAGAAGTTCTTTGTCAGATGCCGCTCTATAGGCGCAGAAAGCCAAGCTGGGGAACCTTAGAGCGAGTGTGAGAGATTTGAAATAAGGGCCAATCTTGCCTAGCTGATTCCCATAAAAGCCTTATTGACTATAATTAATTCTTCTGTGTTTTAATTGCAGCTGTCTAAAATCTTTCTCTGCTGGTCGCAAGAGTGTGCTTTGGTGCCGGGATTTCAAAAAATTATTTAATAAATAAATAACATGCCACAGCAGCACATTAAAGTCTCTCTCTCAACATCTACATGCAAATCACTTCCATTTTCCTTTGATGTAATTTTCCTTTTTTTAATTTTGGCAATTACAAGAAGAAAAGAAAAAAAATATCTCTGTTGGTTTTCCAAGAGTAAGAAAATCTTTTCATATATTCTAATAGGAGCCTACTGTTCTCGGGGCGGGCAGACTTGGCTTCTTCTGAAGATGAAGATCAATGTTTTAGCAAGGTCAGAATCACGCTGGCTGTAAAGCACAGGCTAAACAAACGGTTAAAAAAAAAAAATCCTTCACATCTGAGCTGCTTCCTTTATGGCAGGGCCTGAATAGTTAGAGCGACTACGCCACTCCTGCTGGAAACTAAACTGATGGTGGTTAGGGAGCCGTGATTGGAGGGCTTAGTGGCAGTTCAGGTAAGCCTGATGCTAATCCAGTGAAGTGATTGTGAGCACTGATAGATCACTGATAAAGCACCTTCTTAAAACTGAGCTGAACACAAAGGACGAACAAAGACGTGCTCAGTTGGAGAGCTGAAAGTTTTTCTCAACTGAGGAATTTACAGACAGTAGAAGAATAGAAAGTTTGAGTTTGGCCAACTCAACCTTGTGTGTGGAATAATGCCAAAAGACATCTTAGACCATCTAAAACTGGAGTATAGCATGATATAATTATTTGATGATATAATGAAGCCAACAGGTAGCATAAGCAAAGCAGTTACCTTCCCTGTTCTATAAGTGTTGAAGCCCAAGCTTGTGTACATTCCAACCAGTAGTTTAGCATTAGCCTGTTAATCCGCTTGTGAATTGTTTGTGAAATTATTTTAAGCCTGAAGTAATGGTACACTGTAAAAAAAAATAAAAAAAAAATAAAAATAAAAGTTGAGAAATAAATAAAAGTTTTTTTTTTAGTTTAAGGCAACCAGCTGCAGAACATTTTTGAGTTATCTCAACTTTTTTCAGGTTAAATAGTTGAATAAACTTTAAAAGCTGAATTTGTCATACAAAACACAAGTTGGATTTTTTACAGTGTACTAACCATTGGCATCGATGGTTTCTATAGGTTTATACAATGCTTTTGGGAAAAGCAGCCCTGGTCATATGTTGGCAAAGACGGTAAAAGATGAAAACATATTGGAAGAAATTATACTGCAGCTATAGTAATGTAAATCCTAAACAGTGATTTATACTAGGACATATGCAGTGTTGTAATTGCTTACTTAAACTAATAACAGTATTTTTTGTCAATTCAAAAACATCTGAAATAAAATCTTACTTGAAAAAAAAAAACTAAATTAGAAAAGTTACTTTGGGAGTTAAAATGCTAAAACAAAAATAAAATGTAAACAGGAAATTATGAAAAAAAAAAAAAAAGAATCTCAAAATATTAATAAATACTTTAATAGTGTATACATTATACTAAAATAACACTGAATATATGAAGTTAAACATAATATATGGGGTTATGTCCAGTTAATACAGTATTAACTGGACTAGCCTGAATTTTAAAAATACCCTAAAGAAGCTAAAGGACTGTTCACACCAAGGACTATAACTATAACGATAATAAAGATATACACTATATTGACAAAAGTATAGTTTTTTAGGCCAAAGTACTATAAAATCAAGCTCCTAGGCATGCAGACTGCTTCCACACACATTTGTGAAAGATTTGGTCGCTCTAAGGAGCTCAGTGACTTCAAATGCGCTTCTAGAAGAATGGTCAAAATTCCCATAAATGCACTCTTAAACCTTGTGGAAAGTCTTCCCAGAAGAGTTGAAGCTGTTATAGCTGCAAAGGGTGGGCTGCTTGAAATAGCATAAAACAACAGGAGAAAAACATAGTTAATGACTAAAAATAATCATTTCATGACTCTATATATTACTCTGTGAAGACAGTGGCATAATACAGTGACACATTACGTTTTTTAACCATGGCAAAACGTATGTAAAAAGTAATCAACTGTATGGGTAAATTTTACCTGTTGGCAGTTTTAGGTATACAGCGACTCCTGATGCTTCTAGCGTTAATCCTCTTTTTTTTTTACAGAAAGACTGGGTGCTACAGCATAGTATGTCGGCGGTCAATGTGGCAGCTTTTTAAAGGCCACTGTGACATGGTTGAATGAGGTGATCATACGTTCTGATCAGCGAACCTCTTCTCTGGCCGGCGTGTGAGCATGTCAACGGTCCGCTCTGCTCTTAGCTTCACCCTTGGGCCTGTACTTTGTTACGGAGGAAGTGGGGACGGAGGAGAAAGAAATAGAGAGATGGCACTCCTTTAAGGGAGGAATAGCACTCAGCAGATCGATCGATACATAGGCCTGTGGCCTCAGACAGGGCCAGATGCTCTCTAGAGAGAGAGAGAGAGAGAGAGAACATACGCAAGTAGGTGTGGTCACATACCCTTACAAAAATAAGTATGCATATATATTTTAGCTATAACTTATCATATTTATAATGTACTATTTATATATCATTTTTCACTTAAAATGTACTACTGTGTTCATATTTAGGTATTCATTTTAATTTTAATTTTCATGGCCCCCAGAATATTTAGTTGTATGAATATTTGAACTTGTGATATATCAAAAGAAAGATTGTGCTCTGCTTTTAAAAAACAAAACACAATTATTCTGTATACTTTTAATTTTTTTATCAACACTTGGATGTGGGTAAATTTCATAAAAAAGCAACATTTTGAACAAAAGCTGATATAGACTATATCCGGATCAGATTCAGAATAATATGGCCACGATTTTCACTGCTTGTCTTTAGTAAATCTTGACAGTAGTTTTTTAACGCCAAGAGAGAGTTTGTGCTAATGCGAGCTGTTAGTAAATCTGGCCCTTAGACTTTTCTGTCAGTATAAGTCAAGTATACTTAGCTGTAATTTAAAGTATATTTCTGAGACATACATTCATACATACAAAAAAAAAAAAATAAAATGCTTTAAAGAAAAATACCAATGGCACACTTGAATCAACTTTTCTGGATGCTTTGTCCGTGACCTCTGCTTTAGATTCTGTGGTAAAACTTGAGGGGCCACTTAAAAAATATATGTATATAAATATGCTGATGACATCATGGTATATCATTACAATCACTCACTCTCTAAAAGGTCCTGATTGTGTGAAATAAGTGAGCTTTAAATCCTGCTAGAGTCCCCAAAGCATAACCAGGCCACATGCTGTTCTGTTACCCATGGTCAATGCCACTTAAATCTACTGGAATAGCATTCTGTTCAATTGTTATCAACTGTCATAAGAGTTAAAAGGCTTCTCTGAGATTCCAGAGTAAATGCTTCTCATGTCGAATCAGCTGTAGCTGTAAGCTATGAAACTAGCTCGGGCAGCCTGCCCATTTCTACACCCTTGGTATATTTCAGCATGAAACAAATCCTAATGATAATAATTTGACAGATGAAAGCTTCTTCCCAAAGTGTGAAATCCTGGCCTGCAGAAATTAAAAGATGCTTGTTAGTGAGCGAAAGTCTCTTGATAAACTTGAAGACTCTTTGTGGATAAATGGCAAGAATGTTGCATGGTTTCCTGCAGAGAAGATGACAAGAAAAAGATCTCTAAAAAGTGCACAAAAGGTAGAGATATTGCACATGCTTCATGTAATTGCATTCCTTGGCAGGAGGAGGTCCATTAAAATGTTTGAGTTTGTAAATGTACAGTGTACACACACACACACACACACACACACACATTTTATATATATATATATATATATATATATATATATATATATATATATATATATATATATATATATATATATATATATATATATATATATATATATATATATATATATATATATATATATATAAATGTTTAAAAAATTTTTTTTTTTTTTTGGACTGCTAATCTGAATATTCGACCGGCAGGCCCCCTTCAGTGTCTATGGTCGTCACGGCTCTCCATTCTGTGCCTAATCTTTCCTTTGTCCCCTCTCCTCTCCTTTCCCCTCCTTTTTAACAGGTTGTGCTTTGCTCAATTAATTTTGTGGTTGGTGGATTGATCCTTGCGGCGTGTGGCTGTTTATAGCACCGTTAAGGTTATTTTACGAGACAAAAGGGCTGTGAAAACTTCTCCAGCAAAAATCCATCCTTCATCACAACCCTGAGTTCTCTCCACATATGAATGCCCCACTAAACTGCCATGTTAGCGATAGAGCGGCGCACCCCTGCTAGGCAAAAAGCTGTGTTTTGTTTTGTAGTTATGGAAAAAAAGAACCGAAAGACAGTCTGGAGTAAACCCAGACTTCAACAGAAAAATGAGTCATAAATGTGAGGCGGAGCGAGGGAAAGAGATCAATCGGTACACTGTAAGGTCTTGAGGAATGAGGCAAACTGTGAAACCACATCAGTTCCTGTTGCTTTTGTTTATTTTCTCTCTGTATTTGTAATGTATTCATATTCATCCCCAGACACTTAGCTGTACAACCATTTCTTTACCAGGCCTCTTCTGCTATGTGCACATACTGAGACTCCATCAGTAAGGATCTTCGGCTCTTCCAAAACACACAAACACACACACACACACACACACACACACACACAAATGCACATTTGGGCCTTCAGAGGATGTCTTTCGTCTATTACGCACAGGGGATTCCTTCTGTCTGACACAAATCAAAATAATAGCAGGCTTTACTTGATTTCTTTCAACATTTGCACTAGGAAAATGTGTAAATATGTCAACAGCTTTGTCCAATGGTGCATAAAATTACAAAAAAGAGAGAAAACAAGTGAAGCCCACCAGGGAAAGAGGTGAGACACAGGGCGGCTTGGAAGCATAACAGAACAATTTATATGTTTAAGACCACACAGAAGACCCTGTTTTTGTATACAGTGCACAGTTCCCCGTGGCAGTCTGGTAGGGAGCTATTCATAAACACTACTCTAAACACACTCCACCGGGTCAATTGCACTTGGCTGAGGGCTGATACCCTACACATGGTACCTGAGAGGGACATTTGTGTGTTAGCTATACTTTAGGGACGAATTTGGCTCCAGAAGTTAGCCAAATCTTACAGAACTTCCCTTTGCAAAATTCAAATAAGACCTGAAACAAAACAAAGCAAACAAACAAACAAAACTAAAAAACTAAAAAAACAAAGAGCACAAAATGAGGGGCTGAAGTTGGTGTAACTTTTTTTGGGGGGGTGGAGCAGTCCTTTTATGAAGCAAAGCCACATGTGACACAGTGTCATCAAGTTAGATAAATATAACTTTTTAACATGTTTAAATTGAAATAACTTATATAAAAAATATATGCATGTGCATGAGTATGTAAAGAAGTATGTTTGATTGTTTAACATGTTTTTGTGTTTGCTGCCTCAGGGACACACTGTGCAGTTTGACCACTTTTGTTCAGGCAGTATCATAGGGTTATCATAGGGTTCTCAGAAAACTAAAAGAATGTGCATTTATGTGTGTTGTTTATGTTTCAATATTATTATTATTAACACCGATCAGGCATAACATTATGTCACCTCCCAAATATTGTGTCGGTCCCCATTTTGCTGCCAAACAGCCCTGACCCTTCGAGGAACAAACTCCACTAGACCCCTGTGCTGTGGCGTGAGTCAGTGAGACCTGGCCGCCCATGACCCTGTCGCTGGTTCACCACTGTTCCTTCATTGGTCCACTTTTGATAGAAACTGACCACTGCAGACCGGGAACACCCCACAAGAGCTGTAGTTTAGGAGATGCTCTGACCCAGTTGTCCAGCCATCACATTTTGGCCCTTGTCAAACTCGCTCAAATCCTTAAACTTGCCCATTTTTCCTGCTTCTAACACATCATCTTTGAGGACAAAATGTTCACTTGCTGCCTAATATATCCCACCCACTATCAGGTGCCGTGATGATGAGATAATCAGTGTTATTCACTTCACCTGTCAGTGGTCATAATGTTATTGGTATATCATGGTATATTATCAGGGTGGATATATTGTCAGGGACCCCCAAGCTCCCCCAACAAAAGGGTGAAATATTTTTTTCCCCAAAAACAGAAATCCATGCCATAGAGGGTTAGCTATACATAATATCAAAAGAAGTCTATGGCACATATCTATTTAGTTAAGTAAATGTGTGTGTTTGAAGATGAATAACCATTTAAAAGTCATTAAAGGAGTAATGGACAGAAAGAAATTGAGGTTTAAAAATTATGTATTAATCGCCTATAGATGATTCATTGTCAGTCCAGCTAGGTAGGATGTTTAATGGGGGTTTAGGAATGATGGCCCTGTGTAATGATGTGTGTTGGTGTGTATATATGTGTGCAGATTGGTGGTCCATTAAGGGTGACAGGGTGCAGATTCAGTTCTCTGACACAATGTAGAAACAAAGTGAGTGGTAATGTGGCAGTTTACAGCTGCCTACTTCAATCTTCAGCATCACTGATGCCATATAAGGACGTAGAGAAAGACATGGCCTTTAGAAAGTACCACACAAATGTAGTACATTCACAAGTTGGGTGTGCGTACGGATGGTTTTTATGAGGTGACACCGCAGGCGTGAGCACAGGAGAATTACACCCTTTAACCCAGTAAGAAGAGAGAGAGAGAGAGAGAGAGAGAGAGAGAGAGAGAGAGAGAGAGAGAGAGAGAGAGAGAGAGAGAGAGAGAGAGAGAGAGAGAGAGAGAGAGAGAGAGAGAGAGAGAGAGAGAGAGAGAGAGAGAGAAGAGAAAGAAAGAAAGAAAGAAAGAAAGAAAGAAAGAAAGAAAGAAAGAAAGAAAGAAAGAAAGAAAGAAAGAAAGAAAGAAAGAAAGAAAAAGAGCGTTGACCCTGAGCTTCAGACATTCTCTTCACAGGCTATAACCATGATGGATGGCTCCACTGCATGACCAGATTGCTTACCCAGACATGAAGGAAAATGAGGAATAAAACCTGATTCTCTCAACCTCTTTCCTCTTTTTCTTCCATCTTTCCTCCCTCACTCTTTTCTCCTTTCACCATCTTTTTAAAGCCATCTCTTTCTTTTCTGCATTAATATGGAGAAAGTAGGTTATCAGTGAATAACATGTCTGATTAAACCATGAATAAATTTGCTTAGAGCTGATTTCATCTCTTCGAATTTATATCACAGCGGTTGTGCCTTCACATGTCCACATCTCACACATAACCCCACCTGTCAATCACCTAACATCATTAAGCATTTTTCCACTCACCTCCAGCTGTTATTCAACAGTATATGTGAGAGAGAGAGAGAGAGAGAGAGAGAGAGAGAGAGAGAGAGAGAGAGAGAGAGAGAGAGAGAGAGAGAGAGAGAGAGAGAGAGAGAGATCTCAGTATGTCTCAGTAACAATACTCAGTAGCCATTAAACGTTTATTTGTCATGGCAGAATCTCAACTTATAATAGAGGCAGAGGAGGTTGTGGGGTTTAATTGAAAATCAGTTTAAATTCAGTTAGAGAATACATGACGTAGGAGACTTACATTATTTGGTTCTTGAGGTCGTGGCTCCACCAACTTAGAAGCAGCTGACCACCTGGGATTTTCACACAGTCTGGAGTTAATAGGGAATAGTCTGATTGGGAAAGTTCTCTCACTTCTACAAACATTTGTGAAAGAATGGGTCGCTCTCAGGAGAACAGTAAATTCAAGCATGGTATCGTTATAAGTTGCCACCTGTGCAATAGGTCAATTTGTGAAATTTCCTCACTACTAAATGGTCCATGGTCAACTGTTAGTGATATTATAACAAAATGGAAGCAATTGGGAACAAAGGCAACTCCGCCACGAAGGCCACATAACATACCAGGGTTGGGTCAGCGCATGCTGAGTCGCACAGTACGCAGAAGCCGTAAACTTTCTGCAGAGTCAATAGCTACAGACCTTCAAGCTTTGTGTGGCCTTTCATATTAGCTCAAGAACAGTGCATAGAGAGCTTAATGGAATGGGTTTCCATGGCCGAGCAGTGCAGTGGAAAGTGCCGGATGCAGTGGTGTAAAGCATGCCACCACTGGCACGAGTCTGGGTTTAGCAGTTTTCAGGAGAACGGTACTTGACATACTGCATTGTGCCAAGTGTAAAGTTTGGTGGAGGGTGGGTTATGGTGTGAGGTTATTTTTCAGAGGTTGGGCTTGGCCTCTTAGTTCCAGTAAAATGAACTCTTAATGCTTCCGCATACCAATACATTTTGGACAATTTTATGCTCCCAATTTTGTGGGAACAGTTTGAGGATGGCCCTTTCCAACATAACTGCACACCAGTGCACAAAGCAAGGTCCATAAAGACATGGATGAGCGAGTTTCAGGTATGGAGGATCTTGACTGGCCTGCACCCCAACAGAACACCTTTGGGATTAATTTGAGTGGAGACTCAGAGCCAGGTCTGCTTGTCCAACATCAGTGCATGACCTCACAAATGTGCTTCGAGAATGTCAAAAATTCCCATTAACACTCTCCTAAACCTTGTGGAAAGCCTTCCCAAAGTTGAAGTTGTTACAGCTGCAAAGTGCCAACCCAATTTATGGGAGTAGAGAGAGAGAGAGAGAGAGAGAGAGAGAGAGAGAGAGAGAGAGAGAGAGAGAGAGAGAGAGGTTAGGTTATATGTATAAATGTTTATAAGTATTACAATGCTATTCAAATATTTGTACTATACCATGGTCTGTCTGAATACTAAATTTGGATTGGCTCGGAGGTGTGCAGTAAAACCATTTAATGCATAGGTAGCTCTACCAGAAAGACTCGGGAGGCCAGATGAAGTACGATAAAATAGCAAGTTTATTAGCAGACCAGCAAGTATTATATCTGGAGGTTCTTTGGTGTAGGCCCGTCCATAGCTCTCATCTCGAAGGTAACAGACTCTGTATTTCCTGCCTGAAGATGAAGGCAGAGGTGGAGCCGACCCCCTGGGAGGTGTAGACAGGGGTCATCCTGGTGGTGGTGGGGAGGATGGCGCGGTAAATGTTGGCGTCAGCATCTGAAAACTCAGACATGTGTATGTATCGATATTTTATACTCTGAGAATTAGGACATGATTGGTTAGGTCTGGATGTGATACGTGACTGTTCTATATTAATACGCTGTTTTCATTGAAGCGCACACATACATGACTCTGAGATTGCGCTCTAAACAAACAGAAAAAATAGTTTTGCCACTAATTCGCTACACTATATATCCTAGCTTCAAAGGGGTTACATCTCTACTTTGATGTAATTAAACTCCCAGCTTTGTTGTTAATAGAGAGAGAGAGAGAGAGAGAGAGAGAGAGAGAGAGAGAGAGAGAGAGAGAGAGAGAGAGAGAGAGAGAGAGAGAGAGATGCTGAAAAGATACAGGCACGAATCTTTGGTAATTAATTTAAATAAATGCTATAATTTATTCATTTAAATAAATGTAATCTTACACACTATTTATCTCTGTGTCTGATTTAAAGTGGGCAGAATACTGGATCTAATAATCTGTAACTGACAAAAATAACCATCAGTTTTACAGCTTTAAGATGTCAATGTTCAATTGACCATGGTATAAGAGGGATAATCCACGGCTAGCTGTACATTAACCGGTCGGGTGTTTTTTTGCCTCCTCCTTTGTGCATTAAAAACTCTTAAACAGCCAGTTTAGTATTCCTTACATATACTTGGGATAACAGATGGGCAGCTGAAAGTTATGTAAGGACCATTCTTGTCAATTATGAACAGGTTTTCCAACCCAAGACTGAACATTGGAAGAATTTTGTTGATCTGACAAATCTGCAGCGTACAGATGGTAGAATCACAATTTGACCCAAAAATCCAACCCCTTGATTTTGCAGGCTTGGAGATAGTGTGTAATGGTGTGGGGAACAGTTTCATGATGCACATTAAGGGCCTTTATACCAACTAAGCACAATTTGAATACCACAGCATACTTAAGCATTGTTGCCGTTATGTGCATCCCTTTATGGCCACAGTCCATCGGTTTTCAAATGGATTGCTCCGGCAGGATAGTGCAAAATGTCATAAAGCTCGATTCATCTTCAGTTCCAAGAACATGCCATGGGTCTCCATTTCCCGCTAGCAGCCTGCACAGTTGCCTGATCTTAAACAAGAGTTGCTGTAGCGTGGCCAAAATAGATTAATAGATTCTGCAGCCAAAATATCAGTACAAAAAGCCTAATGTTATTGAGATAACAAGGACCAAATTCCCTTAGAAAAGTCTCCAGCACCTTGAATAAACTGTTGCAAAGAATGCTTTTTGTTCTAGCTAAATACCTGTCACTACATATATGGACCTAAAGTGGACTGAATATATAGAAATACCATCCTTACAGAAAATCCCTCAATTTCAAACATTTGCTTTCCCCCTCTCTTTTGCAATAGTATCACAATGCTCCTGCTGCGTTGTGTATTGGACGGTAGGGATCACTCACTCCAATCTAGCTTCTTGCTGTTAGACCCCACACCTACTGCTGACCCCATCTCAAATCAAAGGACCACCGATGGTCAGATTACACATACACCTGTATACACACACACACAAGCACAAACTGCTCTTTTCACTTTTAATCCAACCAGCTCCATGCTATTTTCCACGTTCGGTCTGGTTCAGAATTGGAAAGCCTGCATTATAGGACCATAGCAGGTGGGAACAAATCCTGAAATTACCCTCTCTCAAGGTCAAAACTAATCCACACACACACACACACACACACACGCACACACACACACACACACACACACACACACACACACACACACACACACACACACATGTTGTGTTTCCATGTTTTATGGGGATATTCCATAGGCGTAATGCATTTTATACTGTACAAACCATATTTTCTATCCCCCTACACTGCCCCTGTCCCTAAACCTACCCATCACAGGAGACATGCTGCATTTTTACATTTTCAAAAAACATCACTTAGTGTGATTTATAAGATGTTTTCCTCATGGGGACCAAAAAATGTCCCCACAAGGACAAGGATTTTGGATATTGCCATCTTTGTGGGGACATTTTGTCCCCATAACGTAGGGATTACCACACACACACACACACACACACACACACAGTAAAATGTAAACTGTGTTTCTCATGTTTTATGGGGACATTCCATAGGCGTAATGCATTTTATACTGCAAAAACTATATCATCAGAAACTGTATTTTCATTATTATTCTTTAAGCATCCTACACTGCACACACACACACACACACACACACACACACACACACACACACAATAAAATGTAAACCAACATCTCTATCTCACCTAATTATGTATACTGCATAATGAATATGATTAATTTATCTGCAAAACTATATCATCAGAAACGGTGACTTTGCTCTCATTATTATTCTTTAAGCATCCTACATTATAGCACCTGCTTTGAAGTTAACTACAGCTGTTCCATTAAGCACAGTGATAATACTTCATTTCACATACTAGCTCTGTTGTAATACCATAAGATGTTTTTTTTTTTTTTTGTGCAGATGCATCTTTCATTAGCTTTTAAACAGGTGGTTGGACTTTATATTGAGATTGCTCCAATGCTTGAAGCACTGAAATTGAAGTTGGCAGTAAAATCCAGGTTTGTGTGTGAGCTCATTTTTTCTACTAGACATACAAGGTCAGATGTGGGTCCATGGTTAGGCAGGAAAAGAGACAAATCTATATGAGGTTTTATTACACAGTGGCATCCAGCATGACAACCGATCCTTGGACCGGGTCACTATGGTCTACTGCAACAAGAGGAATTATAAAAACGCAAACCAAGATTTGTAATCCACACCCGGACCGTCGTCAAGGGAGGAGGCAACCGGGAATGCTGCCTATGGGGGTGAGAGGGCAACAAAAAGTGTATTCCCGGGTCCCGGGCCCTTTTCATGAATTTCAAAGACCTGCAAATGTAGGCAAATCCATTTTCTCTGTTAAATTTAAACAATTAAAAACTATAATTATGTTTATTTTAATTAAGAATTCACTGCTTTGGCCTAACAAACAAGTGTTTTTATTTGTAATAAGGGCCTTAAGTACCAATATGGGGCATCCATCTGGATGTGACGGCAGCCAGTCTGGGCTAGTGCTTTCACCATGAATCGGACACCACAGCGATGCGATGATGAAGAGGAGACTCATATGAGTCCATAAGCAGATGGAATGAAAATGTTCTAAGTGGGGGTTTTGGCAGTGGTACCATACTGATATGGTTCCCAAGTTGTTTTGCTAATTTACTTGTATGAAAAAACAAGAAAAAACATGTAGAAGTGCATCATCCAAAATTAATTAACTGCACATTCCAAAATTCTCCTTGGACATGTAAGGATTATATTAAAGTAAAAAAAATACGATAAAAACCAGACCGCCACCTTGCTACATTAATGGGTTTAGTAGTGGGGAAAAAAAGTAATAGTAATGATAGTCATTTATAATATATATATATATATATATATATATATATATATATATATATATATATATATATATATATATATATATATATATATAGATATATATATATATATATATATATATATATATATTATAAAAATATTTTTATTGTGTATTTTATTGTGAGCTTGTGTTTTGTGAGCTCTGGTAAATATAACATACAATTCATTATTTTGCATTATGTTCATGACAAAGCTTTTTTACTCATAGTTACCATAGAGTCAGAATGGACTAGTCACACACACTTACACTTTAACCTTTCTGTTGTGCTGTGAGTCAGACTGACCTATTTTAGAGCTTATCATCACTGCTGTTATACATTTTTGCAGGATGAGCCTTCATTTTATCCTCAAGGTAGTGTTTCAAAAATGAATATTAAAAAGGGAAAAATTACTCTTATAAATAGGTGATAACCTGCTGCAGATTGTAGCAAAAGAACTGAAGGCTCGAGCTGTTCTTGTAGACGGTGAATGATGTCTCTAGTTCACAGTGTTAGCTTTGATAGGCGAGACATAAGACTGTCTAAACCTGAGAGTTTTGTGGGATAAGTGCATAAAGCGAAGTGAATTAAATGCTTTTTCCTTCTTATTCTTTTTGATATAATGTCACAGAAGTCGACAAATATGGAATAACATAACAGGTGACAAGCAATGTCCATTTCAGTTGGAACATGGACAGGAAAACACTTGTTAGAGGCACCAGAAAAGAACCATTAAATATAAATGGGGCTGGGTGTGACCCAGTTTTTGGGGTCACTGAGGAAGTCTATAAAATATCATGGGATATTTTATAGAAAAGTCATCTCTTAGCATTCACATTCATCTCAACGGTCAGGTGCAAGACCCTGCAGATTTGAAATCTGCCATCTTTGCTCATGGGCAATAGATGTTTTGAGCCGAACCTCCTGAATTGAAATGCCAGCTGACTATGACTCTGGAAAATAACAAGCGACAATCCTGAGCAGCAGCGGAAAACTATTAGCCCATGTCATGCTTTTAAGATAAATAAATATTGGGCAATGTAAAACATAGACTATATTGAATGTGTGACTTATATGTTGCATCCACAATCAATCAATCAACCAATCAATCAATCAATCAATCAATCAATCAATCAATCAATCAATCAATCAATCAATCAATCAATCAATCAATCAATCAATCAATCAATCAATTAAGAAATAACCCACAGATGATAATAATAATAATAATAATAATAATAATAATAATAATGATAGAATAATCATAATTTATGTTCTTTTAACAGAAGTTTGTGATGTATGCAGCAGTGCGTGTCTGTGTTTTTACTCTGAATGGTGACAACTGATGCATTGTCCTTCTCTGGGGAAATGGATTCCTAAAGTACTGTACACATTTTAATACTGGAGGAATTTATCACCATTAGCAGCATGACTGACAAAATGCCAACCATTCTTGTTTAGATGACAACCAGGTCTCTTGAGATATTTGTGTGTGTAATTGTTAGCAAAAGAGAGAAATATTCAAATCTATTGTAAGTTTGCCAACATAGGTCTTCAGCATACAGGCTGTGGCCCTTTTTTTCCGGTTAGAGGCTAAATCCCAATGTGTATGTATACCAAAAACAAACAGCTATAACCACAATTACAGTTAATAAACAAAATCTGTCAATGTGACATTCAAACCTGCCATTATACCTCTGATCTTCCTCCATTCATTTTTCTTCATTGCAGAGCTCAATGGCTGCATTCACACAGCAGAATACAGTTGTCAACCCTGTTTTAAAGATCTAAATACAATTATTTTCATTTCTCATTTTAGTCAAAGAGAGTGACAACCGCATTCTATACAAATAACATGTCCTTCAATTAGGTTAGAATGTGCTGTATGAATGGAGCTGCAATCAGCAACTAGTTTTCTGTTGAGTTTTTGGTATAGCCAACATATGTGATGTGATCTAAAACCCATCACATGGTGAAATTTTACCTTTTTTATATAATATGAAAGCTGGGGTCAATTTCTTTTCAAATTTCATTTATTTCATGGCTTGTCTGAAACAAAAGGTATGGTTATCTAAATTTGGCTGATCGCTATGATTTTTAAGAACGGAATTTTAAGAAAAACAGGTTTAAAAACTGTCACCCCCTTTTTTCAGATAGACATGAAAATGCACTATCCAAACTTAAATGGCTGTAACTCAAGAATGCTTTGGAGTATAGAACTATGGTTGGTCTTGTTTTAAAGAAGACACTTTGCAGATTATTGTAGAAGTAAAACAAAAATATGAAAGTAAAATAGAAAAAAATTATAAAAGTTTAAGTTTATGAAAATGTTAAAATATATATTTTATAATATTTTATTTATTATTTTATAATCATGTCTATTTTACAAAACAAGCTTTACTCTAAAACTACAGCACAATTAAAGCCAGAAACATGAACAAGTTGTGTTCCAAGTTTTAGGTATATATGTATATATATATTAGCTTTTAGTAAGATTTTGTTTGGGTGCAGTAACTTTTTCACTAGATAACACCCAGGCTCCATTACTGACCATAAAAGAGCGCCTCCATTTCCATATGTTTTGAGTGATCTTCTGAACCATATATTTCCACAATTGTAATACATTTTATGAAGTAGGCTAGACATCCTATTCGAAAGTAGGCAGTTGGCAGTATTTGATTTGAATTCAACCTCTATTAAATATAAAAAGAATGTGCATTATAGCTCATTGCTGCATCACAAATGCCAAATCTGTATTTTTTCCCCCATTACATTTAAAACATTTCCAGAATTTTGTATCTCAAAAAATTTACTGGATGTTATATTTTGAACTCTTGGCATGAAAACAAATTGGTTATCTACAAATCTGTAATTTGTTTCTGTGTTCATTGCTTTTTTCAAAATAAAGGTCTGAACTGAATATAAAAATATGAAAACGTCTCGTTACGTATGTAACCTCGTTCCCTGAAGGAGGGAACGGAGACGACGCCGGAACTGACCGGACAATTGGGATCTGCCTTCAGAGACCTATCTGCTTCGAAAGTGTTTCTAAACGAGCCAATTGACATTGGCATGCGGTTCACGCTCCGCCCGCAACGCCGGTATAAATCTGAAGTGAAACACCGCATACTCGCTTTCTGCTGAGGAGCCAAACTAGTGGCAGGTCCTTCAGCGGAAGCACAGCACCTGGCGACGGGACGTACGTCTCCGTTCCCTCCTTCAGGGAACGAGGGTTACATACGTAACCGAGACGTTCCCTTTCAGTCGGTCACGTTCGACGTACGTCGGAACTGACCCGGCAATTGGGATCCTACCAACACGCCAGGGATGCTGGCTGGCCCTTCCAGCGCCCTGCCTGAGCTCGCTGGACCACTCCTATGTTGGAGTGGGAGTCAGGGCTCCCGGCAGGGAAGGACAGTCACTGCTGTTCCTGCAAGACCCACTCAGCGTGACTATTGGATAACGCTGGGAAAGCATACCCGTCTCGGGGAGATGGCATACTGCGGAGCCACGTCCTTCAATGGAAGGAGAGGTGGTGAATACACATACGGACTAACCTAGCAGGGAGTGCAGCATATGGCAGTCCCTGGGGTGATTCCAGCCTGGTCCCAGGGGAAGAGCACCTCCAGGAACGACAGAGGAGTTCTGTCGAGGGAAGACACGGGCTAGCCAATTAGGGTAGCTGATACCGTGGAGAATACACATATGGGGTAGCCGTGAGGGGACCGCATATGGATACCCAGCCTACACACACGTTCCACAAGCATACGGGTGCAGGCCTGGCGTCAGACGGCCGCCACGCCTGACAACCGAAGGGGTGACGGAGGAACTCACAGGGTTAGCCGTTTCCGGGGAACACAACTGGAGCAAAATAGACGCACGTATCCGGCCCAGAGGGCGGAGTGGCGCATGCAAGCCGACACTAGAACAGGCACTTAGCGCTACTGGCCACTGGGGGCGAGTACACGGGAAGATACCGGCTCTACACGGAGGCTATAGAATCTAGCGAACGTGTTAGGTGTCGCCCAGCCCGCAGCTCTACATATATCTGTCAGCGAGGCGCCTTGAGCCAACGCCCAGGAGGAGGCAACACTCCTTGTTGAGTAAGCTCGCAACCCAAACGGGCAAGGCACGTCTTGGGACTCCAAGACGATAGCATCCACTATCCAGTGGGCTAACCTCTGCTTGGAGACAGCCTTTCCTTCTGCTGGCCTCCGTAACAGATGAAGAGCTGCTGTGAGGATCTGAAGCTCTGTGTCCGGTCAATGTAAGGCGCGCAGAGCGCCGGACGGGACATAACAAAGCTAGGGCTGGGTCTGCCTCCTCCGAAGGCAGCGCTTGCAGGTTCACCACCTGGTCCCGAGAGTGGTAGGAACCTTGGGCACGATTCAGACCGGGTCTCAGGACCACGTGAGAGTTGGCCGGCCCGAACTCTAGGCACGATTCGTCGACCGAAAGTGCATGCAGGTCCCCTACCCTCTTGATTGAAGCCAATGCAATCAGGAGAACTGTCTTCATGGACAGAATATTTAGCTCCACGGACTGCAAAGGCTCGAATGGAGGACCCTGAAGTGCTCTGAGCACCAGGGCTAAGTCCCAAGAGGGTATCGAGGTAGGGACGAGGAGGATTTAGTCTCCTCGCACCTCTGAGGAACCTGACGATTAAGTCGTGCTTACCTAAGGACTTACCATCTACTGCATCGTGATACGCCGCTATTGCTGCGACGTATACTTTGAGGGTGGAAGGAGACAGCCTTCGATCCAACCCATCCTGCAGGAAGGAAAGCACAACGTTAACCGAACACCTTCGGGGTCTTCCCGGCGGGAAGAACACCACTCCGAACAGGTTCCACTTCAGAGAGTAGAGGCGCCTCGTAGAGGGGGCTCTAGCTGAAGCGATGGTGTCTACCACTGCTTGTGGTAGGCCACCTAGAACCTCCGCGTCCCGTCCAGGGACCAGACATAGAGTTTCCAGCGGTCTGGGCGTGGGTGCCATAGAGTGCCCCGCCCCTGAGAAAGAAGGTCCCTCCTCAGGGGAATCGGCCAAGGAGGGGCTGTCGCGAGGAGTGAGAGTTCTGGGAACCAGGTCCGGTTGGGCCAGTAGAGCGCAACTAACAAGACCTGCTCCTCATCCTCCCTGTCCTTGCACAGTGTCTGTGCGAGAAGGCTCACTGGGGAACGATACTTGCGTAGGTCCCGGGGCCAGCTGTGCGCCAGTGCATCTATGCCTAAGGTACCTCCGTTCAGGAGTAGTACCCTGGCAATGGGTCGAGTCCGGGAGGCAAACAGGACTACCTGTGCCTCCCTGAAGTGGTCCCATATCAGCTGGACACTGGTGGAGTCGCCATTCGCCCGGAGGTGTCGACTGGCGAGAGAGCGTCGGCTGTCTGGTTCAGCGCGCACCTGGGAGCCAGACCACGGGCTGAAGGTTTGGCGGCAGTGCGGGGTGACTGGGACTGACCTGCCGGCTCTGCCACGCCCATCGGGACCTCGCCATGAAGCCAGTGCTGAGCGGTCTCATATGTAACTTATCTGAGCGGCGTTACGCGGCTGCAGATGCGCCATATGCCCGAGAGCCTCTGAAAATTTTCAGTGGGACCGCGTCCTGCCATGAACGTATTCAAGCAGTTCCCCAGCACAGCCTGGGCTTGCCCTTCTGTGAAGTGAGCAGTCGGTTGACCCGAATCAACTCGTGCCGAGATAAGAAGATCCTCTGTGGCGGGACAGAGTCATCTTCTCTCGGTTGGCCAGTCAGCGCGGGGCTGAGAGGTGGCGAACACCATGTCCCTGCGTTCGAACAGCTGCTCCCGGGAATGGACCGTACCAGCCAGTGTGTCCGAGGTAGTTGGGAATCCGAGCGCGGCGTCAGAAGGGCAGGGACTTGTACTGATATGCCTTCCTTGCTCGAGAATGGAACATGAAAGTACATGTCCTTCAGGTCGATCGCTGCGAACCAGTCTTGGGGACGGATGCACTCGAGGATGCGTTTTGCGCCCACATCCTGAATGGGGCTCGTGTAGGGCCCGATTCAGAACACGCAGGTCCAAGACTGGTCCTAACCCACCACCTTTCTTGGGCACAATGAAGTAAGGGCTGTAAAACCCTGACCTCATATCGGCTGGAGGAACCGGCTCGACCGCGTCCTTCGCCAGTAGGACATCGATCGCTGACCGCAAGACATGGGCATCGCTGCTCCACACGGTGGTGAAGAGGATGCCCTGTACTTCGGGAGGCCGGTGAGTGAACTGAATCACGTGGCCGAGTCTGATGGTGCGGATGAGCCAGCGAGACGCCCTGGGAGACCTAGCCAGGCCCCAGGGACCGAACAAGCGGGATCAACGGCAACACAGACATACCCGGGTGGGGCAGCGAGGCGGAGTGCTCGGCCCGACTCGGGAGGCCCGAGGCGGCCCGGAGTGTTGCCAGAGCACTCCTGGTTTGGACAGAGGGTGGGTGGGAAGGCCTGGTGGCGCCCCAGTGCCCACTCTGCTGCCCACTGCTCGGAAGCAGAGGTGGAATATTCAGCCCCGACTCGGGAGGCCCGTGGGCGGCCCGGAGTGTTGACCGAATATTCCAGGGTGGGGCAGACCATGGGTGAGAAGGCCTGTTGGCGTCCTCGGTGCCCACGGTGCTGCCCCTGGCGAAAGAGGGGAGGAAAGGAGTGGCAAGGCCCGGGGGCGTCGCACACTGCCAACCTGGCCCTCTTGGAGCCCAGCGAGGGAGGAAGCTGCTCTGAGAATGTGGGTACCGCTGGACTCCGGAGAGCCAGCGGCAGGACCGAAACCGAAAATATTCTCCCCCCGGTCCTCCCCCGGGGGAGGGAGGGGTGCGGACACCGTCCCCCCGAGCAGTTCCCATCTCGCTGGGCTACCCGTTCCAGGGCCGCTTGTCCTTGGGCTTGCTAGTGGACTTGCGGGACCCTGGGCGGGTTGGGCGCATCCCCTGCGCCCGGCCACCTGCTGTCCGGGTGGAGGCTGCTGCTTGGCTTAGCAGGGGCGGAGGCGGACGCAGGGGGCACCTCGGCGACAAGCAGACAGAGGCACTGCAGCCGACGACAGGGTGGAGGCAGCAGCTAGTCGTCGGGGCAGGACGTTTTGCCTCCATCTGCTTCCGGGCCACCGAGAACTGCTGGGCGAGTTCTCGACAGCGTCGCCGAAGAGGCTAGCCTGACAGACAGGGGCGTTGAGGAACCAAACTGTGTCGGGCTCACGCATATCTGCCAAGTTAACCTCAGGTTCCTGGACCACTAATGTGGACATCGCCTGACCCAGGGCGCGCAGCGCTTCCTCACTCATAGAGCAAGGTCTATCACCACACGCAGTTCCTGCATAACCCTGAGTCGGGACTACCCGTGCATGCAGGACAGAGGGCAGTGAGAGAGGGAAAAACTTATACAGATTATGGCCCCTTTGGCGTTCCATATTTTGGCACCAAATAGTTCCACACTGCTAAATTTTACCGATGCACATCCCGGCAGCCACCCGGGAAAGCATGGCTGTCAACCCTGAATCTGATTCAGCACGAGCACCCACTATTATAGTGGGGAAACTCAGCATGATCATCTCCAGCGCATAACAGCCCTCTCTCCGATGCAGCGGTTGACATCAGTCCTCTGCCAGAGCCACAAATGAGACATTAGGTCCCTCTTTTTCAAAAAAGGACCAGCAGTCCCATCTGAGCTGCCAGCAGGCATGAGAGACAGTGGGCGTGGCCGACAGACTCGGACGGCACACGGCGCGCTGAACGTTAAAACCCCTTTTTCACAAGGGGCATGACGAACAACGCTACCGACGTGGCCATGTTCTCATGAGAGCACATGAACCACCCACGAACAAAGTCTCAGCATGCCCATGATGCGATAGAGGAGTGGGGGCCCGAGGATGTACCCGGCGGGGATGCCCCACTGTAATCCTCAGGTCACCCAGGCTTATTAGCCAAAGTAGCCCCTTTCTGGTGCACCAGAAAAGAAACTAGATCGGGAATAAGCAAAGGGACTCAACCCCGCTTGAGGTTTCATAGTCTAGACCGCGCATCTAGAGTGCCGACTGACGCGCTGGGTTGCCGTGGACAACCCCGGTGTCAGCCGGCGCCGACGGCACACGGCGCGCTGAACGCTCGAGCCCTTACGAAAGGTGAGACGAACAACGCGCAGATACGATCATGCTCTCCTGAGAGAGCATGAATCACCCACGAAAGCAATCTCACCTGTTTGCATGTGAGAGAGATCGTGGCGTCAAATGAGGACAGGAAACAACCGCATCCAGAATCACACGGTTTGAATGACATCTTGAAAAAGACGAGGGTCAAACCGTGTAGCTCTTTTAAGAGAAGGAAAACGCTCTTTACGTGCCGAGGCACACAGGGGATATGGCCGCTGCTCACAGTGGTTTAGAGGGTGCAAGCCCACTGCGAGCACACAGCGCCCAGCGAGCTGTCAGAACAGCTGTTTTTCTGCTTCACAGACTCGCGACCGCCGCTGCAATGTGCCGTAACTCCAGCCGGAAAGAGCTTCTCTGTAGACTCGTAGTCGCCGTAACACTCCGCAGGAACACTGGATAAACTCAATGTTTGGCTCCGGTAGAAAGCGAGTATGCGGTGTTTCACTTCCGTTTATACCGCGTTGCGGCGGAGCGTGAACCGCATGCCAATGTCAATTGGCTCGTTTAGAAACACTCG
Source organism: Gobiocypris rarus (assembly GCA_023029165.1). Lineage (NCBI taxonomy): Eukaryota > Metazoa > Chordata > Actinopteri > Cypriniformes > Gobionidae > Gobiocypris > Gobiocypris rarus. The sequence continues at coordinate 23,635,580 of CM040932.1, forward strand.
AAGCAGATAGGTCTCTGAAGGCAGATCCCAATTGCCGGTCAGTTCCGGCGTCGTCGAACGTGACCGACTGAAAGGGAACTAGAATTTAAGCTGCATACTACACAAGGGGACTAGCTAACATTACTCTGAAGAGAACAACTTAAGTAAGTAGTGGAATAGGTTTTCCATTGTTTATAATGGGCAGTCTCTGAACTTTGATCACCCATTGTACGTTTAGATCGCACTAGTATACCTACAAGAATAGCAAGCACACCGCACCTGCAGCATAGCTAAACTGACTCCTCTTCAGTAACTTCTCCATCATCCGATCATTCATCTCTGGATGTGAAATAATCCATTATATGATCGTTTAGGGCACTGACTTAACCAGGATTAAGCTGATTGAGGCGAAAGAGATGGTTGTACTCAATGTCAATCTTGAGTATTTATAGAGTATTGCGTCATTCATATCTCCGAAAGTCTTTAGTTTTATTATATTTATAAAATAAAGATATGCTGTTCCGAGTCTTTCCGAATAAAACTGAGCGGATGGAGGCGTATCCTGTGGGCGGAGCTAAAGAATCATGAGCACGAGCATCTGGAAGCTGTGACATCTGTAAACATGGAAAAGAAAAGTTATCCTAAATAAACCATGGTTATCAATCAGATTCAACTATACATCTATACATATATGATCCAGAATCAGACCCGGAGGCTGAAAATGAACAGGAGCAGCAGCAACAGCAGGACATCTCTATGTGGTATGTGCTGTAACTGTATTTGCTTAGCAGCTTGTCAACATGTGTGTGTGTGTGTGTTTACTCATGGTTTATGAGGACACAATTTGGTTTATGGACCATTGTATGTGACTAAACATTAGCAGTAGCAAACAGAACGGTTTTGCACGTCAGACTAGTGCATTTACATAAAAAAAAACAATGGAATAACAGTGCATTAGAACAAAGAAAAGCGCTTTGTGTGAACGCACCTATGCTTAATATTAAATAATTAATTTAGTTCAACACCTATAGTGGTAAGCTAAACAAATGTGTTTAAACACACACCATACATTGCATGCTCCATTGAAAAATTAACTATACCCGACGATAGCCAACAACACACAGACATCTGAAGCAGTTTTACTCACCGCATGCTTCCAATGCCCGACCGTGAACCTTTATCGTTGGGACCACTCCATCAAAAACACACTTCTTTTGTGACATTGTTGATTTCGTGAAGTCCTTTGACTGCAATCCAGCCGACCTTCCAAAAGCCGAGCAAAGCGCGTTTATGGGCGTGCATTTGCTTTCTCGCTCTGGTCGTGCATGCGCACTCTTCCGGGAGAAGAGCCCATAAGGCCTGTACAAGGAAATTTGCCCCATTTGACATCACACAGACCCATACTTGTGAGAAATCGAAAAGTATTTTTGATACAAAATACTCCATCAAATGTCCAACTTATTTTTTTTTTGTCCATGTTTATCATGGGAGTCCAAGTCTTAAACAGTGAAAAAAATTCAGTATGCATGAAACAGCATTTCACCCCCCACCTTTGAACAAAAACTTTGCGTGCCGTAGTTTCCATAGCACTATGGAAATTTGCTTTGATACACCTTTATTCTACATGTAATGGGGTTTATTTTGATGGGTGAACTGTCTTTGTGGTTTTAAAGGAGTGAAAACTATGGCTTTTTTTTTTTTTTTGCACTGTTCTAAAACATTGGAGAAAGACAGTCTTTCCCACTTGCTGCAACAAATTGCTATTTTTTGCACTAAATAAAGTGATTTTGCCTATATATTTTTCGAAATGATAGACAAGATGTTATAGAATAATAATTTGAATACCCATTTTTGACAAAAAATGAACTTTCAACCTATTCTTCGACCTAGCTGAAAACGTTCCAGCGCGACATCCGACGGGTTTTCCCAGATCGCATCACATATAAGACCTACAGACCTGCCCACAGTGTCCAAAATGTACCTTTTACATCTACCAAAACATAAATAATGCAATTAAATATATTTATTTATTTTTTATAGAAGAAAACTCTGTTGCTATGACAACATAATTATTTTGCTTTACAGTGTGTTTAGTGAAAAAAAAGGATGTTTTTGGATACATAAACTTCAGTCATCCTAGATAAACTGGATAAAACTTTATAGTCATCACAGACTATTTTATAAACAGTTTGGATGTCTAATTTGACAAGAGTCAGATTATTATCATTTAATTTCCAAATCGAATGTTACCAGCCAACTTTGTATAACCCTGACATCTTATTTTCTCACTAAAACCAATTTTGACTTGCATTTGGTGCTTTTGAAAGTTCTAATTTTGGACCCTGCCAAAAGGTTCTCCTAATTTAGACACCCCAAAAGTGTATTAGTTAAAAAAAAGAGCAGCCTCTTACTCACATACGCACGTTCTCTTTCTCCCTTGAGTACAGTTGGAGGAACTCTGTATAGTTACCAGCCTTGTTGTAAATTGGAATTGAATCCCATTAATAAAAGCAATTGGATTTAAGGTGAGCCACTTGAGTGGACGGATCGTGATTTAGACACTAATTAATCAGAGAAATAAGTTTGAAGATTATGCAGGAAGATAAGACCATTAATTCTGGAACGTGAGACTTGTGGGTGAAGTCTGCAAAGGTCACACATGACAGCGTTTTAAGGCTCTGACTTTAATGAGAGAGAAATGGATGAGAGACTGTGTGGACACAGCATTTACTAATACAATGGGAACAAGGCCAGAGCTTTATTACAGCTCCGTGTTTGTGCGCGAGAATCAAAGTGCGTATGTGTGAGCGTTCATTACGTCAAGCACAAGCGTGTGTGTGTGTGTGAGAGTGTGAATAAAATGAACAGGAGTTTGCGTGGGTGAGAGAGAGAAAGTCGCAACTGTGGACACGAAACTTCAGCTTGTGACCTTTACGTTTCCCCGTCCGTGATCCATGCTTCATTTGAGAGGGGGTAGAATGGGCTGTTACTCTTACTGACACTAATATTTCTCTCCCTCTGTCGCTCTCGAGTGGTTCATCTAAAGCAACTGGTTTGTCTTGTGCACCCTGCGGCTGGGGATGAGCACTTATCACTCATGGCACGTTTCCCGAATCACAGCCACATGTGAAACATGAAATATATTACGGTATGTTACCTCTGCAGCCTGAGAGAAAGAAAAAGAGAGGGCTTGTGTCAAAAAGAACAGCAGACGGTGAGTCTACGTTCCATCACACCTGTCTGCTATGAAAGAGAGAAAGTCAAGACATCATGCTTTCTTCCCCTCAAACATCTGTGCTGTAAACTGAGGCACAGAAACACTGGGGTTTAAATACACATCGGCTAACAGTCTAACAAGATACATACTCATGACATTGTAAAACAACTTAAAATACTCCTTACGTCATTTTTGGCCTCACAGACATGAAAGATATGTCTTTACAAAACTTAAAGTGTCTGCTTGTATTTGTGTATACTCCAAATAAAAACGAAATCTTGTGCTTTTTGCTAAATAATGAAAGCAAACAGGATGCACGTTCTCCTTGTCTGGCTATCACCAGACCAAGCTCAATTTAAGATTGAACATTGGTCTGGGGTGTCTGCTATGTATTTTCTACTGCACAAGAGGCGTGATAAACGAGCATTATTTAAATGACTCTGTGCAATCGGATAGTCCTTCAACCAATCAGACCACAAGAGGCGTGATCAACAGGCAATGACCCATTCTCTCTATCCATCATCATGTTAAACCCGCCAATAGTGCGCCAGGTGGATAAGCCAGTCTGTGATTGGTTCCTGCAAAAGTGTAACAGAAGCAGTAGAAATTAATGTACGGGTTTCCAGACTGAGTTGCAGGGTGAAATCAAATCGCTGACAGATAAGGCTGGGAAAGAATACCCAGTTTACGTTATCCCGTCTCTCTCTCTCTGTGAAGTCCACCCTGAAATGTGTCTGAAAATGAACTGTGAATGAACTATAACTCGAATACTTGCCACACAGACATGACAGATATCTCTTTATAATGCCTGAAATGACTACTTTTAAATGAGCATATATTATATATATATATATATATATATATATATACCTCAAAACAAAGAATCAGCTTAATCATTCTTCTGCTTTTTATCGAGTTTGGTAGACATGTTGTGAGCTTACCATGGATTTACCTCAGAATAAGAACTGCTTTTTTATTTGTCGTATGTTACAGTTTGATTCATTTTCTTTCATTTTCTTGTGCTTTGATATAATTCTACAACTGTACAGTTGTTGTAGCTGTTGTAATTTATGTCCTGTATATATAAAGGAGGGATAGAAGCACCGGCTGGCATAAATTACCGAGTCAGTATAACATAACATCACTGCGATCTAGACATGAATTGTCTCATTAAAATAAAAAAGTGTCTGAAAAAATATACAATTTAGGTATAGTTTAGTATTTTAATTAATTTAGACTTAAAGGTAGGGTAGTAAGAATTGGTTAAAAAACTTTTTTTCCAAATTTGTTTAAACTTTTTTATATATCAATACATAAATAAAATGTAAGTACTCTGAAAAAGAAAGTATACAAATTGAGTGTCTGTAGACCTCACGACTGTTTTAAAGACAGCTCATTATTTCCATTCACTCCACCTTCTCCCTTCTGGGCTCTTTCCAAAGCCACGCCCCCAAAACACATGAACGCGCTCCGCCGACCGCTCATCTGGAAGACGCATTATTTACCTGAGACGAGTGGAGAAGAAGGAGCGCAATCACATGTCAGAATCACATGTAATAAAAAATCTAACTTTATCAGTATGAATATAAACAAATAAGATGTATTTTAGTACTCACTATCAAGCTAGAATACCGATACTGGTAAAGTTTAAAATATATTTTTGTTTGATTCGGTAACGAGCTAGTTATATTTATAAGGCAAAGCTAAAAACGGGTAGCATTGATACATGTTTTTCCAATAGCATCAGTTATACTGTGATGAAGATGAATTGTGTGTAAGATTCATAACATAGGTATACAGTGTTTTGCATGTAAGAGTTTCCATGATGAAAGCATTGCAGGACTACACTCCGGAGACAAGTAGCCTACCGCATCGTCGGCTCGAGGACAAGGCCGGGTCGAGGAAGCAGAAGAGGTCATGCAAGAGGGCGGGCAACAGATTCCGAGGAAGCAGAGTGCGCGAATGTGGGCAGATCCTTTAGCAAAAGGGGTGGTAGCCATGGTAGCGAGAGAGAGTGACAGTCGCACAAGCCAATCACTTGATTCGTCCCGAACGAAAATAATAAGCGGTGTTTATTGCAGATTAAAAAGTCTAGAGTCACTTGATTTTCATACTCTCTTTTCAGATTACTTACATTTTAATTATGTATTGAAATAAAGAAATTTTAAACAAATTTGGACAAAAGTGTTCTAGATAATTCTTACCTACCCTACCTTTAAATTATGATAAGGCATAGTTCACTCAAAAAAGAAAATGCTGTCATCATTTCCTTACGTCGTTCCAAACCTTTGAGACTTTTGTTAATTTTCAGAACACAAATATTATTATTATTTTTATAATTGTTTTATGAAATCTGAGAGAATCACCATTTTATGCTTCAGTTAGTTAATAAAGAGATTGTAAAACTAATACATATAAATTGAGCGGTTTAGTCAGAATTTTCTGACGAGACTCTTAATATGATGAATATATTTCATTTAGGCTTTTATTCACATTTAAACATTGATCAGCGGACATAAACAGGAGCTCAACCCAACCTGTTTGACGCACAAGAACAAACCTAATTGGTTCTTGCAGCTCAAACGTGCTGCGTGACACAAGAGAAGAACCTCGTTGGTTCTTGCAGCTCAAACGTGCTGCGTGACACAAGAGAATGAACCTCATTGGTTCTTGCAGCTCAAACGTGCTGCGTGACACAAGAACAAACCTCATTGGTTCTTGCAGCTCAAACGTGCTGCGTGACACAAGAGAATGAACCTCATTGGTTCTTGCAGCTCAAACGTGCTGCGTGACACAAGAGAATGAACCTCATTGGTTCTTGCAGCTCAAACGTGCTGCGTGACACAAGAGAATGAACCTCATTGGTTCTTGCAGCTCAAACGTGCTGCGTGACACAAGAGAATGAACCTCATTGGTTCTTGCAGCTCAAAGCGTGCTGCGTGACACAAGAGAATGAACCTCGTTGGTTCTTGCAGCTCAAACGTGCTGCGTGACACAAGAGAATGAACCTCATTGGTTCTTGCAGCTCAAACGTGCTGACACAAGAGAATGAACCTCATTGGTTCTTGCATGCCTAGTGAACATGCTTGAGCGTCCGTTTACCACAACTAATGTGTGAGTTGATGAAAGTTTTTATCAAAACAAAAGCCTGAATTCAGTGTGTTCATCATATAAAGCAATCACGTCTCTTCAGAAACTTTGGACTAAACCACTCAATTCATATGGATCAGTTTTACCATCTATTTATGAACTTTTGAATCGTCAAAGGCAATTTCGTAGCTGATACTGGAGGGACAGAAAGCTCAGATTTCAGATTTCATCAAAAATGTCTTAATCTGTGTTCCAAAGATGAACCAAAGTCTTACGGGTTTGTAATGACATGAGGGTGAGTAATTAATGACTTAATTAACATTTTTTGGTGAACTATTTGTGAATTACTTGTAAATTACTTGAAAATACACTTAAACAAGTAAAGAATCTGTGTTCCAAAGATGAACCAAAGTCTTACGGGTTTGTAATGACATGAGGGTGAGTAATTAATGACTTAATTGACATTTTTTGGTGAACTATTTGTGAATTACTTGTAAATTACTTGAAAATACACTTAAACAAGTAAAGGATCTGAACAATATAAGCTTGACATTGTAGCCAGAGCTACTTCTCTCTGTTTATGTCTATGACGAACCAGTCTAAAATAGTCCAATAAACACGTATTATGCGTGTACCATAGTGATTCAGGATAAGACAAATACATGGGTTGAAAAAATTGATTCCTGATGTATTCGCTCATTATGTAAATGTTGTAAATTTTAAACACAAAAAAAGTTACGAACAGCAGCTTTAAATAATCATAATAGTCATTCTTTGCTTTCTTGACCTTTTGTACTTTGTAAGTCTGAGAATGTGTGGCGTCTTCCTGAAGGCTGTATATCGTACGCACTAAGGAGGCAAAAGTGTACCACATTGGATTGACATTGATGTAATAATGAAGGGGTTTACTAAGGTGAATTGCCACGTTTGATCGACAGTGACCTGCAACTGTCTGTGTGTATGAGCTTTTGCATATATTTGTGTTCTGAATATGGAGTCAAATACCCAAAGGATTTATTTGCTCAAAAAACATCACATTTTCTCAGCAGGACATGTATTATATTTAATACAGTGACCTGATGCATTTGCACTGTCAAAATTATTAGGTCAAATTACAATATAACCTACTTTAGGGCTATCTTATGAATATTCAATAATGTTTTATGTTGTCAGAATACACAATGAGAGCGTACATAATAGGACTGATGCTTGACTTTATGTACAAAGACAATTTTGGGCCCTACAGTCTTTGCATTTGTGTTGGGCTGTCTCTCTCTCTCTCTCTCTCTCTCTCTCTCTCTCTCTCTCTCTCTCTCTCTCTCTCTCTCTATCTCTCTCTCTCTCTCTCTCTCTCTCTCTCTCTCTCTCTCTCTCTCTCTCTCTCTCTCTCTCTCTATCTCTCATGCATACACAAACACTCACAAATCCTATCTGTCTTAAAACAACTGGTCTCATCCATCATTACATACCATACTGACAAACTAATAAAATAAATAATATACCTAAAAATATGTTAGACAAATTACACCTAAACAAACAAATAAAGCAGGCCGAAGATCTCAGAGAAGAATTTCCTTGTATTGTATCAGCAACACAAGCTCATAGAAAGTGTAAGTATACAAACTAGCTGACTTTAATTTAAATTTAAAAAAATCATCATGCTTAACTTCTTTTGTTCAAGCTAGGCTGCATACAATGCTGGTGTAAGTAATTATGGCTGTCAAGTGCAATTTGTTCCCTCTATTATTTTAGCAGAGAACATAGTGTGTGATATGATGGCCTAGATGAGATGTTTTGCTTTAATAAAGCTTGGAAATTCCAAAGGGACTGGGGTTTCATGGAAGGGACTTGTGATGCTTTAGCTGTCTTATACCCATTTCATAAGATTACCCTCCGGAGCTACCGTTTCAGAGAGCATGATTTCCACATGGTCTCTATTTGCTGGATTTATCTTCCTTCTCTGATGTGGCTTGAAGTTTGACACCTTAGATAACTTTATTTCTACTTTTCATGCTAGGAAAGCAGAGGACACATTCTCCTTGAAATCTTGTTTGATATTTAACACAATATTTTATATATATGAGGGCAAGGTGGGTAATATCTAATGTAAAATCATCAGTTTTAAAATACATTCTACTATCCCAGTTTAATGTGCAGAAATGTGAATAAACTGTTTATATGATGATTTGCACATTAAAGTGTAAATACCATGTCTGAGCATCATGACTAGCCCGACACAACAATATTGGCTACAAGGAAGCCACACACAACTGAGATTCACCATGCATCTCTTATAATCAAATCACTTATTCATAGCTGAAAAATAAATCTTCTTTTGTGTGTGTGTGTGTGTGTGTGTGTGTGTGTGTGTGTGTGTGTGTGTGTGTGTGTGTGTGTGTGTGTGTGTGTGTGTGTGGACTGGTAATCCCTACGTTATGGGGACAAAATGTCCCCACAAAGATGGCAATATCCAAAATCCTTGTCCTTGTGGGGACATTTTTAATATGCGTCGTGCGTGAGAGCGTGCGTGCGTGCATGTGTGTGTGTGCTTTATTTCAGGATAGAAACCCATTCTTTTACAAATGTAGAAGCAGTCTGCATACCTAGGTGCTTGATTGTATACACCTGTGGCAATGAAAGTGATTGTAACACCTGAATTCACTGATTTGGAGGGGAGTCCCAATACTTTTGGAAATATAGTGTAGATACGTGCATTCAGAAAAGTATTCACAGCGCTTCCACATTTTGTTATGTTACAGCCTTATTCCAAAATGGATTCAATTAATTATGTTTGACCCATAATGACAATGTGAAAGAAGTTTGTTTGCAAATGTATTAAAAAATAAACAATGAAAAAAATCACATGTACATAAGTATTCACAGCCTTTGCTCAATACTCTGTTGAAGCAACTTTGGCACAATTACAGCCTTTTGAGTATGATGATACAAGCTTTGGAACACCTATTTTTGGGCAGTTTCTCCCATTCTTTTTTGCAGGATCTCTCAAGCTCCATCAGGTTGGATGGGGAGTGTCGGTGCATAGCCATTTTCAGATCTCTTCAGAGATGTTAAATTGGTTCTGGCTGGGCCACTTAAGGCATAGAGTTGTTCCATAGCCACTACTTTGTTTTCTTGGCTGTGCACTTTGTGTTGTTGTCCTGTTGGAAGATGAACCTTCTCCCCAGTCTGAGGTCCAGAGTGCTCCAGAGCAGGTTTTCATCTAGCATGTCTCTGTACGTTGCTGCATTCATATTTCCCTCAATCCTGACTAGTCTCCCAGTTCCTATTGAAAAACATCCCGCAGCATGATGCTGCCACCACCATGCTTCACTGTAGGGATGGTATTGACCAGATGATGAGCGGTGCCTGGTTTCCTTCAGACATGATGCTTGCCATTTAGGCTAAAGAGTTCAATCAGACCAGAGAATTTTGTTTATCATGGTCTGAGAGTCATTCAGGTGCCTTTACTGAGGAGTGGCTTTGGCCCTTTGGCCACTCTATCATACATAATGCACCTGAGCTCACCTGAGTGTCATGGCAAAGGCTGTGAATACTTATGTACATGTTTTGTTTGTTTGTTTGTTTGTTTCTTTTACATTTGCAAAGATTTCGATCCAGGCCGATCCAGGTTTTTTATATTTATTTTGTCGCAGCAGAACCTACGTCATTCGTCAGCTTCACGTGTGTTGCATGCTAGAAGCAACATGGAGCGAGCAGTCGGCTGCAGGGTTGCCAACTCTCACACATTCTCACACATTTCTGTCATGCTCTCACTCTGCCTAACTTAATCTCACTGCAAATTGCCAAACCTGCTTTTGATATTAAACAAAGCTTAGCTTTTACAAACAATAAGTAGCGTTTTGGCGCTAATGTGGCATGATGTTACAACATGCTCTCAACTCCCGGCGCGCACTGTCACGTGGTTCATGGAGCGCTCAATACTTTTAGCACTGTGTCAATGTATTTGAATGGCTTAAGCGGATACACAACAGTTTCACTATACATATGTTTGAGCAAGTTTTAGTAGACAGTACAGCATAATGTGCATTGATTATTAAGTCAACCACATTTACATGATCGTTTTATTAAGGAGAGTGGTAGAGATACAATGTTATTCTTGTATTTAGCCCTCAGGTATTCCTTACTAATTGCTCACACTCATACTCACTGATGGTCAAATGTGACCATACACCTGTTTTTCAATCAAATAAATGTTCTATATTTTAGTTCAATAATATTTATTGAATATTTTGAGGAGATCTTTTGGTACTAAATACTATGTGTGCAATAATTGTCAATTAATGACCACTTAAAATATATTTCTTCTAATATTTTTGTTATTTATAGTGTAGTAATTAGTGTAGTAATTAATGTTAAAATAGAGAATTCCAATTCAAAGAGGAAAATTAGAGTCATTTTGCTAAAAAATAATAATGTTCATTTGTAATACCATTACCCAGGTGCCTTTATGGCTCTTAAATAAAGATACATGTATCTAATCTAGTTGCTCAAAAAGGTATTGCAGTTTTGCATTTTAATAAATATTTAGATATGATCGAACACTAGATTTCTTTAATGTGAAATTTTTAAATGTTAATAATACAAATCAATATTAATGCGAGCACATAATTTGACCCAATAAATGTTTAAAATAGTGCTAAGACGAACACATTTTACCTTATATGTACAGTGGGCTATATATAAATATGAATTGATTCTGAATCAAGATCGAAATCGATATCGCCCCACTGATATTTTAAATAAGTAAGAATTCAACACTTTACATACAATTGTTATTTTGTCTTAGTTACTGTTTAGTTAGTAAAGTCTGGTGCCTTTAGTCTCTTCAAGGAAGGTATAAGGTGGAAAGTATTCAGTTTATAATTAATTATACTAATTGCTCCTGAAGACACAGTAAAATGACATCATCAAAGTGACACATTTCACTAGCATTCATTTGCTAGCTATGGTATGGTGGAGAAATTACATACTGTAACTTTGACTTCTAACACAAAAAATGTGGATCTAGTAAACATTAACTTTTACTGGAAGGAATGCATTATGTGGCGCAAGAGAGAGTATTTTGTGTTGTAAATCAGCAATTTAAATTCATTGTGGTTCTTAATCGGTTCCTTGCTAGCTATGGTATGGTGGAGAAATTACATACTGTAACTTTGACTTCTAACACAAAAATGTGGATCTAGTAAACATTAACTTTTACTCGAAGGAATGCATTATGTGGCGCAAGAGAGAGTATTTTGTGTTGTAAATCAGCAATTTAAATTCATTGTGGTTCTTAATCGGTTCCTCTCGATCTTGAAAATAAAAACTTAAAGCATATGGACAGATGTTGACGCACGTTTCCACCCCCTCCTCAGACCGGGTGCGATGTTGCTGGCAGGACGAGGTGGAGGTAGACACTCATTCCATTAGTGCTGCCTCTGCAAATTCCAGCTAATTTCATACACATCAATACACATTAGCATACCACTCTGGCACCGGCATTCAGGAAAACACTGCACTCAAGAAAGAGACCATGAGGAATGGGAAGGTGTAATGGGGAAACAGAGAGAGAGGCAGGATAATATAAACTGATGATGCTTTTACAGTCTCTTTCATTAAATGCGTAAATAGACTGAAAACACATGATTGTAAATAACACACGGTAAAGAGACAGATAATTAAGAGACGGCAATGAGGATGGAGAACAGGGAAGGAAGGGAGGCTTATAAAACAGCTCGATTATCTTCACACATATCAAAGTGAACAGCTCATCTACTTTGTTTATCTCCATCAACATACATGCAAATACACAGCATTAATTTAAGAACTTGCATTTGCAGGCATACAAACTTTATATATACTAAATGAATGCAACCTTAAAGTAACCTTACATTCATACTCTTTTGCAGTCTCTATAGAGAATTACTTTGAGAGGAAAGTTATCAAAACATCATTTGCATGCTTTACTGATGGTTTTGCAGAACAGAAGGGTGGCAGCTTCTGTGTCACACTTATGTCATGTCCACCATCTCAGTGGGAACTCTACAGTGTTATTAGCAGTTTATCAGTTTATCTAACCAGCATCCATCATAATCAAGCTGACATAAAGTTTCAAAGCAACTGTTGAAAAGAAGGTTGAATTTGCACAGAAGGAGTTCTGCTTTAGTGCAGCTTTGTTTGCTGTTGATCAACCTATCATAATTCTCCAATATAATAAAGAAAAAAATAGTTTGAAATTAAATTATCAATAAATAGTATGACAGATTGGAAAATTGTACTTTTATTCTAGCAATAAGTAGTTACTATTATATTTTGCAGTGCCAAAATTGTTTAGGCAAACTGAAAATAGACAACTGCAATAAACAGCTATTAAAATGTACAGCTAAACTATGTCTTCTGAGGCAGCGGCAGAAAAATAAGCTGCATGTGCGGCTTAATTTCTGCATTGTTGTCTCCACCGGTCTCAAAATTCAACATGTCTCCATTATATTGTCATTTTCTGCTCGATCGGCACTTTGCAACAAAACAAACAACCTTGTTTCTGTAGTGACTTTTAGCATGCTTCCTATAACAACATCTGACGTGTTTACGTTTTACGTGGCGTGAGACAGTGACGTGAGATCTGATTACTGGGTCAAACTGAAGCAGAGTTCCAGAAATACAATTTGAATAGGATTTCAAACCACATATGAATTGTAAAATATTGCATTTGATGTGATTTGCTGTTCACATCACACTTTGCTAAATATGATCAGATTCCAATCGGATATGCAACAAATCTGATTTAGACAGTCTGAACTAAATGTTCCAAAGTGTTTCGTCAGTATCATGCAATCAAAAATGTGTGTATAATTGATAACCAGGTAGAATTGTACTAGAATTAAACACATTTATTTATTTATTTATTTATTTATTTATTTTTACTTCAACCAATGGCAGTGTTTTATTTTAGTTACAAAAATCCAACCATGCAGCGTTGGGAAGGTTACTTTGGAAATGTAATAGGTTACAGATTACAAGTTACTTCATTTAAAATGTAATAAGTAGTGAAACTATTTTAATTACTTTATTAAAGTGATGAAACTGATTACATTGGATTACTTTACTAATTTCCAGCACTGGAATGCATTTTATCACACGCCATTGTGGCAACTCTTAGACAGATTGTAGCCTAAAGCTATCATCGGGAATGTGGATTGATGTTGAATTGGTGTTGAAGAGAGCCAATCAAAAGCATCAGAATAGCATCGCTTTACTAAACGGCCTTTAAATGGCCGGAGGCATTGTGCACATCACAAACAGGCAAGGCAACAATTTATTATTATTATATATCTTAGCTTTTTACAGAACATATTCAGATGTAACCCCCTTTAATTGTTAACATTTTCATGAGAACCTGTAATTTAATTACATTTTCAGTAGCTGTAACTCATTACATTTGTAATTAAATTACATAATTGAGTTACATGTAACTAGTTAATCCCCAACACTAATGATACGTCATCCATGGTTATAACTGTGTTTGTTTATTTTTAATTTTTTTTTACTAATACCACAGCTGAAGAATAGTTACTTTCCTAAAACTATGATAAATGTATGTAAGGGCAAGCAAAGTAGAAAGTGCGTTGACACAGCAGTTGTAATTATGGCAAGCTAATGTTAAATTGAGCTCCTGCCATCGACCTGACAAACTGTACAACAGGTCAAGAACGGTGGTGCTGAGCAGGTGTTCTAGTGACAAAACGACTGATCTGCCATTATTCCACCTTGCCATGATGGAACTCTAGAACTTTCCACTAACAATCATGCTCCTGAGCAGCTACAGAAGGCCAGCTAGTGATTTGCCTAAGTGATATTGTCAGTATATTAGCTTGGATGAAAAGGCAGACGGAAATCGTTGAAGAGTGTGACGTGCGGGGCGATGGATGGCCAACGTAAGTTTGCGCGCTCCTTACTTTGCTGCTTTAAATTACAGCCACCCCTTAAAACAAGCCAGCCAGAACACATATCCATTAGCAGAACAGCTTTGCACAAGTCAACACCTGGCGAGGTTTAAATATTCAGACTGTATGATGAATTTCAAGCGTGAAGGCTGCTTGCATGCTATTTCAGTATATCATTACCATAAGTGATAGCATTGTAAGGGAAAAATCCATATCACTAACAGTTAAGGTGATGGAAACAGGCAGGCATGAAGATAGGCAGCTTCAAGCGTTTTGACAGGAAGTGGTGCCTAAAACACAGAAACCTTCTGACTGCACAAATTTTACAATACTCCTCGAGTCATTTTACCATATGCTGTGGATTATGTTAGAGCTCACTCTAAAATAACTGGCTTTTTTTTTTAAACGAAAAAAAAAAGGAACTACAGAAGTGAGTATTTGAGCGCATTTGTACACATGCTACTGTGATCGACCCTCAATGGTTATTTAACAAAAACAAAACAAAATCACAGGTAGGATTGCTGACTTTGTTTTTTTTGTTAAAGTTGAAGTGGAATGGAAGTAGCAACAGATCTCTTTTTTTTTTTTTTTCATATGTGACGCACATCTGAGGATTATCTGAAATGGGACTTGGGTCTATGCTTCATTTGTTGCTTGGATTTTGAGATGTGGACATTTCACTGGAAGGTCAAGTTAATTAGATATTACAAGAATATGTTATTTTATATATTTTTTTAATTCATGGCAACTTTCAAGTATAATTCTCAACACACACCCGATATGGGTACACACTCAATTTGGCTATAGTCACTTTTTTTTTGTACAATAATTTATATCTTTTTTATTGTATAGTTCCAGTCATAATGACCACCAACCCATCAAATAAAAAACTCCATAGTAAAGTATTTCAGTATGTACATACCAAGTGAATGACCAATAGTCTTACGTCTTGAAGGCAAAGGATACTCTACAAAAGTTAAAGGCTAAGGCTTATAATCATTTCACTGCATTCACCGATTTACTATTCTTTATGAAAAAACACATTTCAAACAGAATCACCC
Source organism: Gobiocypris rarus (assembly GCA_023029165.1). Lineage (NCBI taxonomy): Eukaryota > Metazoa > Chordata > Actinopteri > Cypriniformes > Gobionidae > Gobiocypris > Gobiocypris rarus. The sequence goes on from CM040932.1 coordinate 23,650,873, forward strand.
TGTTCCCCTCATAATGTGCGGTTAATGGAAGAGAACGTTTGCACAATCCAAACAGACTTCGAGGTCCAAACAGACAAGAGAGCTCTTGGGAATCAGCACTTCAAATTGCGGCTTGCGCAAATGGAAAAAATCTCATTGACGGACACTTTGAAACAGGCAAAGCACTCTCTGAGCTCCATGTTTACAATGTGAAATGCCTGGAGAGACAGAATGCTGCAGGAAGATAGACTTTTATTCTACAATGCACCGTTTCCCATGAGATAGCCATCCACACATTCAAAAGAGTGAGAAGGAGAGCAAAAGAGAGTGAGAGCTTTTGCACACAATGTGTTATTAATGTGTGGGAGAGCCCACTAGCGAGCCAGTGTAGAAAAAAAAAATCAAATGATTGATATAAATATGAGGACACTTTCTTCTAAATGGAACTGCTGATATTGTGACATGTGTCAATGCCATGCATGAGGATGTGCAAGACATAAATTAGCAAGGCAAGCGAGAAACACTCATGTGCACGTGAGGCGGAGCCAAGATTAGCAGGCAACCGTTTAAGTTTAATTATAAAGCAGCTTCATTTGTTTCCTGCTTTGCATTCCACTCATTAGCCAGGTAAATGAAGGCAAATTAACGGAACGATAAACAGGCGCAAACGTGCCAGTAAACACCCCTAGCCTGAGCATATTTTAATGGAGTCCCAAGAAGAGTAAAGCAGACAGGAGAAGTGCCATTGGAAGCCCTCCAAACAGTTTAGTCACCATGGTGATTCTGTAAAGCGCTCTGATCGAGGAGTGTGAATTTTTAAATGAGACGGCGGATGGTCACAGTCAAAAGCAGAGTTTTGTGCCACTCATCACCATAGCACTGGGCTAAAATGGGTTTACCTGACACATCTGTTCAAAATAAACCTGGCAGGGTTGTCTTCCTGAAACAGATGCAATAGTACTCTCTTCCAGAGTTAATTGTAGACTAAGAGGATTGGGTGTATTGAACACAGAGAAAAACGTGTGCATGCTGAGAAAGTTGAGGCACGGCTGTTGAATACTATTCATTTAATTATAAGAACAACTTTAGCATGGTGAGTTTTGTTTTGTCACATGCAAAACCCATTGGTAAACGTTACTACATACATATTTCCAAAACTCCAAAACCGTGGGGAGCACAACCTAACACTTTGACTGTCTCAGTTTGTGTAAATCTACTTGGGGTTCATATATATATGCCTGATGAGTTTGGAGAACACCTGACACGAGATCACAGAACATTCCTCCATACAAAATCTCTCCAGATCCTTCAAATTCACAGATCCATATTGGTGCCTCTTCTCTTCAGTTCAGCCCACTCATTCTCTATAGGGTTCAGGTCAGGGGACTAGGACAACCATGGCAGAAGCTTCATTTTGTGTTCAGTGACACATTTGTGTGTTGATTTTGATGTTTGTTTTGGATCTCTGTCCTGATGGAAGATCCAACCACGGTCCATTATACAATTTCTAGCAGGGTCGTCAGGTTTTGATTTTTTATCTGTTGGTATTTGCTAGACTCCATGATACCATGTGTCTGAACAAGATGTCCAGGACCTCCTGCAAAAAAAAATAGTCCCTCAACATTAAAGATCCAGCTGTATATGTAGTCGTGGGCATGGGGTACTTTTTATCCCTGTTTGTACCAAACCCTTCTGGTGGATTTGATGCCAAAAGCACTTTTTATAGTTTCATCTGACCACAGAACCAGGTCCCGTCTGAAGTTCCAGTTGTGTCTGACCACTGAATATGCTGGAGTTTGTTTCTGGATGAGCGAGGAGGATTTTTCTTGACTCTCTCCCAAACAACATGTGGTGATGTAGGGGTTTGTTTGATTTTTTTAGGCTTTCTGACCCCTGACAAGAGATCTAATTTGTTTCATAATGTGATTTATCCTCATTTTCAATTCTTTTACTTTAATGAAAGGTTAGAATTTTGTGAATTTTTTAAATAAAAGATCAAAAGGATAAACAATGCAAATGTATTTCTTACAGCCATATTTGATCATATTTACCAGGTATGCCAACAATTTTATATTATTTATTTATTTATATACGACTATATATATATATATATACATTACATTACATTGAATACATTTTACATTTTCACATTAATTTCACACATGTCTAGTACAATGTTTTTTAGTGAAATCAGATAACTCCTGTCAATTTTCTTTTCTTTTTTTTTTGTTGGTAAAAGCAGATAACTTCACATGTCATGTTCCAAGTAATTGCTTTGTAATTGAATTTGAAAGTGCAATATTTAACATTCTTTAACTTAAAACAAGTATAACTAGCCCATTAATTAGCAATATTAAACATTATATAGTTTAAATAATTCAGCAATCCAGAATTTATAACAAGACGTCACACTGTAAACAATTCACAAAGCATTACAAAATTAAAACTTAACACGCATGTTAAACACTCGGTTAATCTCCTCAGCTGACAATGTAGACACCTGACAAACTGTGTTGCGATTGCATGCAATACAGGGAGCTTTTCATTCACCACTTTTAGTCAGCTTTTTCCTCTCAGCTAGCGCACCTGACTGGAATACTGTGCGTTGATTCGCTAAAACTGACTTATTTGGGAAGCACAGTAAGCACTGCTACTTGGCACAGAGATATCACGCAACACATGAAATCCCACAACTTCCATCAACATACATTTTATGTGTTGCATGACATCTCTGCGCCCAAGTAGCAGTGCTTCGCCTGTGCTTCACCCTAATATAGTCCCAAATTAATATCTGCCTAGGAAATCGCCTAGTCTTAATCGGCATCGATATTTGTATTCGTTAGAATACGCAGGCCACAAGAAGTAATTAGTAATCTAATCCTTTGGCTGTGAAAGGTCTCTGTTTACATTTAAGTTATTTTGCCAAGTTTTCAACTTTTAATAAAAAACAAATAAAAAAACTGACTTAAAACTTTTATCAGTTAATTTGGTGGATCCAACACATTAAGTCTATGCCATAGCATGGAGGCGGCCAGGTTGTTTGAAACCAAGACTCTACCCCTGTAGGATAGTGCAGGTAATAGCCCTTTCCATTTAGACAACTTAGCTGACACCTTCTCCAGCATACCCTCCCAGTTGTTTTGTCTATAACTTTCTTTGCCCAGAAACACTCCAATAATTTGTATTCCCTCTGTACCCCATTGCAATCCCCTGGAAGCTGGGGTGGCCCACCATTTTCCCAGGGACATACAATAAAATCCTTCACTCCTCGCCCAATTCACTTTAGCAGAAGGGGCTTTTTCATATAAAGCTAAACTTCCACACAGTATCTGAGTATCCCCCTGTCCAGTAATAAAAACAGTTACATCATCAGCGTAAGCTGAACCAGAGACACTTGTCCCATTGAAATACCCTGGTATATTAAAACCTTTTAAATAATTGTTTTAGCTTAATTAGTAAGGGCTCAATAGCCAAACTGTAGAGTTGTCCAGAAAATGGACAACCCTGCCTAATTCCCCTCTTAACATGTATTGGGCAACTCAGTCCCCCTCCTACCTTGAGCATTACTGAAGCCCCTCTATACAGTTACTTTATCCATGAAATCAAACCTAAATGCTTTTAAAACATTTAAAAGGTAATCATGACACTAGCAAATGTGTTTTCTTGATTAGTCAAAAGGAAACCAATATTAAAAGGATTACTCATTGAAAGGTCAATTACATCTTGTATTAGAAATAAATTATCCATTATTGTATGCCCAACACAATATGTTTGCTAATTTTGCACAACAATACTTATATTATACTTTACAATACTTTATTTTATATTTATTCTATTTACTAAACACATTATTTTGTAATTTTGACACATCAAAGACACTGGATGCCAATTTTTCAATAACCCTAAATCACCAGTTTTAGGCAAAACAATAATACTGCCCTTTGACAGCTGATGGGTAACATACCTTTTTCAAAACATTCAGCAATCATATTATAAAAGTCATTCCCTAAAACATTCCAAAATGATTTATAAAACTTTGAGTAGGCAAACCGCCTACTCCCGGGGCATGCCCTGTGGACAACTGTCACTGGCCCACCGGTGGGCCCATTTGCCACTGCATGTTTAAAACAATTATATCCTATATTCATCCAGATTTAATGTTGACAAACTATACATCATTTGAAAGCTTATGAACTCGAGATTCATCCTGTGAACTCCGCTTTGAAATAAGACCTTGCATTACTATGGAAACGGTACTCTAAATTCTTATAGCGGGCTCCTCCCGAGTGGGGGTTGTCATGTTTCATTTAACAACATTTATTTAAACTATTTTATAATAAAAACTTTTTTAATCTTGACAAAACACATATCGTTGGAAATGTCTGAGTCTTACGGTTGTATATCTGCCAACTGTTTTGTGATATTTGGACAAAAATAGATTTGTTACATGAAATTGCATAAAAAAATCAATGGAATTTCAATGACACCCAGTGGCTATTTGTGGTACAGCGCCTACACAAAATCATGGGAACTTCAATTTTTGTGATATCAACTTAAAATTTGGAACACAAATTGGTTAGACATATGGCTTTAATTTGATGCTAATTTTACACAGAATTTTGTAACATATATATTTTATATAAAAATATTAAATATTTAGTACAGTAAATTTGATGTTAAATTTAAACTTCCATAACTTTTCATACTTTTATTTTATTCTTCTTTAAATGAGACCAAACTTATGTGAGTAGTAGGCAGGCCCAAACTCCAGGCACGCTTCGTCAACCGAAAATGCCTACAGGTCCCCTACCCTCTTGATGGAGGCCGATGCGGTCAGGAGCGCTGTCTTCATAGACAAGAACTTAAGATCGATTGACCACAAAGGCTCAAGGGGAGGCCTCTACAGAGCAACTAAGTCTACTGAGAGGTCCCAATAGGGTACGAAGGGAGAGCGAGGAGGATTTAGTCTCCTCGCTCCCCTCAGGAACCTGATGACCAGGTCGTGCTGACTTACCTTTTTGTTCCCCAAGAGGTCATGGTGGGCAGATATTGTGGCCACATATACTTTAACGGTGGAAGGAGACAGCCTTCGTTCTAACCCTCTTCGTTCCAAACAAGAGCACGGACCCGATTGGGCATTTCCAGGCATTTCTTGGCGAGAAGAACATCAGGTGACGAAGAGGTTACACTTCAACGCATAGGCGTGTCGTGTAGACTCTGCCCAAGCGGAAGTGATGGTAGCTACCACCAGAGGTGGTAGGGTACTCAAACCTGCCGCGTCCCATCCAGAAGCAACACATGGCGGCTCCAAGACCGGGATGTGGGAGCCATAGGGTGCCCCATCTCTGAGGAGGTCCCTCAGAGGAATAGGTCAGTGAGGGGCTGTCGCAAGGAGTAAGAGTTTGGGGAGCCAGGACCTGCTCCTTGTCCTCCCTGATCCTGCACAATCGCTGTGCGAGAAGGCTCACTGGGGGGGATGCATATTTGTGTAGACCCCACGGCCAGCTGTGCGACAGTGCATCTGTGCCGAGCGTGCCCTCGGTCAGGGAAACAAACAGGCTGCAGTGGGAAGAGTCGTGGGAGGCAACAGATCTTCTGCGCGTCGCCGAACTGTTCCCAAATCAGCTGGACCGACTGGGAATGGAGTCGCCATTCTCCAGGATGTGGCTGAACGTGAGACCTCGTAGGCTGCACGGTCCAGTTCTCCCAGGATATGGACAGCACAAAGGACCTCAGATACTTCTGACTCTATAGAACGAGATGGCGGGTGAGTTGAGACATACGGTGGGAGCATAGACCAGCCTGGTTGTTGATGTATGCTACTGACCATGTAGTCTGACCGGACTAGTACCTGTTGACCCTTCAGCAACGCTTGGAAGAACCGAACCGTACTGCCAGCCACTCGAGGCAATTTACATGCAGGAGGCGCAGGGGTCCTGTCCAGGAGCCTGCGACTGAACGTCTAATGCACATGGTGCCCCAGCCCGTAGTGGAGGTATCTGTTGATACAAAAACATGCCTGGAAACTCGTTCTAAGGGCCACCGGCCCATAGAATTGAGGTTCGACCATGGGGTGAGGGACTGTAGGCAGGTCCCGAGTCACTGGGACCCGGAGCGTGCCCGAATGCCATGCCCATCTTGGGACTTGATCGCGAAGCCAGTGCTGAAGTGGTCTCATATGAAAAATCCGAGCGGCGTTACCGTGGCTGCAGATGCCATATGCCCCAGGAGCCTCTGAAACAACTTCAGTGGAACCGCACTCTTGCTTTCGATTTAACGGAGGCAAGTCAGCATTGACTGCACGCGCTCGCTGGTAAGCTCCAAGAACATGGCGACCGAGACGAAAACCATACAGAGAAAAGAGATCCTCTGCACGGAGCAGAGCTGCTCTTCTCCCAGTTGACCTGAAGGCCCATGCGGGCTAAGTGCTGGAGCACTGGAACTGGTGTTCACACCCTGTTCTCGAGAGTGACTCAGTCTGAGCCAATCGCCGAGGCAGTTCAGGATTCGAACCCCATGCTGCCTGAGTGGTCCAAGGGCTGCCTCGACAGACTTTGTGAAGTCACGAGGGGACAGAGCTAGCCCGAATGGGAGGAACGTGCACTGAAATGCCCATCCTCGAAGCAGACCTGTAATGGTCTGCGTCAAGGTTGAGAACAAGGAAGGGCGTCCTTCAGGTTAATCGCTGCAACCAATCTACTGGGCGAACACATTCGAGCAGGCGTTCACTGCCAACATCCTGAGCGGAAGCCTGTGAAGGGATTGGCTCAGGGCGGGCAGATCCAAGATTGGCGTAACCCACCAGTTTTCATCCCCAAAGGACTCTAACCCACCTTGAGATGCGGCAATCTAAATCTTGCTATTATCTGGAGTGTGAACTGAGCAGGCGAGGCGTCAGAGGCGGGCCGCTGTTTCAGTCCAGCACTCGTGGGAGCGATGTGCGAGAGGGGCGTGGCACAAGGAATAGTCGTTGGGGTCTTAAT